>OZ026530.1:60726730-61056730 GCA_964019695.1 Loripinus fragilis
GAATGCCAATCCACTCTCTGTATGCCCTAGCGTTTACGATGAGGCCCTCTCAGGAGTTTGGAGTCTATTGGGACAGGCCAATTTATTCCAGGGAGAAAGGGACAAATGCCAAAACAAAATTGCCAAGGAACAGGGAAATTAATAAATAAAAAGTTTTACATGATTTAGGAAACAGGGAGGCAAGTCAACGTTTAAGAAGAAAAAGGGAACAGGTAGCTCCTTGGAGGGCCTCTATTAAAGATTGCAGAAGAAGAATCACAACTATAAAAAACTACCAAACTTGATCTGTTTAAAAAATCCTGTAACCAAACTCCAATTGGCTAATTCACAATGAATAAACAGTATTAAACCGATTGCCCAGCCTTTTCTGAAAAGGAAAGCACCCAGGCATGTGCATTTATTGAACTACAGATATTTTAAAATCCTGCTGCAAATAGTTGCAGAAAGATCTAATAACATGTAAAGACTTAGACTTTACAGAAATGGGAAGTTTTTTGCTTTTATAAGTTCAAATCTATAGCATGTTACAAATACATGTAGTTGTTTTCATTTGTCATGGTAACAGATGCCAAATTTTTAAAATATCTTAAAGATATGCAACTCATTCATATTGCTTCTCATAGAATGACAAGTAAAACTGTTTTAAAGACGCATTTGTGATACTTGGGCTGCTGTTACCTGAATATGAGGACCTATACTTCTATGTGAAGCTTAAACACGTAAAAAGAAAAAAAAATCGGATTTCCTCCGAAACTGCAACATCTTACATATTCTACGGGTATATGTTATGTGGAAATCTATATACTTATACTTTTAAGAATGAACTGGTAACCGACAAAAAAGCTAAATTGCTTTAAAACACACGTGGTATTTATTTGGCTATCGCAATGTCGCTAAGAGTGCAGATATTAAACGTATGCAAACTGTACAGGGTCCATTGTCTTAAAGGCGCATTTTATTATATTTTTGTAACTTTTGACATAATAATATCATAAAACAAATATCTGTAGCCACTACTTCAATATGTTCTTATAATCGTGAGTCTAAATGCGCCAGCATGTGGGAAAACACATCTAATTACATAACGAACAGCAGATCTTAGACCTGGACTTACAAATAGTCTGACATGCACCTTAGTTGTTAAACGGAAAAAGTCTAACATCAATCAAGGACCAGAGGGTATCCTCATTTTTTTCTGCAAACGTAGGCTCGGGCCCAGCATCTAGCCTTCACCCCAAAAATATATCAGGAATTTCAAGCATCCCAAATAAATATTTGAAATTTTAGCAACCCAAAAAATACCCCATTCTGTACCTTGTCCCTAAGAAAAGACCCTAAAATGCATAGAAATGACACCTAAATATAGTCCAATTCTGTGATAACCCCAAACAATATTCACAAAATCTTCATACCCCAAAAAATATTTATTTTATTGAAAACCCAATAAATATTGAAATTCAAAATTTTGAACCCCAAAAAATGACCCGAGCCTACGCATACTCGAACAAAAAAGAAACGTCCGATTTTCATGGTACTGTAATTTTCGATCCAGTTCAGATGTCGCAACAAAATTAAAACCAAAATGTTTATAAACCGTCCGACACACATAAATTGGTAATTATTTGATCTTATCTTCTTATCTTGATGGTTATTGAACCTAATGTGCGCACAGCTTTTTCCATTATCATCAGGAAGTTAATCATAAAAACGTGACACATTTAACGTTTAAAGGCAACCAGAAACGTCCGACGATGAAAAGCATCTAAAAACTCCAAGTCTACTTATTGAATGAGCGGAATTGCAAATCAAAACCTGTAATTTACAAAATTAACTGAAATTACCTCCCTTTGAATTAAACAAATAACAATTTTAGAGCTTCAGAATCTTCTTAACCTAACATCATTTTGAGACCGTTTTTCTTTTAAGTGTTGTGTTTGTTTATGACAACAATTACACAAAAGAGAGCAATAAAAACTATGGCTGATGTTGTGCATCAAAAATTTACTAAATCTGCGTTTAATACCCCACCCCTTACTGCAAAATCATCAGAAAAATCCATTATCAATTGTTTTGATGCTGATTAGTCTTAATTAATGTTAAAATGCTTGTGATGACGAAACAAAAATCAAATTTGTCCGATTCCGTGATCGATTTTTGTGACGTCAGAGTATGTTACAGATTAATGGTTGTGGTTGTAAAAGCAATGCATACAGCTTATTAATACACGCTTATCTTAGTAGAGAATTTGCTCAGTGATGTTTAAATGTGCTTGAACGGTACGGGTTTATGACGGACACACAATCTATTGGTGGTGTGACTTTTGATTTTAAGGGTACTCGTGTTGGCTGCTTTGTCAGCGGCTCTGCTGACAATCGAATGCATTTATCTTAGGTGCAAAATGTTTCAAAATGTACTAGGCAGTTGGTAATGCAAAAATTTGAATGAAATGCGTTCATACATTTGGAACTGGCAAACATGAACGTCAAGCGGACATAACTTTATTGTTTGAGTATATGTATGAACATATCAGAGTACCCACCCTGGGCCTAGATCATGTCAATATCAATGCACATACTTAATTTGGTCAAATTCTATTCCTTTTCAAGGTATTGAGCAGAAATTAAATTCTGAGATCAGTCAAGGTCCATAACTCTTTTATGCATGCGTGAATATGATGCGTAACACTACCGATCTAGATCATGGCAGTGTCAATGCACAAGGAAAATATTGGTTAATTCTATCAAATTTTATCAAGATATTGAGTGGAAACGATATATTATGATGGACAGGATGATGGAATAACAGACAAATCAAATTCAATTTAATCCCGCTTTTTCACAACGGGGCTTTAAAAAACACACCAGGGTCCAAAACTACAATGCACTCTTAAAGTTAAGTACTAACTTAGTTCATTGTTAATATTTCCAATATAATGACATAAATGCTTTATGAATTGTTAGGCTTGGTGCAGCACATATCTTCAAAGATGTCGTTGTGATCTGCAGAATGTGTGATACAATTTCGATTTTGAGAAGCTTGAAATATGTCTCCCCCTGCAAGGGTCGGGAGACATATTGTTTTCCGCTTGCGTCCGACCGTCTGTCTGTCTGTCTATATGTACGTCTGTCTGTATGGCTGTCCGTCACAAAACCGTGTCCGCTCTATAACTTGAAAACCATACGAGATATTTCGACGAAACTTCATACATTTGTAAAGCAAATTCAGACGACGATGTCTAATGCACAAGAACCATAACACTGCTTTGAATATTTTTGGAGTTATTCCCTTTGATCATTTGCAATGCTCTTTTTTGATCGCTCTAGAACTTGATAACCATTAGAGGTAATTCAGCGAAACTTCATACATTTGTAAAGCACATTCAGACGACCTGTAATGCACGCATAACTCGTGCATGTATATTTTCCACTTGCGTTTGTTCATGGGTCTGTCCATCACAAAATCGTGTCCGCTCTATAACTTGATAACCGACAGAGATATATCAACGAAACTTCGTACATTTGTAAAGCAGATTCAGAAAACTTGTCATGCATAAGAACCATGACTCTTACATGTATATTTTTAAATTATTCCCCTTGTAACATAACTAAATGCAATTTGTGATTTTTTTCTATTCCTAAAAGGTTGGGGGTGGGTGGACATCTGTTTTTTTTGTTGAAAAACATTTCAAGTTATTTTTGTTTTCGTATCGTAAACGGTCAATGGTTAACTAAGGTACTGTCGTGCCAACCAATAGTAACAGTGACGAAATAATTTGTTTACAATTGCTAAATAAAACACTTACGTGCACATTTCACTTGAGCTTACGCGAATCGATATATCACTTGTGTATTAATCATATCCTGTATCTATCGATTATAAGTCCCTGATAATTTTGTAAACAAACATGAGGTCACTGTCACTCTTGGCTGGCAGGACAGTAGTACTTAATTAGAAGGAGGCATTATGGAAAGTAAACACCCAAACTCTTATTTCAATTCCTGTAGTTCAATGGCTCTTCCTCTTTCTGTGTCTGCTCAATGCACTCTGGTATGTAAATGTCTTTCCACATTCGCATGAGTATGACTTCCAGGGATGCTTAGAATCAGAATGACGCTTGAGTGGATTTAGGTGCAAAAGGTATACCACACTGCGAATACGTAAGATATACTTATATGTTTTGTTTACAACGTTATCAGGGGCTTATAATCCTTAGATCACTTGTGTATTAATCCTATCCACAGGATATGATTAACACACATGTGATCTATCGATTTTCATTAGTTCAAGTGAAGTGTAAAAGTTAATGTTTTACTTAACAATTTTAAACAAAACACGACGTCACTGTCACTCTTGGTCGGCTCGACGGTAAGAATATATGTTCAAAAGTTAGTTAAATTAGTCATGACAATATCTATTCCGCACCTTTAAGTGATATTCCAGTGTTTTACATCAAATATCTCACATTCATTCTGGTGCAATAAGGCAGTTTTTCTTTCTTTCGTCTATTACTGACTCTATCAAATTTTGATCATTACGCTAGGGAGTGCGAATTTGGAGTTTTAAAGAAGAAAAAAACACAAAACATAAAAAACTAAACAAAAAAAAACTTAAAAAAAGAAGAAAAATCTTTCGGGTTTGTTTTTGACAAAATGAGGAGTGCCCTCAACTCCTAAGTAGTCTGGGAATTGACCACCGAAAGAGAAAGACTATTCCAATGTGGAATAGCCGGGGGAAAAGAGTTCTTCATGGCATCACTGTGTGTCAGGTATCAGAGGTACGGGAGATAATCCACGAACTTTAGTGGATAATATTCCCGTACATACGCACAAACGATACAATAACTTATACATGATAAAATTCCGAGAATCGTATGTGTCGACTGGCCAAACAGACGTCAAACAAGGCAAATCTGTCGAATGTATATCCCGGGGGAAGGTTTATTTTAGAGAAAATCATAAATCACAAAACAATAATCCCATTTCTCCATCCCCTTATAGTAGAGATCAACGTTATATGCATATCAACTAGTTTTCAAGCGGTTAGTTCAATAAAATATAAACTAATCGGTACAATTTCAATATCTGAATTCAACCTGACCAAGAGGTTAGGGATGTGTAAGAAAAAAGTGTTTGCTTCTATTGTAGTGCATACTTCTTTCCCATTAATTTGATATGCAACATGACCACATTCAGATTTTTTTTTACCTTTTAACCCAACCCACAGGTTGAGGGTGTGTGTAAGAAAAGAATATGTGCTTACATGGTGCTCTATGCTCCATCCCCTTTAATTTGTTTTGCAACATGACAACGTTCTGAAAAAGTTTTAACTTTTTGACTCCTAGTGTCAGGTGGGGGAGGGGGTCTGCGGGCTAAATATTTGCAACCAAGTTGCTGCAATTGTGATTCCCTTTAATTTGATATGCCACAAGACCATGTTCTGAAAATGTTGAATTTTGACCCCATTCCCTAGGGTCGTGGGGGAGGGGGGTCTGCGTGCAAAACATTTGCTACCATGTTCCTGAATTCATGATTCCCTTTAATTTAATTAGCATTATGACTATGTTCTTAAAAAGTTGAAGATCGACATGTTGACCCCATCCCTAGGGTTCTTGTGATCTGCGGGCAAAATATTTGCTGCCATGTTGCTGCATTTCGTGATTCCATTTTATGTGATATGCAATCTAGCCATGTTCTGAAAACGTTGACTTTTGACCTATTGACCTAGGGGCGTGGGGATCTGCGGGCAAAATATTTGCTGCCATGTTGCTGCATTTCGTGATTCCATTTTATGTGATATGCAATCTATCCATGTTCTGAAAACGTTGACTTTTGACCTATTGACCTAGGGGCGTGGGGATCTGCGGGCAAAATATTTGCTACCATGTTACTGCATTCATAATTTTCCTTTCATTTGATTTGCAACATGGCCATGTTCTGAAAAAGTTGAGATTTGACCTTTCGAACCCAACCCCAGGGTCAGGGGATGGGGGCGGTCTGCAAGAAAAATGTTTGCGACCATGTTTCTGCATTCCTGATTCCCTTTAATTTGATATGCAACATGAAATTGTTCTGAAAAAGTTGAATTTTGACCTTTTGACCCCTAGGGTCAGTGTGGGGGTTCTGGCAAAATATTTGCGACCATCTGCTAAATTTCGTGATTGCATTAATTTGATATGCAACACGAACATGTTCTCAAAAAGTTGAACTTTGACCTTTTGACCCAATCCCCCTTGAGTCGTGGAGGGAGGGTGTCTGCGGGAAAATATTTGTTACCATGTTGCTTAATTTTCCCTGATGCTTTGGCTGTTGTCAGGCCCACCGGGATTTACCAGTTGGATTTCATTTGCTCCAGTATTCAGTTTTATGTACTGTGGAGTCCTGATCTTTGCCTTATCTCCTTTTTTATATCTTGATTTATATGTTCAAGGAGATGATGTATGGATAAGTTAGGGGTCTTTTATGCAAACCAAACATCTATGTGTCTTGATCCAAGTCTGAACTAAGGGTGAGGTTGGCGTGCCGTGAAACCGGTTAAAGCCCTCCAGTAATATATTTTTGCTGACCGTTCCAAGGCGGCACTTTTTTGTGGATTATTTTTGTTATTTGTGTCTTGTGTTTGTCATGCTTCTGCGTCTGTTAATTGCTTCCTTGTGGTCACCTGAAGGGAAAGGGCTGACCTCTTGGCTCTTGTTTGTGATGTTTATTGTAATTTTCTTACTTTCCAACTTGGTATCCAGGGACAGGTGCAGTACTTGATTGTATAGATTCCTGATCCATGTTGTCTTTTTTACTATTGACACCATCCCCAGGGTCGGGGCGGGGATCTGCAGGCAAAATATTTACTACCATGTTGCTGCGTTCGTGCTCACTTTTTATCTTATTTGATATGCAACATGACCATGTTCTGAAAAAGTTTAATTTTGACCCCAAGCCTAGAGCCAGGGGGGCATGGGACGGTAGGGGTCTGCTGGCAAAATATTTGCTGCCATGCTACTGCATTTCGCGATTTCATTTAATTTGGTATGCAACTTGATCGTGTTTTGAAAAAGTTTAATTTTTACCCTTTGATCCCACACCAAGGATTTGATTTTGTTTGATTTTATTCTTTACGTCCCATTTACAAGCGTTCAGTTATGCAGGGACGGGTCTCCCTGGATTGAACCAGTACTAAGCTAGGATTAATGTGTCTTGCTCAAGGACCACAACGCAGTGACGCCGGTGAGGCTCGAACTCGTGGCCCTTCGGTCTCGATTCAAGCACTCTACAACTGAGCCATTGCGCTCTCCAAAACCAAGGATTGGGGAGTGCGAGCAAATATTTGCTACCATACTGCTGCATGTGCCATTCCCCTTAAATTGATATGTAACATGCCAAAATTCTGAAAAAAAAGGTTGATTTTTGACCTTTCGACCCCAACCCCAGGGTCAGGGAAATGGTCTGCGGGCAAAATATTTGCTACTGTGCTGCTGCATACTTGATGGGGAAGAGAGAGCTGGTTGCTTTGCTTAATTTGTCTTCCTGGTGTCCCGTGATGGTTGAGCGGCTCTTCCTCGCGGTGCCACAGGGTTGTCTGCGGTTTGTGATTGTGGTATTTCCTGATCATACTCACTTACTATTTTTGATTCCCTTCAATTTGATATGCAACATTACCATATTCTAAAAACGTTGAATTTTGACCTTTTGACCCCGTCCCCTAAGTCCAACTAGTGGGTCGGACCCAGCCCTTTGATCTAAAGTCCCATTTGATATACTTATTGTACCTGTCTGAATGCGAATTTTCAGTTAAAGATATTGACAATTGACTGAGCTATTAGTACATATTCTGTCATTACACGCACCCTCGACCCCTGGATGGGTCAAAGATCAAAACATTTTATTTTCTGTAAGTAGTCATGTTGCGTATCAAACTAATTGGATGGGGCATAGAACACCATGCAAGCACATATTCTGTCCTAAAACACATCCTCGGCCCCCAGGGTGGGGTCAAAAGATCAAACTATTTTTTTCTGAAAGTACCGTGTAACATGTATGTTGTATATCAAAATAAAGTAAATGGAGTGTAGAGCAACATGCAGGAACATATTCTGTCCTTACACACATACTCGACGGGCAGGGTTGGGTCAAAAAAGTCAAAACAATTTTATTCTGAATGTGGTTAAATTGCATATCAAATTAAAGGGAAAGAAGTACAGACCAACATACAAAAAACAACTTTGAACTTACACACACTCCTGACTCATGCTCAGGTTGTAGTCAGATATTGAAATTGTACAGTTAAGTATATTTTTATCGAACTAAGCACTAAAATAGTTGAAAGGCTTTTACATTGTAATTGTGATCTGTGTGATACGCAAGTTCAACTTAGGGGTTGGAGAAATAAGATTTAATATGTTTTGTGATTTACACATTTCTCTAAAATAACCCTTCATTTTGGGATATAAATTCAATGAATTTGCCTTGTTTGACTTTGGTTTTGCTAGATTAGACTCAGCCAGATTGAACAGAATCGCAATCCTGCAACTACATGTCAGTAGTATGAAGCAAGCCCCGAGTATCACACTTTGCAGTGAACGCAAACCGAAGGCGCCGACCAGTCTACATGCAGCAGTACTTTTTATTTATATTTTACTTCCCAATCAACCTTTTTTCAGTTATGTCGAGACAGGAAATTCAACAGTAGTAGTTGCTCGCGGCTTGACCTTATTTATCATAAGTACAAATGTAAGATGTACGTGTAATTGTACACTGTACAGATGTATGCACCTCCGAAACTCACGGAATTAGTGTGTTCAGTAGAATTGTGTTTTAATGCTGGAAAAATCGAAGAAAGCAGCATATCTTACTTTTTTATCAAAGACATGTTAGATCCAGCCGGCACACGACGTCGGTACAACATCGTATCAACGTTATGACGTCACATCGTCATTGATACTACGTTGTTCTAAGGATTTATCAATCGGAACTGCCTCGGCCAATTCCGCAAAATTCCGTGGAATCAGACCAGGGATGTATGTCGAGGATCTACTTTGATAACGCGGGTGATAGCGTGATGTTGGCGTTATATAACGTGACGCTGACGTCACAGAATCCATGTTAACACAATAACAAGTGATATTGCAGCAAAAAAAGTGATCACAAATGAAGTTTATGGGGGGGGGGCGGTGCAAAAAATATTGCTATCGATATTTTATTGAAAATACATAAAATTCAATTTATTTTGCTGATTTAAATTTTCGGGTAATCAGACAAATGGATTTGAATAGGATTGAACTCACATGCTAGGAAACTTATTTTCCTTACGCCTTTTCCAGCTAACACAATGGAGCTGTTTTTTTTTCGTGCATAGCTCTACGCGTAATGTGCCTTACGTACACCAGAGGCTTGATTCGACTCTCGAATTGTGCTGTACTTTCCGAATGAGGATTTATGTGAGGGAGGCTATCCTTGAGAACTTATTGAATAGATACAGAGTTCACTCATATAGCATGGCTATGGGAACAACACGACCTCTTGTACATGTTATTCGAAACAGATACATAAAACCATTTCTCACACACCAGATCGGGAAAAAACGAACAGCCGCACGCTGGCCGCACTACATGTATGATCCGTGACGTCATTGTATCCCTCGTGATCACCGTTTGTCATCACCCGCAAGCCTCGTGATGCCAATCGGTGATCCCAGGGACGGATTTTTATATCCCACCCTCACACTCATGATGGATTCTTATAGTCGTTTGATTTTTCTGCATCTGAAAAGACGAAGTAATTGTTGGAGTTTCAATAGTCCCATTCCAACGATCAAAATTGAATATAAAAATACCGATATTAATACAGGATATATATCTACACATATTTCTCTCGAGTTCTAAACAAGTAGCCCAATGGACAACGATCGCTCACCTGGGAGCCAGCTAAATGTTTGTAGATACCATAATTGACGATGCTCAAAGGCAGGTAACTCTGAACTTGAAACAGTGACCAGGAACTAATTAAAAACTTAAGATATTATGCCAGTCCTGGTTATCTGAAAGTTTTGTTTGATTTGATTCTTTACGTCCCATCAACAATCTTTCAGTTAAACAGGGACGGGTCTTCCTGGGTTGAACCAGTACTAAGCTAGGATAAATGTGTCTTGCTCAAAAAACACAATGCAGTGATGCCGGTTGGGCTCGAACCCGCGGCCCCTCGGTCTCGAGTCAAGCACTTTACCACTGAGCCACTGCGCTCCCCTTTATCTGCAAGTATTAACAGGATCTGAATAATAATGGTGAAGTGCATTTTCAGATGCTCAAGGGCAGCTAACTCTGTAGTCTGTGATGGGATTTGACCAAACAAATCTTTAATGTATGTCCTGATAACCAACAAGGATGAAAAAATCAAATGAAAAATGAAGGTGCTAGAGTGGTCACAAAAATTATACAGCTATATTAGACGCTCAAGTGCAGCTAACTCTGTAATTGGTGGTCTGGTGAGGCGGATAATCTAACCCATTGAAGCTGTTATGAGTGTCATTGTTACCTGCAAGACTGAAGAAGATCCATTCAAAAATGAGTGGTCACAAAATATCTCCCATTGTAAGTCCATGCAAATTTCTTACAAAACTCAAGGTCTGTTAACTCATTAGTCTTAGGTTAGTTCTACTTAAAGTTCAAATTCTTCCAAGTTTTATGGTTGTCCTTGTTACCTTAAAGAATGAAGAAGATCCAATCAAAATTTAAGGCGCTATAGTGGTCACAACATTGTCCATCAATTTTAAAGATGATCAAGGGGAGCTAACTCCATAATATATTAAGATTTCTTGACAAAATTCAAACTCATTCAAGCTTTAATAGTTTTCCTTCTTATCTGCAAGAATAAAGAAGATCCATTTAAAATTGAAAGCACTAGAGTGGTCACAACATTTCTCCCATTATAAGTGTATGAGGATTTTTCCAGATGCTCAAGGGCAGCTTACTCATAAGTCCTTAGTCGGACCCTGCAGAATTTCAAACTCATGCAAGCTTTTATGTTTGTCCATGTTAGAAGAAAAAGTGAAGAAGATCAAATCAAAAATGTAGACGCTAGAGCGGTCACAGCATTATCAATCAATTTTTAAGATACTCAATAGGAGCTAACTCCAAAATAGGTGATGGGATCTTGACGAAATTCAAACTCATCCAAGCTGTTATAGCTGTCCTTATTGTAGGCAAGAATGAAGAAGATCCATTTAAAATTGAAAGCATCAGTCGCACTAGGGCAGGTAATTTATAAGTCCCGGTCGGATCCTGCTGAATTTCGAACCCATCTAAGAAATTATGGGTTTGCTTGTTGCCTGCAAGAATGAAGAAGATCCAATCAAAAATGAAGGAGCTAGAGTGGTCACAACATTATTCATTACTTTTCTGACGCTCAAGGGCAGCTAACTCCGAAATCAGTGATGGAATCTTACCGAAATTTAAACTCATCCGAGCTTTTATGGTTGGTCTTGTTATCTGCAAGAATAAAGAAGATCCATTCAAAAATGAAGGTACTAGAGTGGTCACAACATTTTTCCCATTATAAGTCTATGGGGATTTTTCCAGACGCTCAAGGGCAGCTGACTCATAAGTCCATGGTCGGATCCTGCCGAATTTCGAACCTATTCGAGATTTTATGGTTATACTCGTTATCTGCAAGAATAAAGAAGAACCAATTAAAAATGAAGGAGCTAGAGTGGTCACAAGGTTTTCCCCATTATAACCCTATGGGAGCAATCTGTTGCCATGGAAACCAGAGTTCTGATCCGATCTAGCCCAAAACCTAATGCAGTCAATCCCCTACCGAAATGATGCTCCAGATGAAATTTGGTAACGATCTGCCGACTGGTCTCTGAGATATTTATGTTTGAATGTTTGGACGCACGCACGCACGGATGGACGGACGTGGGCTCGAGTCGCATATTATAAGCTCACCCTGAGCCTTCGGCTCTGGTGAGCTAAAATGATAGTTATTGCCTTTGTTAAAGTAATTTGTTAAATTCTGACCTTGAAAATCCCATGGTATGAACATGTAATAACACAATTCTCCAATTTCTCTTATGGTCGGTTGAACATATTACGGAGTGCATTTGTTTATTATCGAGATCACGACGGGGGATCGCTCTAGTTCATAGCGCGGTATTATATATACTAGTCAAAGGGTTCTAACCGGCCACGTGTGTTTTTACCATTTTTCTGAAAAGATATAAGCACTATATCAATTTCATTTGCATTCCCGATTAGGACAATCTATCTGTAAATGATACCAAAAAAACCGGCTAAGCAAAATTCATAAAATTGTATCCGGGAGGCTTTGTCGAGTACACATACCCTCAAATTCAAAATTCAGAAGAATTTGCATTGGATGGTGGGGAAATTTTTGACACTTTTGTCAATAGCAACGAGTCTCATGCAGATGGAGTGTTCATTTCAGCACTTTTGTGTTCAATAGGAGTTTGACTTTTGAAATTTTTGCGTGTGAAAAGGGGTTACTTAAAAATGTCGTGACTCACAAATTGTGCCAAAATGGGAATTTTGAAAATGGGGGTACCACTATTCAAATTGGCATCCTGCACGCACTGTTGAACATTTTGTCAAACTCTTCACTGCCAAGGGTACAGGACACGTCTGGCTATTTCGAAATGCAAAACGAGTAGTCGTATCATTCTACGTTGTGAAGAAAATTAATAAAATGCAAGTGGCCGGTTAGAGCTTTTGGCTAGTATACAACAAACGCATGCCCTATGGCCCAGCGAAGACTCAACTAGTTTTATTACGTTTGTCATTGTACTTTCAATAAAAGGACCAGTACATATGTACATGGGAGTGAGGTACGTATCGCATCATTGACCAGCGAGGGCACGTCTACCTGAAGTATAGACGCACATGTAGATGAAGACCTCTTGCTTCGTTAGTTACGTCAACAGGTGTATATAGGACGCACAGACAAACAGACAGACGAGCACATGCGCGGATCCAGAATGTTATGCCAGAGTGGGTCCAACTTTCTTTTTCTTGGGGAGAGATGATCGAAATACCATTAAACCAAGGCCATCATCGGCCCGCCAGCGAAACGCCATTTAAATGGCGTTTCGCTGGCGGGCCCATGATGGCCCAATATTGAATGCTGGCTTGGTAGCTTTGTGATTTTTCAGGGGATCCGGATCAGCATTGCTAAGAACCCCTGTATTTTTTTTAATTTTTCAGGGGGGTCCAGACACCCTGTCCCTCATTCTCTGGATCCGCGCATGGAGAAGAAGTAACAGATGGATGAACAGAAGGACGAGCAGAACACGCTGACATGCCCGCATGTATGCACAATGCAGATGCTTACATTCGTAAAGGTTTTGGGCACCCACAAGATTATTCAAACCCATCCACTCGCGACGGTAATATCAACTACGATTTTTTTTCCTGGATATCTTAAGGTACATATGTACACACCGGACAACAATTTAAAGTCCTTCAGACTTGGTATTTGAAAGCGCAATAAAAAAAGTACTAAGATGCTGAAAATGTGTATTTTTACAAGCCAGACTCGGTGTCTTTGAAAACTGCATAAAGCAGCCCAGATCGAGCATTGCAACCAATATATGAGCCAGGACATGAGATTTCCAATAATCTGGTATTTTGACATGAATAGACTCAGACGAGCAATACGTGCAGCATTCAGTTAAATAAAGAAACTCGAAAGGCTCTTCGGTTAGTAGTTTAATACTCATAGAATATTCAAGCGACTAGCAAAGGCTCTGGTCAGGCTGTGCGTATGCGCAGGCTGGTCTGAGCCTTTGCTGGTCGCATATACCATATTGTTGGAAATCTCATGTGGTGGCTTAAATCTCTCTGTAGCAAACAGCGGGGACCAATCTCATACTGCTCTCCTATGAGAAGTCTGATCTGGGTCCACACTGGTTGTCTGTATACCGAAGATTGTCATTGACGTAAGCATTTACATACAGCAGACGACTTCAGCAGACAAAAGTTTTGGATTTATTTTTCTGTAGATATCGTCTCTTTTATATAAAGTTGTCTGATAGTAAATATATAACGTCTCTAGCAAACAGTGTGGACCCAAATCAGACTGCTCATACGAGCGGCTTGATTCGGGGCCACACTGTGTGTCCGTATGCCGAATTAAGTCATGGACGTGTCCATTGAACTTGAGTTATTTTCCTTCTAACGTCGGAACATTGATTTAAATTTGTTTTCAACATTATTGGTTGTGTGGACGTTGGATTTTGGTTGTGTGGACGTTAGATTTTGGTTTTATAGACGTTGGATTTTGGCTAAATGGATGTTGGATTTTGGTTGCTTGGACGATAGAATTTCGGTTGTATGGACGTTGCATTTTGGTTGTTTGGACGTTGGATTTTGGTTGTTTGGACGTTGGATTTTGATTGATTGGACGTTGGATATTGGTTGTACGTTGGCTTTTAGTTGGGTGGATGTTGGATCTCGGTTGTTTAGAAGTTAGATAGACGTCAGAATGTGACGTCTTATTGACATCAAAACATACATCAGTACAACGTCTTAGATTCTGACGTCAACACAGATTGCAAATACAAAAAAAACAACGCAGATCCCATGATATGATCTGACGTCTACCCAGGTTATGCTCCTGTAACATTGACCAGTCAGAGGCCTGTGTTCTGTAGACTTATCTTACAGTTACAAGTTTACCACAACGTAAATGATGTTAATGGATAAAATGATGAAACTGGTAAGTGGAGTTCTACTTCTTTAATAAATTATTATAGGCTGTGGTAGTGGCATTTGGAATAATAGAATAAGAATTTCCTAATTCTAGCATTCAGCTATGCCAACTTTTTTACTGTAAATACTGGTTACCTCCCTTTGACCGTCTATGCTTGGTGCTTTTCAGTAGGCCTGTGGCCAGAAAAAGAAAATTTTCTCGGTGTTGAGGTCTATGGAAAATTAGTTACAGGATCATAACCTAAAGGAAGGTCTGCACATGTTTACCAGCCCAGAATCCAGTTGCTATATGCAACCAGAATGGCTGACCGTTTTTCAAGCAAAGCATGGCGAGAAGAAATATCACTTGTTATACAACAAAAATTCTATATTGAAGCCTTAAAGAACATCTAGCGATAAGGCGTACATTTTCCCTAGTTGACATGATTACAAACACTAAACGGCACCCAGTATAAAGGCGTTAAATGAGGGGTGGGGGTAGAAAGTGCACGTTTACACGGTATTGTAAATAGCGAATCGCTTTAAAACGTATTTTGTTGCCTACTATGCATGCTTTACTGCCAAACTACACCAATTTCAAAAACATTAGGGCAATTTGAAAATTTGGTGTTTGTAATCATGTCAACTATGGAAAATATACGCCTTATCGCTAGAAGTTCTTATGCCTGTATAATATGGTGAGGTGCTACATTTAAGCAGGGGGGTGGGGACGGACAAATAGCTGTCCGAGGGCCGAACAATAGGCGAAAGTATTTAGAGTTCATCGTCTAGTCTATATGATACGAGTATTTCATGAACTGTCAGTTATACCAACATGTAATGATGAAGGCAAATCAGTTGAAATTAGCCACCTTTGCTACCATAAGCTGTGTGTGAAACCACAACATCTTGTTCCTGAGACTGATGTGATTAATATGGACAGACTGCATTGCAAGAACCAGGCATTCTGCTCCAGAGACCACAAAACGCATTGCTTAATTGTGAGTTCAGTGATAATTTTTTAAATAATGTAACTGGCTTTTAAGTTCTTACACCGATATTGGCTAGTAAGGGTATGTCAAGAAATTGTGGATGTGCAGGCTGATCAGAGACTTCACTAGGTGGTACCCTTTGCTGTGCCGCGGCTCATTTTTTAATTAAGATTTATCTTTTTCCATATTTTTAATAGATTATAGGACTTCCTGTTTAACGAATAATCTCAAGTGAGATGATTCACAGACTCATATGTCCTATTTTTTCAGAAAGAAAATTAACAAGATACTATGTGAACATTATTATATTTGGAATGAAAGGGTAAATTATGATCAAACGTGTGCGATTTTTCATATTTTGTCTTTTGCTGTTGTTTGGATTTGATTGTATTTTTTTTTTCGTCTTTCAATATTCTATCAGGTAATGGGTACCTTTATTTTAGACACACTGTAGTTTAACAGTTACATTTCTGGCCCAAGTTATGTGGAAGGCTGATAGTGCAATTTCTCCAAAGTCTTGATTTGCCAATTTTAACGCGAAAGCCGGATAGGGTCACACAAAAATAGAAAATAAAATGAAGTTTCTCGTTATAACGAGAAAGTTTCTCGCTATAACGAGAAACTTTCTCGTTATCACGAGAAATATTATCGTTAATACGAGAAACTGTCTCGTTATTACGGGAAACTTTCTCGTTTTGGCGAGACACTTTTTTTTATTGTGTTTTTGTTTGGCCCCATCCGGCTTTCGTAGCCCACAATAGATCACTTAAATAAAAAAAAAAAATCTATTTATAAGGAATGGAGTAGTGAATATTATCCAGATTGTTTAACTGAAGCTTGGGTGGTCTGTTTGAACAAATAGCTAAAGATAGCAATAGCACAACATTACTGTCACTAAACATTCTTCAGTTTTTCATAACAATTTGGATCCAGATCAGCTGGCTCAATTCTAAAAAATCTGAAACTAGTTTAGTACTGTACTAATAGGTTATTTCTAGGTATAAATGGACTGAATAAGTTATATTAGTACAAGTGTACCCTTCTGATAGCACTTCTTGTCCTCATTATGGTCATACATCTCATATGTTCTTCAGCTCTATATGTTTCAGAATGCAATTCAGAAATGTTTCTTGATCGAACAGTGCAGACCCAGATCAGGCTGTTGTTGTAGGAGTAGTCTGATCTGGGTCCACACGGTTTGCCTCTATTGACTTAAGTTAGTGGATAATGTAACAAATATATATGCAGCAGATAACTTAAGCACGCGACATTGTGTTATCATTATTTAAGGGCTAATACATTATTTTTGAATTTAAACCAAAAGAATGGACTGCTCTGTGACATCTAACGTGCTTAAACTCAGCTCTAAGAACATATAAGAAATGAGCCAGATTTTCATAAAATTTTATCTGCACTGGACTTTTCAACGTGATGCGTTTGGTCAAACATGTTAACATAAGATAAAACACATACAATGATTTGAGTATGTGCAGCTGATGATTTTGGAAAGTATCGGAAAAAGCGAAAAAAACATCATAAAAATATGTCATAAGCAAAAGTTTAAGTATTTGGTGATTTTTTAAAGGCTAGACGGGTTTGAAATCACCTGTACTTAAATTCGATAAAAAAATGATATTTGCATTTTTGAACCCAAAAATCGAGAAGTGATAGAAAACTCTTCTTATATAAAGCACGGCTTAACATTAGGCCATTAAAATGCACATTTTATGGCATAAAATCCAGTTCAATATGATAAGCACTTAGTCAGAAAAAATAAATTGACATTGACTACATGTACTTACACTTGCAATTTTATGGCGATTATGATTTAATGTAAGCATGTAAGGAAATATTTTGTCACGTGATTGAGAACGTCTTTAAAACTTACGTTAACGTCAATTGCACAATGCAGAAGAAACGTGATGCACTGAGTAATTTAATCAGAATATGTTATTTGTAAATGACCGTTGCCCCTGCAAAAAAAAACGAACGCAAATAAATAAAACTGTGAAAGACTCAAGAAGTTGAATTTTATTTACGTACTGTCATTACATTTTGTATCTTTCAATAAAGAATATGTAACCATCAGAGTAGTATAAAGCTTCGTTTATATGCACAATTTGCACCCTGGTGCAAAATTGCACACAGGTGCAAAATTGCACCTGGGAGTAAAATTGCACCCCATTGCGTCGCGTACATATGACAATAAAATGTGTTCTTATTTGATTGGATTTTATCTTTAAACTTACCACAAATGTTTCATTTTAATTTTAAGGGGTAATTCGATGCGTTAAAAATGTTTAAATTAGTCAGTACATCTTCACTGATTGGTTTTATTAATTTTATTTATTTCATTTTATTTATTTATACAATATTTTAAGAAAGTAAGTGACACCTATAGAAGCTGTGCAAATGAAGGACTATCTGGCCAAGAGTGGTGGACGGACTGACATGTATACATGTAATGATGATTACTGGCAGCAAGACTTCTGAATTCCAAGGGCGTCTTTTGACAGTCTCTTCGACAAACTGCGCAAACAGCTGCAGCGGAATGAGTGTTTCAGTGGGGGGGGGGGGGGGGGGGGGGGGTAACTCCTAACATATGACATAGTACGTATGTGCCTTCCAAATAAACTTCCTTTTCAGCGCCGTCAGGTATATGATAAAAAAAAGTATATGAATGGCCCTATATATGAATAGCACAAATTTTCTGACACCCATGTATTTGTACATATGTTTCTCTCAAATACTCGTCTGGTCTCGTGCACGACGCCAGTGTTATGGCAAATTCTGATTTCTATAGCCGAGGTGAGGAAGAGACATTGTTCAGAATTAAAACCGTGTAAATCGATGCCAAATGACCTGAAATTCCAGTTGTTCTGCTAATGGACCCGGCATATCAGAAGAAGCAGTGGCTAATGGCGCCATCATCTAAGGTTTGATAAGGGGTGATTTTTAGAGTTTATTTTCATATGGGATTTTACAGGGTCGTAAAGAAGAATGGTTAATTTATCAAAACATGAGATCAAATTGTACATTTGTGATAACAAGTTGCGTTCATGTGCGCAATTTGCACTCAGGGGCAAATGTGCACCCGGGTGCTTATTTACTCCACTAAATTTGCTCCACCTGGAAAGGTGGAGCAAAATCACACCAGGGTGCAAATTTGCACCTGGGTGCATTTTCTTAAAACACCGTTTACATGACCAAAAAACACCCCGGTGCAAATTTACACACAAGGTGTATATTTGAAACCAGGGTGCAAATTGTGTATATAAACAAGGCTTAAGACACATATCATTCTGTTGAGCCAGGAAACAAAACTAAAGAGGGTTAACTTCCTTATGAATTGGTGTCCTTCAAAATCACCTACCCATGCTTCATAAAAGCTGTTATTTCAATACCTCCAATTAACTTTACAGTCATAAAGGACCTCTGACGGTGGTAATGGGAATCACAGTGTATCTCTGCCTATAATTTTGATAAAGATTAAAGTCAATCAAATGCTTCCATCTTCATATGTAAGCTTGCTGTTGGTCACTATTTTATGATTTTTCATTTGATTTATTATTTTAATAAATGTACGGCTTTATTTTGGGGCTAAAATGGTCACTTTTTGTATTATACATATAGGAATATATGTAGATCATGACCATGGGTCACTCAAAAAATTCAATGACACGTCGGTTAAGTTTCTTTTATTGCTGCTGACAACTAAAAGTTTGTTTAATGGTAAAATAGCTTAATTTGCTCCGATTTATGCTTTTTTACATAGATTTAAGGGTGATAGGGTATAAGGTCCCTTTTCATGCAATTTGTAAGAATCAAAATCATGGCTGTCGGTTACCTGTTTGTCGAACAGATCCAGGTCAAAAGGGAATCACCCCTATAGATTAAATAATCCTGAAAAATATTCCAAACAATTCCTTTTATGCTACACGAAATAGTCTTCTAAATCATTTTGGCAAACTAACATAAGCCTACAGGCATGACAAGTCATTCTAAACGTCTCCGGTGAGGCGTTCGGAATGAGTTGTTATGCCTGTCCCCATTTGCGACGAAATCCAAAAATGTACAAGCTTTCAAAGTGACAGCAGCTGACCTATTATTCCAACAAGCTAAAGTTAGGCGGAATTCATTCATAACTATTCAGGTCACTTTTACAACCAATTTCAACTACGTTCTTTGTGGAATGATAATTACGAGATTAGCACCTATAGAGTGCATGTATTATATTACCTAACGGAAACCTTTTGTCATGTTTGTGTATCTTTGGGGTTGAGAGTATAAATCTCACGAGAGCATGTAACTCACGCATTGTATATATGTTATATGACGATGAGCTGTATATACTTAAGTCTAATAAAATTTATGTTATGTTATGTTATGTTATGTTATGTATTATACATATAAGAAATAGAAAAATATTTTTAAAACATCACCCCCCTCCCCCGAGTCCCGACTAATCCTTTTGCACGTAAGTGTGTTCTCATATTTTACATAATATATGTGAAAAGCTAGTTGGGACTCGGGGGAATGATATCCCACAGCCCAAAATGTGACGTCTGGGCGAGCCCGAACATTAGTATTTTGATTTTTGGTGCGCTCTCTTGAAAATATTTATTCCAGTACAATGAAATAATTAGTACAAGTAAGCTTCCTTTTCATAACCCATTGGTCATGAAATATTACAACGTTTCAATCACAAACCGCAGGCAACCCAATGGCACACAAGGAAGAGCCGATCAACCATCATGAAACACCAGGAAGACAAATTAATCTAAGCAACCAGCTCTCCCCTAGTCGAGAATTTTTAACATGGCAAGTAAGTCTTTTAAGACTATTCGAGAAAATAAAATTCTCGCGATAATTTCAGAATTTACAGTACGGTTAAAGCTTTGTTGCTTGTACACCAGGTAGAAGTTTCCGCTGTTTTACCCATACATGTATAAGAAGTAATAGTTAGACCATGCCTTGTCCGCCTGTACGTGGAGATAATCCACGGGCTTAAAAAGTGGGTTATCTTGCGTAGAGGTGGATAAACATGGTATAACTATTTTATGCCACCATACGTCAGTGTAGACCTTGCACAGCACGAGATATTTAGTGCTTAAGTTTGTGTTGGTTGAATAAATTTTATCTCACATACCCTGTACCAACCAGTGGGAAAGATAAAAAGCGAATAGCCCCACGTCAATAGACCAGTGACGTAATTATCACATTATGTGAGGAAATATTTTCAGCATGCATTACAGCGTATTCAAGAAGTAAGAAAAAGGATCTATTAATCATGTAAGGATGGAATAGAAAAATCGGTTTCTTGAGATCACCGATTGTCATCACTCGGCAAGCCTTGTGATGCGAACTGATGATCTTTGGAATGGATTTTCCTATCCCATCCTCAAACTCAAAATGTAATAGATTTCAAAATTCGCAATTCAATGGACGTAGAAGCAGGAAAAAAATTCTGTACTAAACGGCATATTTCAAGCACCACTGGGTATGTCAAGAGGGGCGCACAAACAGACTTTTAGTATAATTTTGGAGAAAATAAGAAACCGGTTTAATGCTGTTGCATGGCTCTTTTCTTTGACGATTTCGAGGCCAAACACTAACGTCAACCATTTCATTAACCTCGTTTGTGGTCTTACTGACAAAGGATGCGTGCGTTCGTGAGTGCGTGCGTGTGTGTGTGTGTGTGTGTGTCACATAAGAATCTTTCATGAATGTGAGCGTATAATAGAAAAATGCTTCCCTAGGATCATAGTTTGACATCATGGGGCTTGTCGAGTGATGACAGTCGGTGATCACGTATGAGGGATTTTGTCCATAATCCTCGCGAGAATTATGGACTTATTTTCTTGCTAACTATTAAATACCACATTTTATGTTTAAAACAACCCCCAGATGTTCCTGAATACGCCAATATACGATATGTTAACATAACAATGACATCACTTGACGACTCAATATTAAATACCACATTCTATGTTTAAAACAGCTTCCAGATATTCCTGAATACGCCAATATACGAGTTGTTAACATAACAATGACATCACTTGACGACTCAATATTAAATACCACATTTTATGTTTAAAAAAACAGCTTTTACGCCAATAAACGAGATGTTAACATAACAATATAATGGACTCTTTTTCTTGCTCACTAATAAATACCACATGTTATGTTTAAAAACAGCTCCGAGACATTCCTGAATAGTATTACGTCAATATACGAGATATTAACATAACAATGACATCACTTGACAACTCACTATTAAATACTATAGTTTATGTTTAAAAACAGCTCCCAGATGTTCCTGAATACGCCAATATACGAGCTGTTAACATAACAATGACATCACTTGACGGCTCACTATTAAATACCACATTTTATGTTTAATAACAGTTCCAAGATGTTTATGAATACGCCAATATACGAGATGGTAACATAACAATGGCATCACTTGACGACTATATGCAACCAATGTGCAACCTTTGCGTGACAGCTTTGGTAAGACAGCGTCGGTGAGATAAGTTTTTCTATCCTCGGGTACATTCCCAGATATCACTATCTGGTGTGCAAGAACAATCTCTCCATGCGTATTTCTTGCTGAGATCTCTACAATTAGCGTTTGTTAATTGTTTCACAGAAAATAAAGCACAAGTGCCAGAAAGCTGCGTTACAGAGGGTGTTAGCCTGAAGAGACTTTACAAAGCATTGTATAGCACTGTTTAACTCCCCTCTTTCTGTGTGGACATAACCAAGAAGATTTAAACACGTTTCTCTATGGCATACAGTCTTAGAATTCAACAGTCTGATCATCTTCTTGACATCTACAGTGGCTTGAGAGTTCTGTCCAAGAGCTCTGTGATTAAGATACAGAAGAAACAACTGCAGGAAATGTCCATCAACAACACCCCATCTATACCACCAAGGATAGTTAAATTGTTCTTGTAAGAGCTTGAAGGGCGTTAAATAGGACCTTATCATCTCGTAATTTATAGCAACTGGAGTAATCTGTTGCTCATGTGGAAAGAAATGAACACAAGGCTGGACAAAATCTCGCAATAGTTCAATTGTTGTGATATCGTGTCTGTCTTGTGTTGCTTGTACCAGTATGCGTATGGCTGGAATATATAATATCTTAGGACAATTGCAGAAACACGAGCATATGTTTTCTGTAATGGTAAACGATGATAAAACATCTAAAGACAACTGATGGTACCCCAGCATTGATAGTGCAGATGCCTTCTTTAGTTTAGCAGATGAATAAATAGGATCAGCTAGGGACCAGGCGTTGTCCTTTAGAATATACTGTACAGCTTCTGTTGGTTTATCTATCCTTTGTACAATTTCACATGATAAGAGACTAAGATAAAGAAAGGGTAAGATCAATGATAAGGCTCTTTGTGTTTCTTCTTCAGTATGAATTGTTATTCTTCTGGTTCCAGCTAATTCTGAAATAGTGTGTACGAGCACTTCCTTCGTGTGTTTGATTCTAGAATCTCTATCATAACGGAGACATTCACTATATGGTTGATAAACACATTTGAAAGTTATCACAGGGCGGACTTGCGATGTGGTTATTAGAGGAGATCTTAGACAATCTACTCTCACATATAGTCTTACCAGAGGACCTCTTCGCCTTATTGGAAATGTCCTTAAATAATAACCTATAATGTTAGTTTGCAGATTACAAAGTACATCGCGTATTTCACAATTCAAAATCCAGTCTATTCTAGCAGCTAGTTCTCGCCTCAATTCTGGTTTAGTTATTCGGTCAAGCATATTTTCTGCAGGGATAAAATAATTTGGAATCTCCTCATCTCTGATCCATAAGCGAATCTGTCGTAAGCACATTATAACACAGCCCACTGTGTTTTCAGGTACCCATAGTTCACTTGGTGTGTTTTCCAGAATATATAACATGCATGTTTTGAGGTGATAAGAGGTCAATGTGTCCTCTTTAATCTCTTGCTTTATGAGCTCTTTCTTAATGATCTTAAGAAGAATGTAACATTTAAGCTGTACTGAGTTAAACTGAGTGACAAGTAAACGCTCCTGATGTGAGAAAGATATTCTCCATTGAAATTGTTTTTCATCACTGTCTGGGTGACAGGTGGATACGAGAATAAATCCCAGAGATTTACATTGTTTTATCAGTTCCTTGGAAGGCCAGCCATGAGTACGTCTCCTTGATAACCATTCCCGTGCACATTCTGGCCATTCTGTACACGACAAGGCAAGTATAGTATCTGATGATGCCTGGCCTTTTACAGAGTCTTGATGGAATGCTGGGCCTTCCTTACGATGCGTTTCTTTCATTATCAAACCTTCCAGGTTTTGGACCAAACACACCCTATTGTTTATGTCAACCGACAGATGATGATACTTATGTAACTTTAATTCAGGACACCTCTCCCATTGAACGTCTCCATTATGTACTAGTTGTAGTCTTACATATCCAGGTTGCTCATCTGGCACCAATAGGTAATTGTTAGAACTTGGACATTTAGCAATATCAGTGATCACTGGCATGTGAGGTCTTATAACAGCTACATCAATGTCTGGTAGCAAACCTTCTGTATAGGTGCCTTCATACTTACTACCAAACATATACAGTGAAGTAGGTGCGAATGCAATTGTATCTAAGATTTCCCTTGAAATAGCTGCCTCCATGTTTATATTTCTGTTTTCAATTGTGGCACCAAGATCTTCCATGGCATTAAACAGAGCCAGAGATAATGATCTGTGATGTTTCATTTCGTCATTGCTCGGTACTATATTAGGATCTGAAATAAATTATAGAAGAGATTATGGGATTTATCACAAATATTTTAAACAACTTTTGTAAAATGATATGAGCCACGGAATGAGATTTCCAACAATGTGGTATGTGCGACCAGCAAAAACTCAGACCAGCCTGCGCATACGCGCAGACTGATCAGAGCCTTTGCTTGTCGCTTGGATATTATATGACTGTCTAGCTACTGATTAAACATCATTTGGAGTTTCTAACCTTAAAAAAAGCTACACAGGCTCGTCTGAGTCTTTTCATGTCAAAATGCCATATTGTTGGAAAACACGTGTTACGGACTATGATCGTGTCTTGGAAAAAATATAACGCCATATATTAGTGTCAATGTCAAACACTAATGTGTTTCCCGGTTTTAAGTGACTCCCGTTTTTCTTTTTATAAACAGCTTTAAGTTGAACTTAGAAGAACGGCACTAAGTTTGTGGAATTAAAAGTACACCGCGTAACTAAAACTTATTTTCGGGTGACGCCCTTATTTGTAAATGAAGCCCATAAAAGAATAACTTAGTTTTTTACCCTGTCAGTATACCCATGTGTACCAAAATACACTGACCCAAAATGAAAACTTTACAAAGTATTCAAAAGTATATATTTTGATAATAAATTAATTTTCGGGAGTGGAATTTTTGGGTCATCGAATCTTCCATACCTTATTGATGTCTCTGAAAAAATTACTGGATGAAAATCAGGAATTGCATAATTTTTATGAATAATTTAGTTCAGAGGGGTCAAAATGAAAATTTCTAAGAAATATTAAAACCATCACACAGCATTTGGAAAAAAGAAATTACTGACTGCGTGCTTTAATTGAAGTTAAAAAGATCATCAGTACAGTCAAAACTCTTTATAACGTCACTCGTTATAACAGAATATTCAATATCCGACATAAAGTTGCTTGGAACGGATCTGTTTCCATTAAAATTCCCTCTTTATAACAGAATATTCACTTAGCGACACCAACAGTAAGTTCTGGGAACAGATATATAATTTATATTGAAAAAAAATTCATTATAACAGAATTGTTACAATGTGTTGGACAATTTTGTGATCAGAGCAAGGTCTTTTGGCATGAACAGGTTTCTATATCACTTGATAAGTGGGAAGCTTTGTGCATTTTGATGCAATATGAAATTGAACTGATGTATACATTTGGAATAATAGCATTGAAATAATTCATTTGTACAATACTTTCTTTTACCAAATGATTATTATGTTGAAATCTGGTAATGGTCAGAATTTCTTTATATCAGCAAAGTCACTTTAACGTTACAGATGGCTTGGAACAAACAGTGTCGTTATAAAGAGGGTTGACTGTACATGTAACCAGTATGACGTCCATTTTTACGAATGCTTAGCAAAACACGTCGCCGCATTAAATTTCCGTAACGGTGTATGAGCACGTTATGGATACGTATGCCATGCTAAGAGAGGTACATATTGGGGTCACTTATCGCATCCATTTGATGATTCGACCCAGTCCTCCGACCCAATTCATCCTATACGTGTTCTACGGGGTTCATGAGTGGGGATGAAGCAGGCCAAGGCAAGACGTTGACGCTATTTGAACATGGACTGTATGGTTATTTAAGCTTTGTGTGGCATGCTGGAAAATGCCAGGTCCGTTATTTTGCATGAAATGATTAATTAACTCTTGTGCACAAACCCCCTAAACGTCGATCAATAATGGTTGCTGGTTAAAACATTTTCATGGGTGAGTTAACGTGTTAACGCGATAATGACGTAACATTGTCAAACGTGCGCGACCAGGTCTTGCACGAACCCTTAAAGACCCAGTACTGTTGTACCGGTTCATAAGATTATGAATAGTCTGTCTAGAGCAGCCAAAATGATGCGCGATATCAGTTACCGTAGACCCCGCATTGAGCATGCCAAAAACTTGGTTTCTTTAATCTTCTGAAAGACGTGTCGTCACTAAATGCAAGCGTTTTGTAACAATAAATTAACTTTTTATTATCAGTAATCAGCTGCAAATGTTTTCTTGTCGATTTGAATGTCGCACGTTGATGCATATGACCTGGCTTTGCACTGTTCAATCAGGTCGATCAAGAGGGGGTCGGACGAAACTATTTAACATCATTCCCGTATTAGCCATTCCTTAATGACATTTTACGACCTGATCTACATCCAAACTGCTTATAAATATTACCAGCAGCCATCGCTTGTGATCTTTACATATTTGTTAATAACTGGCCGTGTAGCGCAGTCGGTAGTCTAGCTCCAATACCTTGATGTTTTTGTCAATTTTACTTAACTTTTCATTCAGTATAATTTTATTTCATATAGCTAGTCTCATCTCTCTTTCACATCATGCTATCCTCACCTAATCACAAATTTTGCTATCAAAGAGGAAAGGAAGATAATAAAGAAATTGTTCTAAAATAAAATTATCAAAAAAGAATTTATCAGACTAGTGGCTAGTCTAGCGCAGTCGGTAACTACAGATGCGTGTCTGACTGCAGATCAAGGGGTCAGTTAGTTTGATCCCGGCCCGGTCCGATACTTTTGTGAAGATTGATCATGAAATAAATTAATTTCTACGGTTATTCTCCACCATTCCGTTGATTCATTCAAGAAGGGTTGCAAAAGCCAAAAGTATATGCACGAAGTACATTGTACTTGTTGCCGCTTGTTCAAGCTTTGTTAGGTGAACTGACCGTCCCGATATGCTCGTAGATGCTGACTGGGACGTTAAACAACAAATCATAAACTTTTTGTTAGGATACAACACGTCTCTTATCTCCCATTTATGCCTAATGAAATGTCCTGAATTGGACCAGTCCACATCCGCTGTTGGGCGGTATTTGTCAATGTCTATTTAAATTTTAATAGAACATTATGTTTAGCAAACTGTGGCGACCCTGATCAGACGGTGTACCATGTTGCGTCTAATCTGGATCAGCACTTTTTGTCAATTTCCCAAAATAAGGGTGGGTTAACCCTACCTATCCAGACCCTCTTACCTCTTGACTAGTAAATTTTGTTTTCTTCCCCCTGGAGTCGTTATAAAAAGCATATAAAGCTGCATAGTCTGTAACTTTTGATCTTCTAATTTTAAAAATAATGTTTTTTTATTTTTCAAGAACACAGTATAAATACTCAAATTCAGGTAAGCATTTTACCATTTTCGTAAATCTTAACAAGTTATCACTATCAAAACAACTGCATTTATGTTAAAATTCAACGGTCTAGAATTATTGGAGGGACGCAAATAATTACCAACAAGAGAAAAAAACACCTATTTGATACCATAATTCACTTTTCCGTGCAGTTTTTAGCTGGACTGAACATTTTAATTGTGAAAACATAACTTAATTCTACTTTTACAAATGATTTAAAAAGAAAAGAAAAATTTTCGAAAAATGTTCTTAGTTACAGAGTATGCAGCTTTAAACACTTTCTTAACCGATGGAACCTTCCTTCTTCTTTGTAAGGGATTCAAAGTTTTCTGAATTACCGAGACCCCCCCCCCCCCGCTTACTCCTTCCCCAATATAAGTTGGGTGTTCAACATCATGCGCTGCGCGGATCCAGAGGGGGGACAGGGGGTCCGGACTCCCTGAAATTCTCAAAGCTAATGAGCTATTAAATGGCGTTTCGCTAGCGGGCCGATGTTGGCCCGCTTTTAGTGGTATTTGGATCCTCTCTCCCCTAAAAAATATATTGTCAGTGTTGCAGAGTTGGACCCCCTCTGACAAAACTTTCTGGATCCGCGCCTGAAAAGAATCAATATATCGATAATTCGATGCAAAACCGGCAGGCGCATTTCTCGAGCGTGTCCAAGTTTGACTGTAGACCAGACGTGTAGAAAAATGTATATACTCATACGCACGAAATGTTATCTTAAAAGCTTTATTGCATCAACGGCACCAAATTATGAGGGGTCGAATTTATGTACCGATTAAATGCCAAGCTTGCTTTGGACCAAAATGTCCCGGACTCGTTTATAAATCGTATTGTTGGTTTTATTTTAGGAGAAACCCACGCTCAGGGTCGTTCTACACACCTGTGTCGATAAACAACTTTTCAGCTGCGTTTAGGCGGCAAGTAGTGAAAGTTTAGCGTAAGATAAGGACTCAACAGTAAATAAAACCATAAAACTGAATACCGGAGCAAAAGAAATCCAATAGGTAAACCCGGCGGGCCTGACAAACAGCCAAAGCATCAGGCCACTACCATCTCATCAATATGTAAGTATTTAACGTGAGATCAGATCAAAATTGAAAGCTAGAGATCAGAAGCCTATCAGCTAGTTTTCATTGAATAGTTCAATAAAAATAAACTAACCTGTAAAATTTCGACCATGTTGCTACATTTCGCGTGATTCCTTTTAATTTGATAGGCAACATGACCATGTTCTGAAAAAAGGTGACTTTGACCTATTGATATTTGAATATTTGATACAATGTCGCTGTGTTCATGATTCCCTTTAAAAACGACAATGAGTTTTGACATATTGACCTCATTCCCAAGGGTCGTGGGTGGAGGGGGCTGGGCAAAATATTTGCTACCATGTTGCTGCATTCCTAATTCCATGATTTTCGACCTTTTGACCCCTAGGGTCAGGGAGCTGCGGACAAACTATTTGCTACCTTGTTTTGTGATTCCAATTAATTTGATATGCAACATGATCATGTTCTTAAACAAGAAATATCTTGAAAAAAGATATTCGGCGGCTCTCAAATACTGATGATAAACGCAACCAAAAATAGTAAGTGAGTATGATCAGGAAATACCACAATCACAAACCACAGACAACCCCGTGGCACCCCGAGGAAGAGCCGCTCAACCATCACGAGACACCAGGAAGACAAATTAAGCAAAGCAATCAGCTCTCTCTTCCCCATCAAGATGATTGGAATGCTAGAATGGACATAAAGTAACGTACAACAAAACATAGAACAATTACAGACTTCCACAATGGGAGTAACAATAAACAAAAAGTCAACAACAACAGAACCACCGCCTTAGAACGGACAGCACCCTAAGCCACTGGGGGGGGGGGGGGGCTTAAATGCATTTTACTGGTACCAAATCTTCGCCCTAATTTCTGCTGTTGTTGAAGAACAAGAAATGTTCAGCTCGCATGGAGGCCATCTAACTAATGCAATGTATCATCGGGGAGAAACACTCTAATCAAATTACTACACCATGATGAAACAAAGAAAGGGCTCATGACTCTCAGATAGTCAGAGCTAAAGAAAACCTCAAGTTGAGCCACGGTGGTTTAGGCGAAATTCCCATCTACCCCTTTGCATGCTAGAATCTAAAACCAGCGAGGTTGTGGTCCTGTTTATGTCTCTCTTTTGCTTGGTTTTGTGCACATCTAACTCTTTTCGCTGAGAGATATGCATCTGAATCTCTTTTTTTTTAATTTCAGGCATTCACCAGCAAGGGTTTTGGAACAATGTTTTAAGTCCTAAGTTTGTAGGGAAATGAGGGTGTTGACAATAAATTAATGTAAAACTAAACGTTCACTGAAACAAAACCGAACACCAGAAAAGAACATAGCCAGGATCGAGGAATAAATACATGTAGGATTCAAAACTGATCGACACCCAGTAAGCACGTACAATCGGGCCATTATCGGCCCGCCACTGAAACGCCATCCGAATGACATTTTGCTGGCAGGCCGATAGTGGCCCGAGTTTGGACGCTGGCTGACCCATGCGCGGATCCAGTAATATTTGCTAGGGTGGTCCAGGCCTGACTGCCAGAAAACAGCTCTGACAACGGTTTTTGTCTTTTTTTGTCCTCAACTTTTACAGTTTTACAGTGGCTTATCAATGGTTTATTTCAAAGAAAACTATAATTTTTACAAGGTTTCGTGGGTGGGGGGGGGGGGACAACCTATTCCAGTGGGGGGGGGGGCGGGGCTGGGGGTCCAAATGCTAATTCTAGAAACCCATAGAAATTTAGCCCATAATTCATCTCATTAAAATTTTGGGTTATTCATTAAAATAAGACCAATTATTCATTAAAAGCAAGAAAGGTGGTAAAGAAATCTGATTATTCACTATTCATTATTTTTTCTTCAATTCATTAAAAATATAGGAATATTCATTATTTTTTAGGCCCCCATTATTCACTATTCATTAACGTTTTGGCTCATTGTTCACTATTCATTATAAAAAAGGTCATTATTCACTAATCATTATACCCCATCCAGACCCTCATTTAACTACTCGTAATTGATAGAAGAGACTTTACCGATAGTTACACTGTTCTTGTACAAAGTAAGAAAATGCATATGCCGGCTAGGGCAAGCTCAATCTCCTGAACCCAAAGGTTACGTGCAAATTCGCGATTAATTTGACACCATCGTAATGGAACAAATTAAACTCACTCGTTAAGTTTTTTTTAGAAATCAATGGTTTATATTCACCATTTTGGGACAATGACACATACCCCTGGAATTGGGAATATTAGCGCGAAAACGCCTACAATTGAGAATTTTTAGTGTTGTTAGCTATATTGTCAAATCATTAAACATCATATTTAATCTGAATTTAGCTGTACTGTTAACTTGCATGATGTATTATATGAGACTGCGCAATGTTGAATATTACCAGGTCTACCACTCATATTTTGAGGGTACATAGGGCAAGTGTAGAGGGCACAATTCTTAGAGGGTACATGGGCCCACGAAAATTCTGACAGCTAAGCATTTTGAAAGCACAGAGTAGGCTTAGATTTCCTATTAACTGCTTAAAGTGATTCAGCAAACCCACCCTAAACAAATTTGAGCGGGGCTCCCCTTTACATCATTTGCATGAAAATATAAGTCAACACACTGAAAAAAACATTTGGCAAGGGTTCCCTTATACATTATGACTTTCCGTTCACCCCAGCCCTTTTCCCAGCCAACATAAAATGCGAATGAATTAGAAAAAAACTGAAGAAGTGGGATGGGGCACTTGGTACTACAGAAGCTTACACCAAAGTTCCAGCTCCTTCAGGTGTGATAGACAAGAGACAAGAGACAGTTAAGATAGTCAAAATAACATCTAGCTTTTATCATTTCCATCTCCATTCTTACACACAGATGTACGAAATTAAGCTACATAATTGTATCAGCTAGTTGGTATTTATCTTTTTATGCATCCGGAGAACAAGTTTTAATTGATTGTTGTACTTACAGGGGAAATTAACTGTTGAAGCAAAGAAGTAAACCACGGCTGATATGCCGATCGTTAGAGGGCACAACACCCTTGGGCCTTTATAATGCAACGAGCGGATTTACATCGTAGTAGCACGACTGATATGCCGATAGTCGTTTGAAAAATGTCCGAACGGGAACCCAAATAAACAAACAATTTTAAACACAATTTACTCCACAAAACGATGATTTTTTCTTTGATATTTTCCGACTTGAAATTGGGATTTTTTCATCTGAACAGAGGAGAAAGAAACGTTTTGTCATTGGGAATATAACCGTATAACGGCCAAAAAAGACTACTGGCGAATATATGAAACAGACTATAATCATGTCCAGATATGGGAATTGGAAAAGTTACAAATATTTTATTTAAATAGCCTGATATTACTGTAAAGTAATTTCGGATTTAGTAGATTATTTTATAATGCACTTCTTTACTGTGTGCAAGGCATGTAAACAATGATAGTGACAGCAATTTACAAATACTGTACATCAGGGGTTGAGCTATATTCGAGATTAGGTCGTTTATACATTTGCATTTTTAGACCCAGTGCACAGACTGGTTCTCTGCCATTTACATGTATGTTTTCAAGTTTAGTTTCATGTTTAGTAAGATTGTATGGACATTCTGAGTATCAACCAATGAGAGCATCTTTTTCCAGTCGATGTGATGAATATTACAATTTAAAAATGCTTCTGATTGGTGAATAATTTAGATCTAAAGCGATATTAGAACGGCGGCAAGCCGCCGTAAAAAGTTGAATTTTTACCATTTGACCCAAAGGTCAAGTGGGTGGGGTGGGGATTTATGGCCAAAATTTACTACCATGTTGCTTTATTTCGTGATTCTATTTAATTTGATATGCAACATGACCATGTCCTGAAAAGTTGAATTTTGACCTATTGCCCTAGTCCCAGGGTGGGGGGGGGGGGGTAGGGGAATCTGCGGGAAAATATTTGCTACCATGTTAGTGCATTCGTGATTCTCTTTAATTTGATATGCAACGTGACCATGTTCAGAAAAGATTGAATTTTGACCTTTGATCCCTAGGGTCAGGGTTGGGAGGGGGGGTCTGCGAGCAAAATATTTGCTACCATGTTGCTACATTTCCTGATTCCATTTAATTTGATATGTGTCACGGGTTGTTTACTACTCTGCCGGGAACCATAGTGGGCCCGTACACCCGTTCTCAAGGGGGTTCAAGGGTCAATAATTACAATGACATGGATATCGGTTCACTCAACATTAATTTTACCTCTCGGTACACCTAAAGATATATATTAATGTATCCTAAATAATAGTAATATCCTTATATAAAACTCCTGAAATTGATATATCCCTTTGAGAGTTATCGATCGGAAACCAAAAGTGTGAAGCCGCGGACGATGACGACGCCGCCGCCGCAGATGACGCCGCAGGAGTCATGATCCCTATGTGCCATCCTTGTTTCGCCGGCGACACGACACCAACTACAGGCAAGACAATTACGGAATGATGAATGTCACACTCAAGGTGTTTATTTTGTCAATTGTTGTTTGTCAATGTTTCGGTTTATGTTTTGGTTTGACATCCACAACAACTGCTGTGTTCATATCGAGTAGCCTCAGTAGGTCACATTTTTTCGCACGAAACTGGTCCTAAAACCGACACATCCCCCACTTGCATTTGCAGTATATAGAACAAAAACACATAATAATGAAGAAACGTGCAGGGCCTATTTATATATAAATCAACACTTGTCTATGAAACGTCCATACCGACGTATACAGTGAGATTTGAGCTTTTAAGTTAAACCAAGTCCATATCTTTGTTTATACTTTGTGCATCAAATGCTCTGATCATTATCTGCATTTGGACAAGATATACCGTGTTCTCACTGATCGCACATTCGATAAGTATCTATTTCTCTTGTACTTGCTCACATACATATATCATACAGTTACCGACAAGACCAAATTGTATTTGATCATACTTTAAGACTAATATGATACTTTCAATACAATAGAGAAATAATAGAATGCAAGTGTTTCCTGGGAAGGTTGATTTGTTTGAGCGCCTTCCACTGGACATTCAACAATCTATTATACGTAGCTAACCCCTGAAAAAGTGACAATGATCAGGAAATACCACAGTCACTCACTACATACCTATACTAAAACCAAGTTCTTATCGGTCACCTTACATTTTACGCTAGTTCAAAAAGTGAAACGTAGGGTATACAAAATTCATCTTCTTTAAGTGAAGCAATACTTTAGACTCTGCAATTTATTTCATTTAGAAATGACGTGTACTTCTTGCATGGACGAAGTTAGAGAAAGGGTACCCTCATTTCAAAAAGGCACACGTTTTTACGATATAAACAATAAAACAGAACCCTTTTCAATTAACGTTCTTGTTTGTTTAAAATTTAAATGGCTACCATGATATTAGAGGAAAAAACCTCAAAAGGTTTGTCTCCATCGGACTCGTCGTTTTTGCTACTTAACAACATCAAGACAAACACTTTTAGCAGGTTAATCATTGCAATTCAGCTTTAAGCTTGCAATTTACATAGATACTTTGTACTGCTCAGTATGCTTTATTATCAGCGACAAGGCATTGAAATCTTCAGCGATTGTTCATTATCACCAGACGTCACCGTTCTTCTTTGAGAATTGAAAAGCAAAAATATTATGCTACCAAATCGATTTTTTCAAATCTCACATTGAAACCGGAAGTGTACAATAGTCGTAAAACTTTAATCGCCAAAATGAACTAATCATGTTCAACTGTGTTTCGCCTACAGTGTTAAAATCAAATTAAGTGTATTTAACAATTTAACCAGGAAATACTGTTGCAACATTTTAAAAATGCGCAAAAAATCCACCATAGCTAAATTTCAAATATTTGGTGCTTTTTCAAGTCGGACAGACCAGTTTGTAATCACTTAAACGTCTATTTTATAAAAAAAAACTTCTCTCAAAACTATTTATTCTTAAAAAAGTATTTTTTTTGCATGTATAACCAAAAAACACTTTGAAGTAAAAGAAAACTGTTAAAACACTGCTAAACGTTTGCCCATTAAAATGCACATATAGAGGCAAAAAATCATTTCAATTTTATAAGCGTTCGGGCAGAAATAATGTGTTTGAAAAATGATTGATTAGAATATGGTTTTATTATACTTCCTATAAATTTAGCTTTAAAAAGGAGCATAACAAATGTTCACATTTACATAAAGCTTTACACGAAGATTTATGGTAGTGATTTCTTCATTCTCATTAACAAACATCATCATCGATGGATCACAAAACTATTTGTAAGACAAAATATGTTTATCTTTTATAACTATTTCCCTCGCAAATGGTAGGGCTATAAGCATATTTGAATGGTGATTAATGGCAAAAATAAAGCATTCTTTTAAATATAAAAGGGTGTTTGTTTTTATATTAAAGTGGTTCATATTGGGTCACTGATTGACGTTGGAGCGTACATTGGAACAAAGTTTGAAAGGTGAAATAGTAACGGAATGAGTAATTGTTTGTAAAAATTGATATTTCCGATTGACCTACCATTCTAGACAACATCTGTTTTACGAGGGGTGTATAAATATGAATGCATGTAGCTTCATATAACTTTCCGGATATAGCATGCGGCAGTCTGCATGCCTAGTTTTTTGGTGCCTGATGCTTATCTGTAGCTGGACCCACTGTGGCTCAACTTAAGGTTTTCTTTAGCTCTGACTATCCGTGAGTCATGAGCCCTTTTCTTTGTTTCATCATGGAGTGTTAATTTGATTAGAGTGTTTTCCATGATGATACATTGCATTAGTTAGATGGCCTCTATGCGAGCTGAAAGTTTCTTGTGCTTCAACGACAGCAGAATGTGGGCGAAGATTTGGTACCAGTAAAGTGCATTTGGGCCCCCCGGTGGCTTGGGCTACTGTCTGTGGTTGAGATCACATAAAAACACAATGTAAATTATAATTCTGTATTGTTATAATGCCACAATATAAATTATCGTTATTTATTTCTATTTATTCTTAAAACTTTTATGTAAATGTTAACCTTATAATGTTCCTCTTCTGCTAATGGTAATCTCTTGTGGAAATTAATCCTGAATACTCTTGCAAATAGTAGTTTTAGTTCATCTCTGTTTTTCTTTACTTGTTTCTTGCTGTTTTACTTTGTTACTAACGTTCCACTTCCTTAACAACGACGTCAACGTCACTTAAACGTTTAAGCGACGTTACGTCGTTTATCTGTGAACTAAAACTAGATATTTGCATAAGACTGTTCAGGACGTCAAAGTTTCACTTATCAAATTAAGTTATTGTGGGTTTTCACAACACTCCCACCACAACGAAATGTCTTGTAATAACTGTTAGTATCAATTTCTTACATGTTATTTAGTCCTGGCCAGTCATATCATCATTTAACTGCTGCTGAATCTGGTGACGTGCCCTTACAGCTGCTAGTCTTCTAGGTTGACTTCTTTCACCTGCATCAGTAACTGCTGGGTCTTTCTGCTTCTGTTTATCTTCCACCTCTTCTTTCTCTGAACATTCAATAGGGTATAATAGGTTCAGTGGACGACCTATTATTTTCTTTGATGGTAGAAGTACCTTTGCTGAGCGAACGTGCTGATCTCTACTACTTATCAGTTCTGTAATTCTTCCAATTCTCCAACATCCCCTCGATAGATTATCCTTAATTAGAACTATATGTCCTACTTTGGCAGCAGCAGGTGTTTGTACCCTTGGCGATTTCAGTTTGGTTTGAGTTCTCTCTCGTAGACTTAAAAGGTATTCATTTCTCCAGACCTGCCAGAATTTGTCTAGATGTTTCAATCCTTTCTTCCAGCCAGCGATAAGAGTCTCTGCTGAGTTCAATTTAGGGTTGAAGTTAATGTCATAATCATCCTCTGGAGCGAAATTTGGAAGTCCTATATTTGGGTTTAGCGACAAGAAATGTGCAGGTGTGAGAGGAGTACCAGAGTTTATGTCGTCTCCAACATATACAAGTGGTCGTGAATTGATGATGGCTTCAGTCTCCTTCAAAACTGTTAGAAGTTGATTGCCAGTCAAACACAACTTGCCAATTGCCTTACGTAAAGACCGTTTAACTAGACCTATCAGCCGTTCGTAAAATCCTCTCATCCAAGGTGCTAATTCAACAATAAAGTTCCACCTGATATTTTCATTCACAGAATAAGAGATGACGTCTGTCTCTTTAAGAACCTGGTCCCACAGTTTGTCAATTGTATCGTGTGCAAGCTTGAATTGTGAAGCGTTATCAGAAGTTATTTCACGTGGACTTCCGTGTCTTGCCACAAATCTGCGTAGTCAAAGTAGAAACATTTCTGTTGACATGTCCATTATGAGTTCTAAATGAATAGCTCTTGTGACTAAACAGGTAAAAAGACAGACCCAAACTTTCTTTGACCCTGCGCTTTCTTTAACATATAATGGTTCAAAGTAGTCTATCCCACAGTGAGCGAAAGGCACTGATGCACTAACGCGTTGTTTAGGTAAGGGGGGCATTATTGGCATTCTGTAAGGCCCACATTCCCAGCGATTACAGACTGTACAGCATCGCAGTATCCTCTGAACAACTGATCTTCCTGATGGTATCCAATACTTGTTGCGAATCTGGGCTAATGTTTGCGCCACACCAGAATGCAACATTCTTTTGTGAATGTTGTCTATTAGTAATTCCGTGAATCTAGATGCTTTAGGCAAAAGTAAAGGTCGCTTGGCCGTTTCGTCCAGGTCAGAGTTTCCTAACCTTCCATGGCATCTCAGAAGACCATCTTCATCAATGTACACCCCAAGTTGGGCCTTAAGATTGTTTGGTTTACTTTCCTTTATAGATTCAAGAAGGCTACTGTAGTGTAAACGTTGTATGTGAGCTATCCAGAGTTTTTCAGCATAGTCCATTTCAGAAGTCTGTAAAGGTCCTGTATTTATTAGATTCCTTTTCAGTTTTTTGATGAATCGACCTACCCATGATGTCACCCTCAGTAACTTATTAAGTGAAGAAAACCTCCTGCTGTCAATTTCAAATGGGCTAATTGCTTTCTTTTTCAAGTTTGATATTTCCTGTGTATTCTCAACTGCATCAAGCTTTGCTTCATATAAAACCTCTGAATTTTTTTTGGTTTGATTTGAAATGTCTTGTTTCCATACTGTCCAAACATGATCTGGTTTTAGCATCCACTCTGGGCCATGCCACCAGAGACTGTTACCTAAAAGCTCATTTATGTATAGTCCCCTACTACCTAGATCTGCAGGATTCTCCTTTGAAGGAACATAGTGGAAGGTGATGTCCTTATGCTTTCCTATCTCTGCTACTCTATTTTCTATAAATCGAGAAGAGTGTCTTTCACTGCCTATCCAACTGAGCACACATTTGGAATCTATCCAGAGATGTTTTTCAGTTAACTGAACTGGTAGTTGATTTGCAACAAACTGAATGGCTCTTGTACCAATGAGGGCTGCAAGCAGTTCAAGCCGTGGAATACTGACTGTTTTGTTGGGAGCTAATCGCAGTTTTGAAAAAACAAGATCAACCTTGCATGTTTTTCCGATTCTCTGATGCAGGTATACTACCCCAGCGTATGCATGTTTGGATGCGTCACAGAAGCCAACGAGCTAATACGTAGTCTTGTCCTGATTTTTCTGTGTGATTCCTATATACCTTGGAAATCTGCACTTGGGTAAATTCTTTAGATCTTCTTTTATCTTATTCCATTTTTCCTTGTCCTTTGAGGATAATTTGTCATCCCAAGAAAGTTTCTTATTCCAGAGCTCTTGCAGAAATAACTTTCCTTGTAGCGTTACAGGACAAAATAAACCTAGTGGGTCATACACTGATGCTATCTGTTTTAGCACTTGTCGCTTGGACATATCTGATGTAGGTTCTAAAGATATCTGATTCAGGGAAAGTATATCTTCTTTGACAATCCATGATAATCCTAACACCTTGACCTTCTCCCCAATTGATCTGTCACACACTGATATTTGTACACTTGTGTCATTTGATGTCCAGTCACGAAGGTTCATTGATGCATGTGAAATATTTCTTTGGACTCCCTATAGAATCTTTTGATGCAGACAGCAAAGACTGACATTAGAAATCCATTGACTAGTGTGACACAGACTGTTCGAATACTTTTGGATACAGGAAGTCATAGAAGCTATATCACAGAATCACTAGCTAAAGCACTTAATTTGAATATGGGAGAATTAACAGAGCTTTCACTCGTGACATTTGGTTCCAAAAAACCTCAGAGATATCGCACACCAACAACAAAAGTAGATATCATGCTAAAAGATGGAAGTAATTGTACTATAACAGCAAATGTAGTGCCCAGTATTACAGGAAATATACTAAGGGATCCTATCAATATAAACTCTGACCAAGACCGTGAACATTTAGTACAGCACTATGAACTGGCTGATACATTATCATGTGAAAGAGAAAGTTCTACAATTGAGCTGCTCATCGGCAGTGACTACTATCTAGACTTCATCTTACCTCAGAAAGTGGAAGTGCAACCAGGACTCTACCTGTTGGCTTCAAAACTTGGCTGGCTTCTCTCTGGACGAACTTCCCAGTATACTGATGGCAAACAAGAAGAAGCAAACATGCTAATCTTAACCTAAGGTACTGATATGGAAAGTGAGACAAACCTGTATACCAATGCTGACAGATCACTACCTACAAAGGGAAGTCTTGAAAACTTTTGGAAATCGATGTCCAATCACGAAGGTTCATTGATGCATGTGCAAATATTTCTTTGGACTCCCTATAGAACTGTTCTGCCTGTTCTGTTGATTCATTACCTGTGATCACATTGTCAAAGTAAATATTCCTTGAATTTTATCAGCTATAGGTGAGTTGTGCATTTTCAAATGAAAGTCAAGGGTTGCACTCAGCAAGAATGGGCTAGATATAATGCCAAATGGGACTCTACAAAATCTAAATACATGAATATTATTGTCTACATTCAGATTGTTTATGTTTTTTAACCAAAAGAATCTTGTGACATCTTTTTGGCTTTCATTTAGTCCAATTTGTAAAAAAGCCTTTTCAATGTCAGCTACAATTGCAACCTTGTTCAAACGAAATCGTAAAAGAATTCAAATCCTGCAGCAACACGGGGCCACGGTATAAACAGTCATTTAAGCTTTTGTTTTCCTGTTTTGTCTTGGCAGACGCATCATACACCACTCTTACCTTGGTTGTTGCTTTAGAGGGATTAACTACTGCATGGTGGGGTATGTAGTGTTTTATGCTATCACTAGACCCTGGTTTCACCTTTTCTATAACTCCAAGTCTGAGTTGGTCTTGTATTACATTGTCATACTGTGTTGCTAATTCCCTGTTGTTTTTCATTTTTGTGATAAGTGACTTCAATCTACCAAACGCTAACTCTCTATTTTCTGGTAAGGGAGGGTGTTCATATTTCCAAGGCCAGCTGGCATGATATCTTCCATCTTTATATTGTAATGAGTCATGGAAAGATTGGGGGTACCTCAACGTCAAGTGGATCTACTGGAGAGTCATCTATTCCAATTGTCTCCAATTCCAAAAGTTTTCAAGACTTGCCTTTGTAGGTAGTGATCTGTCAGCATTGGTATACAGGTTTGTCTCACTTTCTATATCAGTACCATAGGTTAAGATTAGCATGTTTGTTTCTTCTTGTTTGTCATCAGTATACTGGGAAGTTCGTCCAGAGAGAAGCCAGCCAAGTTTTGAAGCCAACAGGTAGAGTCCTGGTTGCACTTCCACTTTCTGAGGTAAGATGAAGTCTAGATAGTAGTCACTGCCGATGAGCAGCTCAATTGTAGAACTTACTTTCTCTTTCACATGATAATGTATCAGCCAGTTCATAGTGCTGTACTAAATGTTCACGGTCTTGTACAGAGTTTATATTGATAGGACCCCTTTGTATATTTCCTGTAATACTGGGCACTACATTTGCTGTTATAGTACAATTACTTCCATCTTTTAGCGTGATATCTACTTTTGTTGTTGGTGTGCGATATCTCTGAGGTTTTTTGGAACCAAATGTCACGAGTGAAAGCTCTGTTAATTCTCCCATATTCAAATTAAGTGCTTTAGCTAGTGATTCTGTGATATAGCTTCTATGACTTCCTGTATCCAAAAGTATTCAAACAGTCTGTGTCACACTAGTCAATGGATTTCTAATGTCAGTCTTTGCTGTCTGCATCAAAACTGTTTCTCCAGAGGATATCAAAACACTTTCAGTTGAATCTTCATCTTCTTGCACTGTGTTACTGGGGGTGAACATTCTATCCTTGTTACGGGATGTGACCATTTCATCTTTAGTTGTACTCATCATTTCTTGTACAGATAATTCTTCAACAAGATTAGCACTCTCTTTTCTTAAATTCCCAAATTTTTGTGGACATAGGCTCCTATGGTGATTGTTAACTTGGCCACAATAAAACAATTCTTAGTTAAAGTACATTCATTTGTTTTGTGTCCTTGTTTCAAACAAATAAAACAACTTCCTCTAATCCTTTGTTTTCTAGCTTCAATTGTTTGATACCTAGTACATTCGTCGATCCAATGGTTTCCATTACAAAATCTGCATGACCTGAAAGCTTTGTTTGTTTCAAATGAACGATACTGTGCTTTTGGTCCAGCCATCAAAGCCTCTGTTGACATTCGTAATGGATGTGATGCCTGATGTCTATTGGATGAAATTCCAGTATTACCATGTTGTTCTGCCTTCTCTCTTGCAGATACATAATCATTGAGTAGGTCTCTTAATTTACCAACAGTCCATTTATTCTTTGCACCCTTTTGTATCTCAAGCTGCACCAAAACGTCTTTTGGAACTTTGGATGTGATTATAGAGATGAATACTTCCTGGTTAACGTCTTGATGTAGTGCTTCTAAACTGCGCAAATGTTTTTCAACTTGGTCGTACAGTAGCCGAAGTCCCTTTGAACTGTTAATACCTGGGGTGATATTTATCAGCTCTGTGTATTGGCAGTTAACAACACTTTGAACATCTCCAAATCGTTCTTTTAGTAGCGTAACGGCAACACCGTAGTTTTCGTTAGATAGCATTATTCCTGACACTGCACTCTTTGCCTCACCCATTAATTTACTGTTCAAGTAGTTTAATTTTTCAATGTTTGTTAAATTTTGATTGTTATCTACTGTGGCTTTGAATGTATCCCAATCTCCATCTCATTTTGTCCCCGCTAAATGTTGGAATTTCAAGTTGTGGAAGTTTAATAGAGCTAGAATGAAAATTTGAATGTTGAGCTAAACTAAGCTGTTGGATTTGATTTTGTATTTGGTTTATTCCATCACCAGGTAAACTAAGTGGAGAGGAGGTTTGTGGAGGTGCAAGCATATCATACAGAGTCTGTTGAAAACATTCTAAGTCTCCACAACAATCAAGGGCCGTTTCAATGACAGAGCTGTCCGAAAGTATTAACTGTTCATGATCATCCATACCTTCAAGAGACATTCTTTCATTAACACTATCAAGTTTCCCTATAAACTCATTTATCCTTTTGATACAAGTATTTACCTTATGAGAGAATGCTCTAATATCTACTTCCCTTAAGTCTTGGTCCATCAGGTCTCTCCCGTGTGCCGCTTCCTTCTCGAGAAGATTTCTGTACAAAGTCCTATTCCTCTTAATGTACGGTAAAACTGACATCTTGTACTGCTATCGGTAAGCCCCTCTAGGTTAATAAAGTTTCGGCGCCAAATATGTGGTTGAGATCACATAAAAACACAATGTAAATTATAATTCTGTATTGTTATAATGCCACAATATAAATTATCGTTATTTATTTCTATTTATTCTTAAAACTTTTATGTAAATGTTAACCTTATAATGTTCCTCTTCTGCTAATGGTAATCTCTTGTGGAAATTAATCCTGAATACTCTTGCAAATGGTAGTTTTAGTTCATCTCTGTTTTTCTTTACTTGTTTCTTGCTGTTTTACTTTGTTACTAACGTTCCACTTCCTTAACAACGACGTCAACGTCACTTAAACGTTTAAGCGACGTTACGTCGTTTATCTGTGAACTAAAACTAGATATTTGCATAAGACTGTTCAGGACGTCAAAGTTTAACTTATCAAATTAAGTTATTGTGGGTTTTCACAACATTGTCCGTTCTGGGGCGGTGGTTCTGTTGTTGTTGACTTTTTGTTTACTGTTGCTCCCATTGTGGGAGTTTGTAATTGTTCTATGTTTTGTTGTACGTTACTTTATGTCAATTCCAGTTTTGCAATCATCTTGATGGGGAAGAGAGAGCTGATTGCTTTGCTTAATTTATCTTCCTGGTGTCTCGTGACGGTTGAGCGGCTCTTCCTCGCGGTGCCATGGGGTTGTCTGCAGTTTGTGATTGTGGTATTTCCTGATCATACTCACTTACTATTTTTAAACCCAATCACGTTTATAACAGCTATGGTTACCTCTTTAATTACACGACGGTGGGTCAGGCCTCAGACTCTATGACGGCTCTGACGTAAAGCTTTAATCGATGGGTTGGTGCCTGATGCTTATCTTTAGCTGGGCCCACTTTGGCTCAACTTGAGGTTTTCATTTGATCTCACGATCTGTGAGTCATGAGTCCTTTTCTTTGTTTCATCATGGTGTTTTAATTTGATTAGAGTGTTTCTCCATGATGATACATTGCGTTAGTTAGATGGCCTCCATGCAGGCTGAACATTTCTTGTACTTCAACAACAGCAGAATCTAGGGCTAAGATTTGATACCAGTAAAATGCATGTAAGCTCCCCAGTCACTTAGGCTGCTGTCCATTCTAAGGCGGTGGTTGTGTTGTTGTTGACTTTTTGTTTATTGTAACTCCCATTCTGGGAGTCTGTAATTGTTTTATGTTTTGTTGTACGTTACTTTATGTCCATTCTAGTATTGCAATCATCTTGGTGGGGAAGAGAGAGCTGGTTGCTTTGCTTAATTTGTCTTCCTGGTGTCTCGTGAATGTTGAGTGGCTCTTCCTCGCGGTGCTATGGGGTAGTCTGCGGTTTGTAATTGTGGTATTTCTTGATCATACTCACTTACTATGTTTTATATACACTGAACAAAATTTCTAATTGGTCACTTTTTAAACTCATTATTTCTGATCAAGCGCTAATAATATTGAAATTATTTTTTGTCTATAAATGTGCAGTTTAATGGGCAAAAGCGGTCTTTCAGAAAAGTTGTCTTTCAATCCACGTTTTTTTGGTTAAAAATGCAAAAATATGCTTTTTTTTAGAAAAATGGTTTTGATTGTATCAAAGTTAAGTTTAATTGGTAATAGACTGGTCTAGTCGACTTCAAAAAACACCAAACACTTGAAACTTTGACTAAAGTGGAATTTTTACGAATATTTTTAAATATCACATTTTTCGAGATTTTTAAAATTCATTAATTTCTATTAGTAGCTTGTGCAAAAATTGTTGTATGCATTTTATTTTATCTGGACAAGATAGCTTAAACAGAATAGAACTTGATTCGTCCAGTTTGCGTTGACAAACATTAACTGTTGCTGCGCACTTCCGGGTTGAATGTAAAACTTAAAAAGTCAATTTGACGGTATTTTGCATTATCATTTTTTAATTTCCAACTAGATTAGTGACGTCAAGTAGTAATACATAATCGCTGAAAATTTCAATGCCGTATCACCGATAATAAGGCGTACAGAACAGTGAGAACTTCCTATGTGAACTGCATGCAAAAAGCTGAATTTCAATGGTTTAGCTGCTGGTAGTGTTTGCCATCATGTTGTTACGTAACAGAAAAGAGGAGTCGGATTGAAGCGAATCATTTGAAGTGAGTTCGTCTTTAATCAAGGCAGTCAGAAACATTTTCATACATACAAAAATACAAATGGATGGCATATCTGTGGAATAGTTCATATTGTAGGAAAAAATGTGACTTTTTGAAATGAGGGTATCGGCTGTGGAAGACGTACCAGTCATTATTAAATGAAATGGCATGCAGAGTTTCGGCAAGGCATTAGTTGATTTTTATAAGCATGGATTTTGTATAACCGAAACAAACATAAAAATGGTGACCAATTAGAAATTTTGCTCAGTGTATGCTACGTTTCTTGAAAGGACTATATGCCACCTTTAAACTGGTACTATACCTAATGAGAAACACAGTATTTATATCGAGTTATAGCCCTTTGAATAAGGGTCACTCTGGTTGACTAAAAACTCAATGCTTCGACCATATAACATTCATAAAGACGAGCGTATAATTCTTTAATAAACAGTTCAAATTTATTACATTATCAAGAAAGTAAGCCAATGTTCTTATATAATGATTCTGTAATAGTTGCGAACATCAGACACGTTTTTGTTAAATTACATCAAATCGTTTTTACTAAGTTTCTTCATGCTTTCAAATAAATGGTAAACAAAATGCCACCTTTCAGTTTTTAGTTAAACTTATCTCTAACAAAATGCACGAAGTAGCATTAAAACTAGAAATTATGTTTTTGAAACACTATGCCCCCAATCCTTAGCTTGTCAAGAAGGATTGTAATCTTTTATAACACAAGGGCCATCATCCTCTATCAGCTGACCTAATCTAAACTAAAAAATAATTTCACCCAGTAATCAGCTGACAAAGTTTGAAGCTATAAAATGCTTCAAGGTATCTTTATCTAAGTTTTCAATGCCCAATTTTACGAAAGGCTTTAACTAAAATATATATTAACTTACTTTTTTTAAATTTTTCACCAGGTAATTTACTCATCATCTTCTACCAACTGACCATGTTTGAAGCTGCTAGCTATAATAATATTCGAGATATCTTGATTACAAGTTTTCATTGCCTAAACTTGCAAAAGGCAATAACTCGAAAAATAAAAATAATAATAACTTTTTTGTAAATTTTCACCAAGTAATTTACAAATTATCTTCTCCCAGCTGACCACGTTTGAAGCTACTAGCTGTAATAGTTTTTTGAGATATCTTGATTACAAGTTTGCAATGCCAAAATTTGCAAAGTGCAATTACTTGAAAAAAAATAAATAGAGTATACTTACTGTTTTGATGTGAATACCAAATATATTTCATCTAGTAAACTGAAAACATCAGCAATTTCATAAGATGACATATATTTGGTATTTACTAAAAAAAGTAAATTTTCTTTTTATTTTATACTTTTTAGATGATGTACAGTTAATGAATTTACGGTGCTTCAAGCCGAATCACAATAATGTAAAAGAAGACGAAGGAGTATTTGTGACAGAATACCCGGATCAATCTATAGTCATCAGGACTTACAGATAAAATGAAATTTATTCAGCGTCAAAGTGCGAGACAAGTGAAGTCATAAGCGACGTCATAATTTGTTGATTACGTTACGTAGCATAGGTTACATGCATTGTCTCACTCACTGAAGCGGGAGGTGTTGAAAATGCAAAATCAAAACATTTAAGCAAATTTGAATTATCTTGGTACCAAAATGTTCGTCTTGATCTAACTAAGAAAATGCCTAGCCACACTTGATGTATTTGTTCATAAATAAGAAATTTATAGACGTTTGAACTTTTGAAGTCAGCTGCATTAAGTGAAAGGACAAGTCAGAGGTGATCCAAAAACGCTACAGAGAAAATATAGGCTGATATCAATCACTAGTGATTGATATCGTATTATTTCACTAGTGATTGATATCACTTTATTTGTTTTTGATTTGCATTGATTTCACTGCTAAGTATAAAATAAATAACATTTTTTATATTTTCACCAGATTATTTGCTCATTATCCTCTATCAGCTGACCAAGTTTGAAGCTCCTAGTTGAAATAGTTTTTAAGATATCTTGATTGCAAAATTTCACTATGACCCTTTAAAAGGGGCATGACTCCACAAGGGAGATAATCCAGACTTAAAGAAATACTGATCAGTTATTTTTTGATGGGGAATCTATGAAATTTAAAAACCCTAGCTTAACTTTTGTTCTGACAGACGGAAGGATGGACTGACGGATGGGCTAAACCCAAAGCAATATGCTCCTTCAACGGCATTACTAGTCTGAACTCAAAGACAATTCGTTGATCAAACAGATTGAACATACTAAATTAATGTAAAACCAACATCACAAGGCAGAAAAAGCTTAGATTTATAAAAAAATATGATAGCTCTGTAAATAGAGGTCAGCCAGTTTTGAAAACTCCCCTATGACATATTTAGCCCAAAGAAAGAGATACAGAGATGTCCATTATTACATCACCAGTAGATAACTCAAACTGACGTTCATTTATAAAATATTTGACGTCACAAACGTGCCTATTTACTGAGATTGAAACAGATTCCTGCAAGAAACTTTGTGAATGTTATTTAAACTTGCAACTAAACCTATTTGCAATTTTGTCTCAAACTTACAAAGATATGGCACTTTATCCGCATATGTACATTTACATGTATTGCAGTTTGTTTAAGAAAAAAAACTTTTAGTTTACATAAAAGGCTCTTATATAAGCGCATGTTACTTGAGAAATATAGCAAGTTCTTATTTATTATTGGTGTCATTTGAAAGGTGACAAACAGTTCTTTTCAGAAAGGTATGACATTTTATCTTAGCATATATATGAAGAAAGTCATGAAGCTATTTGCATTCATATTTGATCAGGACACGTACCATACTCTTTGCGCCTGAAACTTCAGTTTGGCGTCAATTATATAACCATAGCAAAGCGAAAATTTAGACCCATGTTTCTTGAGCGTCGGACAAGTTTGATTTATTTTTTTTTCTATCTTATTAATTGTTCATATAATTTGCTGGGCTATACTCGCCAAATTGATTAACTAGGGGCAAAAGTAAGGAGGAAGGCAAATAAACTTAACTACTAAAGATACCTGACACATACTGTGTGTCAATATTTTGGTAGTAAATGAATATGGTGCACACTTGTCTTTCCTTTGCGTAAAGCGGAACAAAGGTAAACTAAGATGCACTGAGATTATTTGAAAAGATGAACTAATTTCAGACGTCAACTATCAAAACGTCACGTAAACACTTAAATCAATTTTCGCAAGAACAAAGACATCACGCAATGTTCACCAGAAACCACTTTAGTGTGATTCTTTGTTTTTCATTGACATCTTCTTGGCATTCAAATAAAGCATACACGCATTGTTCAACCCAAAAGCCTATTTTCATTTTCTTAACGTCATATATTTTCAGCGTTTTATGAGCTTTAAAAAGCACTGCTACTTTATCAACTTTTTCACTTTGTATGATATTTTGAATGCATTTTGACAATGATTCAGTCCTTTTGAACTCAGTAGCTGCCACCTACATCCATTTAGCGATGTCAAGCGTTAGAATGACATGCTGATATGTGTATACTGCAAAGCTTGAAATTCATACGCTATTAAAGTAAAGTGTAGCCGATTGGCACTATAACAAAGTAGACAGCACACACTAAACGGCGACATACGTTGACAAAGAAAAAAAACGGCTATTATCCATAGTTTACGATATTCCTTAATAGACTTTGAACTTAGTTTATTCCGCTTGAACCATTTAACGTGACGCAAAACATAAGTTCTGATTTTTGAAAATGCATTTTCTTACAATGACTGGTTGACTCCAAGTCATTTCAGTTTATAGAAATTGCTTAAACAAAGGAAAAAAGCACTGCCGTTTAGACAACGTCAAAAGCAAAACTTAAAAACCCCATACCATACGCCACAGCAAGAAATTGCAAATTTTTAAAAGGCACTTTTGTCTGTACTGGAATCAGCATTGCATACATGAAAACAGTTTTTAAAAAAATGTCTAGACATATATTCCCGAGGCAAAAGTGATAAAATCGGTGTTTTTGGTGTCGTGGCGTCATGTTCAATATTTGATAAATATATTTTTTCGAAGAATACTTTCTTATGTCTTGTTATTAAACTAAGCATATCGGCTTAGCTCTATAATTTGTTATTTACGAATTTGAGGCCAGTAAAAAGTGTCAGGTTTCTTTAGTAGTTCAGTATATTTGTATTAGGAAACGATATACACCCAACAAAGACCACCATATAGGTAAGTGACTAAAAGAGAAGAAACCATCACATACAATAGAGTCGAGAAATTAGCCCTTTCCAAGCAGGTGACCTCAAGGCTGCAAGAAACAGACAGGATAGTATGACAAAGACAGGCATGATACACAGAAAACAAAAATAAGAATCAGCAAAAGAAGCAACGCCTTGGAAGGGTCAGTAAGAACATTACTGGAGGGCTTTAATTTGTTTCAAGGTAACCAAGGGCTGTCAGGCAGACCTATCACAGACAGGTCGTATCCCCTCTCGTATAGCAGAGCTCCACTAGATGACGCTATATGCAAATATCAAGGCTCTAGGGCTTATGGTTGCAGAGAAGAACTTTTTTTCGCATTTTCCCTATATAAGACTATGTAAAGTAAGTAAGGTTGCAAAGATCAGGAATCGATACAATCAAGCACCACACCTGACCCAGGATACCAATGGGAAAGTGACAAACTCACAGAAGACACCACAAACGAGAGCCAAGAGGTCAGCCCCTTCCCAGCAGGTGACCACGAAGCACATATAAACAGACGCGCACAAAACATAGCAAACACAAGACAGAACAAAAACATAAAAGATCCACAAAAGAAGTACCGCCTTGGAACGGTCAGTAAAATATTTTACTGGAGGGCTTAAACCGGTTTAACGGCGCCAACCTCACCCTTAATTCAGATGTGGATCAAGACACATAGATATTTGGTTTGCATGAAAGACCCCTAACTTATCAATGCATCATCTCCTAAAACATATAAATCAAGATATAACAAGGAGATAAAGCAAGGATAAGGACTCAACAGTAAATTAAACTGAATACCGGAGCAAAAGAAATCCAACAGGTAAACCATGTGAGCCCCAGTGTGGACCCATTTGTAGCCCCAGGTCATAATTTGAACAAACTTGGTAGAAGTTCACTAGGTGATGCTACATACTGGTCAAATATAAATGCTCTAGGCCTTGTGGTTGCAGAGAAGAAATGTTTTTCGTGTTTCCCTATATAAGAATATTTAAAACATGTGACCCCAGGGCGGGTCCATTTTCAGCCCTAGAGCATAACTTAAACAAACTTGGTAGAGGTGCACTAGGTGATGACACATACCAAATATAAAGGCTCTAGGCCTTGTGGTTGCAGAGAAAAAGATTATATATGTTTTCCCTGTATAAGTCTATGTAAAACATGTGACCCCATGGCGGGATCATTGTTGGCCCCAGGGGTATTATTTAAACAAACTTGGTGAAGGTCTACTAGGTAATTCTAAATACCAATTATCAAGGCTCTATGCCTTTTGGTTTCAGAGAAGATTTTTTCATGTTTTCCCTATCTAAGCCTTTGTAAAAACAAGCGACCATCGTGGTGGGCATTGTGGTTGCAGAGAAGAGTTTTCGTGTTTTCCCTATATAAGACTATGTACAACAAGGGACCCCCGGGACAGACCCGTTTTTGGCCAAAGAGTCATAATTCGAACAATCTTGGTATAGGTCCACTTGATGATGCTACATTCAGGGAAAGAAGAATTTTGAAGATTTCATTTTGAAAATCTTTTTAGCCTGCGTGACCTAGATATGCACTGGACAAAAACCACATGAGCCATGATTAAAGAGCGCCATATAAGGATCATTCCTGCTAAGCTTGGTCAAAATCCAGCCAGTATTATAGGAGCAGATGTCCTTTAAGGCAAATGTTGACGACACACGACGCATGACTGAAGACGGTATCCAACGATCACAATAGCTCACCATGAGTCTTAAGCAAGATTAAGGTGGGAAAGTCTTAGTGAGAGTAAGGTGGGACAGTCTTAGTGAGGGTGAGATGGGACTGTCTTAGTGAGAGTAAGGTGGGACTGTCTTAGTGAGAGTAAGGTGGGGCCACCTTAGTGAGAGAGAGGTGGGAAAGTCTTAGTGAGAGTAAGGTGGGACTGTTTTAGTGGGAGAAAGGTGGGACAGTCTTAGTGAGAGTGAGGTTGGCCTGTCTAAGAGAGAATAAGGTGGGTCATTCTTAGTGGGAGTAAGGTGGGGCCACCTTAGTGAGCGAAAGGTGGGAATGGCTTAGTGAGAGTAAGGTGGGACTTTCCTAGTGGGAGTAAGGTGTAACCATATACGTGGGAGAAAGGTAGGAAAATCTTAGTGAGAGTAAGGTGTGACCAAATAAGTGTGAGAAAGGTGGGAAAGTCTTAGTGAGAGTAAGGGTGGGACAGTCTTAGTGAGAGTAAGCTGGGACCACACAAGTGAGAGAAAGGTGGGACTGTCTTAGTGAGAGTGAGGTGGGACTGTCTTAGTGAGAGTAAGGTGGGACTGTCTTAGTGAGAGCAAGATGGGACCACCTTAAGGTGGGACAGTCTTTAGTTAAAAGCTTCAATTATATAAGTTGGATTATTGTCAGACAGAGACAATAACAAAACAAAAATAATTAGTACCCATTGGAATACCTAAAGTTTGTCTATATAATTTCGAGCAAAATCTTATAAATATATTGTCCAAAAGATAATGAAGCGCATCACACATTTTCTGGCATGACCACAATTGATATCTTTTAGGTTGTTCAGAAGTGAAAAGGCATTTTTATCATTACAAGCCAAATCTAGTGAGCCCTCTCTGTTAAATGTTTTTTCAATTAATTCAGTTAATTTTTCTTTGATTGGATTATGAGGCAATGTAGTATAGAGAGTAGAGGAACCATATGTAGACAAACCAGATGCTAGAAAACCTTGAGATTTCAATTTATTAAGAATTTCACCTAAACTTTTAATAGAGCAAAATAAATTTTTACCATTTCTTTCATAAACAGTTGTGCAATATTTAATGACGTAGTTTTTAATCGCAGTGAGGCAAGAAGTCAAAAGAATAGACTACTCAGTAGTTGTACATGCACTAGAATTAGCAATAAAACGCGATGCATAGGGCCTTTTTGAAGTTTAGGTAACCAGTATAACGTAGGAAGCTTGCTATAGTCCTCATCAACAACCAACCCAAACTTATCTGCCATATGGCATAGATGCCTATCGACGATAGACGTTTCATCAAGCCTGTCATGCTCATATGTTTTTGCAGTGCTAAGTTCTTGCTTTAGGGTGTTAATATAGTATCTTTTTAAAACGACCACAACATTGTTAGCAGCCTTATCTGTGGGGGCCAAAACAAACCTCCTACCGAATTCTTCTATCCCTTTCTTCAAGTATCTAAAAGTGAATTTAGGTTTAGGTGGTAGAAGATCTAAATTATTGTAATAAAATGAAATTCTACCATCAATAATTTTAAAAATATTTAGTTTCCAACTGTTTAAGGCATTAGACTCAACATGCTCTCGTTTACACCAGCGATTACAAAACTCTTGTAAAGCACCTGCAATTTCCTCTTGACATGATTTGAAGTCTATTGGCACAGGGAACCTATATTTAGGTCCCTTACATATAATAGGCGGAATTCTTGAATCAGTTATGATTTTTAAATCCCCTTTGTCTATATGACCAGCCGGTTGATAGTAATACTTAGAGTCTTAACAATCTCAAGAGTCAGGAATAGAATTTTCGATATCAAGTTCTGTTACTAATTTGTTGTAGATAAAAACAGTACTGTAGACAGGTTTATTACACTTATAACAAATGATAGGGGATTCCTTATTTTCAAAATAAGTAGGAATGGAAGAGATAACAGATTTATCTTTAAATATACTGGGTAAGTTAATGAATTCACTCCCCTTGTTGACAAATTGAATTTTTATAAAATGCCTAATATGATTAATTTCGGAGTCTATGAATGGCTGAAGAGCATGTTAAGTGTAACACCGGGTAAGAATTGCTGCATCATAAAATCGATGAGCTCTATCATAGAGAATTTATTAGCCTCGATATCCAAATTACTAAGTGAAGATATAGAAAGAGTTACTAACCCTGAAAGGGCCATATGTCGGACAGAATGTTTTAAGACGATACTTAATTCTGAAAGAGTAAAAACATGTTTATTTTTGCGTTTTTCACATTTCCATTTTTGCGTTTACCATGAGATCGGTTATTGCGTTTACGTATATCTAAAAGAGAAAAAAAAACCCAGCTAAATCAGAAAATCTAGAAATGTTACCCTCATGGTAAATATTATCATTAAAACCAAGTGGATGTGGTGTTTGTAATAATTTTATCCACTTAATTCTAATTCATGTCTAAGAATATTTCTATATCTTTTAGTGGAATTATCACAATATGTAATCTTTTCGAAGAATATTTCTATATCTTTTAGTGGAATTATCACAATATGTAATCTTTTACAAGGCTAAAAACGTGGCTTCGGAATCAGAGGTATAAACTTTATTAAGTTTCAAAAGTTTCAATGAAAATGTTTAAAGATCAATTTGATGGCATTGTGTTATTTCTTTTTCAACTCTCAAATTAGAACGGTGAGGTCTAGTAATAATGAATAATCGCTGTAAATGTCGTTGCTGTGTCGCTATAATAAAGCGGTCAGAGCAGTGCAAATTTTGTATGTTAATTACAAGCTTGAAGCTGAATTTCTATGATTGTGTTTGTCTCTTGTTATTATGTAGAAAAAATCGAAGAGTCATATCAAACAAAAACTTTTGATTTTATATTCTTCTTAATTCGCGGTAGTCAGTTACATCTTCAAACGAACACAAACGCTAATTGATAACATCTCTGTGTAACATTTTATATCGCAGAAAAGGTGTGATTTTTTAAAATTAGTGTACCTTTTCTCTGAGTTCGTCTGTGTAAGAAGTACAATTCATGTTTATATGAAATTACTTGCAGAATCACGACAAAGTCTAGCTGTATTTATAAGACACATATCTTTTATATGCCTTTTTTAGATTCTGAACTAGCATAAAAATGTAAGGTGACCGATTAGAACTTGGTCTCAGTATATATGAGGGGGTACCTGCAAGTGATTTATATGTACTTATCTCATCGTCAATAATAAGACTAACTTGCGAATCTGCGCAGACCCACCAGAGCATTTGCTACTCGCACATACTAAGTAGGGGACGTAGATGAAGTCACCAATACAGGTGTGCAGTTTATGATTGTGGTATTTCCTGATCATACTCACTTACTATTTTGGCTCTTTAGTCCCTCCAGATAGATGCTTGTGCTTGTGTAAAGAATTGATAACTTCATAGGCGATCAATATTAAACTTGTACATTTTACACTTTAATGTGTCATGAGTAATTGTATATGATACGATAGGGTTTCAAGAGAGCGGATATTATATTATTTGGTTAACGAACAATGCTATCTACGTATAATAGTTAGGCGTAAGCCCAGATATTTTATACGTTGTGCAATAGTGGTTCTTCATATCTGTTGGAACTTTTCAGTCCAAGGGCCAATTTTGAACAATTGGTTACTATGGTAGCCAAATGGATAATACATACAAAATATCAAGGTTGTATGCCTAATGGTTTCAGACAAAATATATTGTGGTTTTTATCACATTAGCCTATGAAAAACACGTGATCACCATAGTGTTTTTTTCTCGACCCGGTTCCAGTTTAAAACATTTTGTTATGCGAATTCCTCTGTCCCTTCCACGTGGTTTGCTTTTCTCATCTACCGATGGCTTTGAGAAGACCCTCAGTCACTGTCTACAAAATCGATCCCAAATCGTTGTCATTGTGGGGTAAGTGTTGCTATATATTCTGAATTGACCAAACGCGAATCGATAAAACGCTCTGCCCTCCGATGTCACGTGGCCTAACAACTGGAAACCTCAGACAAGCTTTCATCAAAGATGGCCGAAAGTATTGATTTGAGAGATTTACTGGACGACATTGGAGCAAGCTATTTGACTTTCGAAACAACATTGCCTCAACGTCAACAGGGCAGAAAGTTTAGTAAAGGCAACTATATTTATCGGACATAAACCTGCGAGATTCAAATAAAGGCAGATGTTTATCGCAGTCAGTCGAGAAATGGAGAGCCACACAAAACAACGCTATCAGTTGATAGGGACCAGAAAACAGTGACTGAAGCTTTCTGTGGGTGTAAGGGCGGGTAAGTTATTATATATTTCCTTTATAAAAGTGCTATTTAAATGCATGCCATGCGCTGATCCAGGGATTTTCGACAGATGGGGGGTCCAGGTCCATCTTAGAGAAAAAACTCTGAAGAGGTTTTTGAAGTCCTCAACTTATTATACAGTATAGGTTCAATGGTATTATCAAAGGAAACTATAATTTCCTAGGTTCCATAAGGGATACAATGGGGGTAGCAACTTTACCAAGGAAGGGGTTCTGATCCCTTGCTTATATACCTCTCATTAACCCCATATTACCTGAGATTTTCCAGCAGGCCTCGAGCCCCACCCCCTAGGATCAATGCATGTATGCTCAGAGCTCATTAGAATATTGAATACCCAGATCAGCTGGTCTTGATGATCACAATTAAATTAAACAGTCTGAGTTTAAAATGCACTGGCTTTTAACAGGTCTCCAGATGATGTGTATTCAGAACTTCACGTTGTTATAATTATCTCAATCAGAACATAGCAGTTATTCAGGGATCTCAAGTTTGATTCCGGCCTGGTCCTATACTTTCGTGGAGATTGATCGTGAAATAAATTCTATGGTTATCCTCATACCTACCACTGAATCATTCAAGAAGGGTTGTTGTCAGTTACAAGCGAAAGTATGTGCACACAGTACTAGTTTACTGCTTGTTCAATTATGCCCAGGAAAAAATGTGGTAAGGTGAACTGATTATCCCGACATGACCATAGCTGTTGACTGGGATGACATGAACTGAACCAAGCCGCAGATAACACTAGGAGATAAAGAGTTATAATATATTTTATTGTCCAATAGTTTGGATCAGGATTAAGGCCAACCTTTTGGCGGGTCTGATCTGGGTCCAAAGTGTAAGCTACAGTTATCAGCAATCAACAAAAGTAGTCTAAAGTAAATTATCGATTATGATCTGGGTACAAAAATACGAAGTGTCTGCTTTTAGGTTATCAGCAGATGACTAAAGCAGTGAAGTATATACATGTAGCTATATGTATATATGCGTTAGTTTCATTCCAGGTAATGCGGCCATGCCTAATGTTTTGTTGGGCCTATTCTGGGTCCAAAGGGTATATGCTACAGGTTATCAGGAGACAATAGTTAAAGATAAGTAATTTATTAGAAAAAATAACTATAGTTGTTTTCACTTCATATATTTTCAGGATATCAGGAGAATGTCCTCATGTAATGGCAGTTCTGTATAAGCTGGAGGCCTGGATTCTGCAGGGATATCAACAAGTTCCAGCACAGCAAGCATGTACAAGTACACCACAAGAGTGGCACAAACCAAGGGGTTCACAGATTCAGACAGAACCAGTTTCAACTATGATCATAGCCAAACCAGGAACAGTAAACAGAAAAAGGAGACCTCTGGTTGCAATTTTTGATGACAAAAGGTAATTTATTTTGGCACCATTTTGTTCCCTATGAAATTTTCTTCATTTTACAAAATAGCTGAATCATTTATGCAGACTGTGTAAGCCCTGATCAGATGTCACAAAATATGGCATCTGAACTAGGTCTGCACATTATTTGCCATTTTTTTTTAAACAGGATATTCTGCATAATGATTACAGGGCATGATTAAAGCTACATGTACACTGCTCAAACTGTACCGCCCATCATTCATCAGGCCAGAGGGTGGAGAATAATCATAGAAAATATTTCGTGAGCTGCACGACTCAGACCTCCAGATAAGCGTGCATATTTGAAAATTATTTTTTATTTCTCAACGAGAGCATATGTTGTGGGTACTCAAAACAACCGTCTCAATGAGATGGTTCTTTTGAGCACCTAAACACGTGTTTAAATTGATGGATAAGAAATAAATACAATTTTAGGTGCACAAGCGATCCTCATCTAGACCTAGGAGACTGTGAGATTATCATCTTTATCCTCCCAACTATTTTTCTGACCAACTACTGTAAATCTGGAAATTTTCGCGAGAATTTTATTTTTACGAATAGGGTTAAAAGACATATTTGGGACACTAAAAATTGACAAAAATGGCATGCTTTTCCTATATCAGTAAATGGAAGAGTAATTTCGCCATTATACGAGGATTCTATTTTTACAAAACTTCGCACAATGCGAAGTTTTGTGAAAAAAAACCTTGCAAAAATGTCCGAATTTACAGTATATGAAGGATGGCCATAGTCTCATAACATGTGTGTTTAATATTGACCATCCATTTTTTGCTGCTGACTCACTATTTGCCAAGATGAAAAAATATGGTATACAATTGGAGAAGTCCATTAATATGTATGAGAAATCTGAAATCTGCCATGATTTCCTAACTTTTGTTTTTTTATATAAAAATATGATAAAATCATGAATGCAGACCTGTAGCATGCTGTCAGGTTCGAACCTCACACGGGTCACTGCGTTGTGTCCTTGAGCAAGACACATTAATCTTAGCTTAGTACTAGTTCCACACAAGGAAGACCCGTCCCTTTATAACTGAAAGACTGTTGATGGGACATAAAGAATCAAATCAAACAAACAAAAACTGTAGCATGCTGTATTTATGTGACTGTTTATTTTTTCAGATACCACTTATAAAGGCTGTTGAAGTGCCCGGTCAGCATCGATTGGAGTGTGGACAGTTGAGTTTTCCACAAGCCCCAACATTTCCTCTTCCAAGTTTCGTTAAAGATAATGAGGACAGATGGGCCAGTCTGGCCATTAGTGACTCTGATGCGGAAAAATTAGAAAGGAACACCAGAGACCAGACAGCACGTCCTACTTGGCATCTAGAGCGGAAACACCGATTGACTGCATCCAATTTTGGGAGATTCATGTTACGAAAAGCTCAGGTCACAGACAAATTTTTAAACAGTATCCTAAAACCGCCAAAGTTCACATCAGTAGCAACCAGCTGTGGCACAAACAGTAAAAAATTGCAAAACATATAAACAGGAAGAAGACTGGCAACTATGTACATTACTGTGGTTTTCTGTTAAACCCAAAGTTTCCATTCATTGGTGCGTCTCCTGATGGTAAAATATGAAATCACCCTTTTGCCTAAGAGACTGGAAAATTTTGGAAGTCCTGGAATCATATGAAAAGAGGGATAGTTTGTTTTCAGAGACTGTTGGGAATCAAATTACGCTGAAGAGAAACCATATGCACTGGTTCCAAGTGAAGGGACAGTTGCTAGTGAGTGGAGCAAAATTCTGTGACTTTGTAACTTATACTAAGCAGGATCTTCTTATTGAGAGAATAGAACATTATGAAGGAGTAATGACTCAAATACTTGAGAGACTCAGCAATGTGGATATCGCTCATGTTGTGCCCAAACTGAAAGACTTGTGATTGTGACACATCCTGGCAATACTTACTTTTCAAAGTGCATAGACTCCAGATATATGTAAGAGTGTATTGATTTTCTCATTTTTAAATCAAATAATTTGTTGTGGGTACTCAAAAGAACCGTCTTAATGAGAAGGTTGTTGTGAGTGCCCAAAACAAACATTTAAAAGTATAGCTAAGAAAATAAAAGTTCAAAAATATTGCTTTTCTGCACATATGTAATTAATTTAAACATAAAATTCAACAATCAATGCGTAACTTACAGTCATTTCCTGTGTTTTTAGTCTGGATATGGAGATCTGTCAAAGGTTCAAATTGGTGTGTGTCATTGTTGACTGGGGTCTCATTCTCCTGGACATCACTGAAAAAGACAAACATTACATTCTATAAATCTTATGCATTATACTCCATTCATGAAAGTTTTTTTGTCCATGAATATTTTAGGATAAGAAAATGTTATAACATGTGCGGATCCAGATGGGGGGACAGGGGGTCTGGACCCCCGCTGAAAAGCCACAAAAATATAGGGTTTCCTTGCAATACTGTCTAGATCCCATTAAAATCGCAAAGCTACCAAGCCAGCATATAATTTTGGGCTATCATCAGCCCGCTAGAGAAACGCCATGAAAATGGTGTTTCGCTGGCGGGCAGATGATGGCCCATTTATAGCAACATTTGGATCCTATCCCCTAATCAACAAAAAAAAAACCTTTTGGACATTTTGTTGGATTTGAACCCCCTCTTTCTGAATCAGCGCATGTTATAAAGACCTCTAGATAAGCACAATATTTGAACCTGTGATTTTTTATAGGCAAAATAAAAAATAAGCAAGTTTCGGGTAACGGGCTCGAAATTTTGTAGGTAGGGTAGGCACATATATTTTTTTCTAGAAATTTTTTTTCATGCATCTTGAAAGGCATTTCGTTTTTAAAAATGCATAATACTATATATTTTACCAGAAAACTGTAAAAAGAGTTTCACCAGTAAATCAAGGTAGTTTCCTGTTTCCCTAAACACAGGTATTATTTTATTTGGCCTTATACAGTGTGTATTTGGGTGATCAACAGAACCATTGTCTGGGGTTATTTTGAGCTCTCAAATCAGGTTGTGGTTGAGGATTTAGACACTGTTCTTATCTAGAGGCTGCAGTTTTGAATTAACAGCAGAATTTTCATCAGAAATGTTTTTAGGAGTATCAACATCCATAATTTGATTGTGTATATGGTGGTTTGCAGCAGGACTAAGGGTCTAAGGTTTTAATTAGGACCTTTATCATCATCCATAATTTGATTGTGTATATGGGGATTTACAGCAGGTCTAAGGTTTTAATTTGAACCTTTATCAAAATCCATAGTTTGATTGTGTATATGTGGGTTTACAGCAGGACTAAGGGACTAAGGTTTGAATTAAAAGCTTTATCAACATCCATAGTTTGATTGTGTATATGTGGGTTTACAGCAGGACTAAGGGACTAAGATTTGAATTAGAAGCTTTATCAACATCCATAGTTTGATTGTGTATATGGGGGTTTACAGCAGGCCTAAGGGTCTAAGGTTTTAATTAGAACCTTTATCAACATCCATAGTTTGATTGTGTATATGTGGGTTTACAGCAGGACTAAGGGACTAAGATTTGAATTAGAAGCTTTATCAACATCCATAGTTTGATTGTGTATATGGGGGTTTACAGCAGGCCTAAGGGTCTAAGGTTTTAATTAGAACCTTTATCAACATCCATAGTTTGATTGTGTATATGGGGGTTTACAGCAGGTCTAAGGGTCTAAGGTTTAAATTAGAACCTTTATCAACATCCATAGTGTGATTGTGTATATGGGGGTTTACAGCAGGACTAAGGTTTTAATTAGAACCTTTATCAACATCCGTAATTTGATTGTGTATATGGGGGTTTACAGCAGATCTAAGGTTTTAATTAGAACCTTTATCAACATCCGTAATTTGATTGTGTATATGGGGGTTTACAGCAGGTCCAAGGGTCTAAGGTTTTAATTAGAACCTTTATCAGCATCCGTTATTTGATTGTGTATATGGGGGTTTACAGCAGGACTAAGGTTTCAATAAGAACCTTTATCAACATCCGTAATTTGATTGTGTTTATGGGGGTTTACAGCAGGTATAAGGGTCTAAGGTTTTAATAAGAACCTTTATCAACATCCATAGTTTGATTGTGTATATGGGGGTTTACAGCAGGACTAAGGGTCTAAGGTTTTAATTAGAACCTTTATCAACATCCATAGTTTGATTGTGTATATGGGGGTTTACAGCAGGACTAAGGGTCATAGGTCTTAATTAGAACCTTTATCAACATCCATTATTTGATTGTGTATATGGGGGTTTACAGCAGGTCTAAGGTTTTAATTAGAACCTTTATCAACATCCATATCTGATTGTATATGTGAGCAGTGAAGGCTCTGGTTAGACTGTGCACAGCGCATGCTTGTCTGACAATTCAATGCTTGATGCTTGTTTGATAGTTCCATGCATATATAAATATAACAGTAACTTACAGTTTGAACAAATATTATTTTGTAATTATGATTTGTATAATGTTTTATTCAATTTCATGATGGCACCAAACCTTTTGAGACCTATGGAGTTGTTACATACAGCTGCATACAATAGAGCCAGGAGGGTCCATTGTAAAATTGAGGGTTAACAGCTTTATATTGTTTCCAAAAAGTGTGTATGTGTTTGGTCTTTCTCTGAAGATGAACTTAGTTTTACTGCAGCAAACGGTGCAGATCCTGATAAAATGCCAATTACGTGGCATTTCATCTCGGTCTTCAATGCTTGTCAAAATATTTGTTTAGGTATGGGTTGCTGGTCTAATAAGGGTGATAATTAAAATTATGACCAAAAATAGGTACAGATATACATTACCATTGTATTTCTGATACAAGTTTCCGCTTTTTCTTTGGTGGTTCAGACATGGGTCTTCTTTTTGGAGGTGGTCTAGCTGGCGTGTAACATGTTGCACTAGCGGACGCTGCTGCCACCGGGTCTGGATATTTGTCTGATGGGCTGCCTTCAGGGCAATGCTGAAAGTAGAAAATATAAGTTGTAAAAACAACCAACACTTACTTGTTTTCCATTATCACACTAGTTATATGTATTGAAATAAACTGTGCATGAATGGCACCCAGGGCAGATGCCTCCAATCTGGAAAAGTGACAGTTTTCATGCATTGAGTTCTGTGACCCATACGTATGTTGGTAAAATAAATAAGTTTATATGCATAAAATGTTGATTATTTTCTTGTCCACATTTTGAACCTAAATTGTTGGTAATAAAAGAAACATCTCAGTGAAACGATTCTTATGAGTACCCAACATATGTTGGTGACAGACAAAAATACAGACACGTATGTTAAGGGAACACGGTGGTTCAGTGCTTGACTTAAGCCGAGGGTTGTGGGTTAGATCCACACCGACATCACTGCATAGTGTCCTTGAGCAAGACACATTAACCAGGGCTGTGGATATACCATGCCCATCTTGTCCGACCTGGTCCCATTTCATTCAGGACAAGCTGAAAATTTCAATTTACTTGTCCATGGACAAGTGCAAAATTTATATAAAGCTAATAAAAGTTTTGCATTTCATATTGTTATCAATCTTTATGAGTTCACATGTTGCATTGAAAACAGTAACGGTGTGGATCCTGATCAGCTAGCTTCTTTCGAAGCCAGCTGATCTGAAGCTACACTGTTGATATCCGCATGGTTTCATACTGTTTTCGAAACAACTCAAGATATCTAGATGACTTGCTCAATATTGATAATCCTTATTTTAAACAAATAGAATGTCAGATATATCACACTGAACTTCAGTTGAGTAAGGAAAATTCCACAGATACTGGAGCCCTCGTTTTGGACTTAGACTTGTCCATCACATATGACAGTGTTTCAGCAAAAATTTGTGATAAACAGGACAACTTTAATTTTGAAGTAGTTATTTTTCCATTTCTTGATCGAGATGTTCCTCGCTCCCCTTCCTATGGTGAGTATATTTCCAAACTCATTTGTTTGCAAGATTGTTCCCATGTTGATGGCTTCAACAACAGAAACTAATTATTGACTTCTAAGTAAAACAGTGACAGAGATCAGAAATCAATACAATCGAGTACAACGCCTGACCCAGGTTCTTAGTTACTAAATCAAGGTTATCAATACCATAAACTCGTTAAAACTTTGAATTTGTATTACTGACACTCAAAGGTGATTGATAAATACAATATTTGCTTTAAGACTCTCCGGCAACATGGCATATCAAAACCTGTATTTTACGGCGTTTATCTATCAATTCAAAAGAATTGATATAAATTCTAATCTCAGTGACGAATTTAAAACGATTTTTTAACGTTATAAAAGAGATTGGTGTACAGCATGGATATCATGCGACAGTCTTCACGCCTGAGTGTAAAACCCAATCACGATTTATAGCTATGGCTTCCCCTTTAATTGCACGACGGTGGATCAGACCTCAGACTCTATAATGCCCCTGATGAAAAGCTTTAATCCGCTGGTTGGTGCCCCATGTATGTCGTAGGCTGGGCCCTGACGTTTTCTGCAGCTCTTACTATCTGTGATTCATGAGCCATTTTCTTTGTTTCATCATAGTGTGCTTCTTTGATTTGATGGCTACTCTGTGTTGATACATGGCATTAGTCAGAAAGCTTCTATTGGAGCAAAACAATAACTTGTTTTGACAGCAACACAATCTAGGGCGAAGGTTTGGCGTAAGTAAATGCAATTACTCCCTTTGTGGCTTAGGCTGCTGTCTGTTCTAAGGCGTTTGTTCCGTTTTGGTGATATATTGGTAATGTACTTCCCATTTAAAGAAAGAAATGTATGCAAACATCTATATCTGTTTTAGATTTACAGGCTCAGTTGTATACTGGAAACAGCTGAGACAAATATTCAAGCATGATATAAAGTTCTATAGTTATATATGTTACTTCAGAAAATTTGATATTACAAGGGAATATTTTCTAGTTGAGATAATGCATAAGACTTAACAATGTGTTAGTTTGTAAATTTCATAACATATAAATGATTTAAATTAGCAAAGCATGTCGTGTTGTTTTGAAGCTACGTTTTGTACCATATTTAAAAGAAAATATGCACGCATAAACATACATCATCTTAAATACAACTGATACATATTCTTTGGAAAAATAGTAACTTCATGCCTATCCAACGCAACTTGACTTTTTTAGACGAACTAAACTACCCAGTGATGTATTATATAAATATTTAAGCACTTTTTGTTTTCTTTAACGTGACCTATTAGAAATTGGACATCAAAGTGATATTTTACACCAGAAATAATTTTAAGTAGTACTCTGATGTAGAGTGATATAACTACAATAATCAGAAGATGTTTAAAAGCTAACTGAAAGAAGAACATGATTAATTTTAGAATTTAAAGGTTCTAATCTTTTACAACGTTTTGCTTATGTTCATCTAATTGAACAGCTTGTGACTGTCAAAGTATTTATGATAAAACATATCTGTTTGCAGTTTTGTAATTGCCAATAAATGACCTTTTAAATACATGCTATCATGAACGAAAATATCTGTTATTAAATTAGAAACGGAAATTTAACAAAATATTATTGATTTTAAGGGGTATAGTTCAAAGTATAACGTAATTGACATTTTAATGCACCAAAGCAACGTAAACAAATGTTAATTTGTGTATATTATAACATGTTCTTGCAGTTTGCATAACTGTATAAGTCACATTTACAGAAAGAGGCATATGTTAAACTGCCACTCCAGAGAGATCACCGCCGCATTTTAGCAATGTTCCGTTGTGGTAATTTACCCCTTCATATTGAAACAGGGCGTTTTGCTAACCCTAAAACCCCAATAGAACTAAGAACTTGTTTCTATTGTCCACAGAGTGTTGAAAATGAACTTCACTTCCTTATTGAATGCCCCTTCTATGATGATCTAAGGAGAAAAATGTTGCACAAAGCACAGTTATGCAATACTGATTTTGTAACATACAGCACTACAGAGAAACTAATATTTTTCATGAACCATATAAATATGCAGCCTATTGTTGCCAGTACTATGCATGATATGTTCCAGAGGAGAAAAAATGTTATATAAAATATCAAACTGTGATAATTTTATCTAGAATATATTATTTTATAATGACTAAGAAAAGAAAGAGAAAAAAAAATACATTTTCTCAATCTGTTTTTAGCCATTTTAAGGTTTTAAAAAATTCATACCTGTGCTTAGTGCTGCATATAGTGATATACTATTTCTTTTGCTCCGGTATTCAGTTTAATTTACTGTTGAGTCCTTATCCTTGCTTTATCTCCTTGTTATATCTTGATTTATATGTTTTAGGAGATGATGCATTGATAAGTTAGGGGTCTTACATGCAAACCAAATATCTATGTGTCTTGATCCACATCTGAATTAAGGGTGAGGTTGGCGCCGTTAAACCGGTTTAAGCCCTCCAGTAAAATATTTTACTGACCGTTCCAAGGCGGTACTTCTTTTGTGGATCTTTTATGTTTTTGTTCTGTCTTGTGTTTGCTATGTTTTGCGCACGTCTGTTTATATGTGCTTTGTGGTCACCTGCTGGGAAAGGGCTGACCTCTTGGCTCTCGTTTGTGGTGTCTTCTGTGAGTTTGTCACTTTCCCATTGGTATTCTGGGTCAGGTGTGGTACTTGATTGTATCGATTCCTGATCTTTGCACCATTACTTACTTTTTATAGAATGGAAGATATAACTCTTCACATCGTGCAAATATGTAGATAATTTTAAAGGCGTTTCTCGTAAGCTGGTAACCCCAGCTGAGTGTCTTAAACTTTTTTAGTTGATGTATATCTGTATATAATTCCATGGTTCAGACATGTGCCACGATAATAAAATTAAAAAAAAAACTGTTTTGTTAATTTAAGCCGTTTATCCACAACCTAATAAGACATAATTACATATTTTTGTTTTCAAGAAAATGATGGGTAACGTGATAAACACACTGTTACATGTTTGCAGGGCTTAAAATGATTGCAATAGTTGATTTCATTTTGTCCATGCTATGTACTATCAATTAAAGCAAGTGACAATTTATTATTGCTTGCTTATGACATATCTGGTCCATGGGTCCTCTACTATTATAGACAGACATACAGAGACATAGACAGAAACAAATTGAGAGACATATCTTCATTGTTTGAATATTGTTCACAGGTCCTATATAGCATGGACTTTTCAAACTGTGAACAAAATCAAAATCGTAAATCACTGCGTTCTCTTTTCCAGATATACGGTGCGTCGTCACTCTCTGTGAATTTTCACGAATTTCTTGAGGATTGAAACGAGCACTCCCTTATATTAAAATGGAACGTTTGTTAAGGCCTCCTCACACATAAGCGAAATCCGTTCAAGGAAGCCTTGAGAATAGAGTAAGTTTGTGAATTCAAGTGAATTCTGAACGAAGGTTTTGAAAATTTGTTACATAATCTTAAAATTTGACGATAGAGAACTATTTTTTGTGAATGGTTTACGAATGCTAGCTGTAATTCGCTAGAATGCGTTTGCTCACACAAACAATTTTTTTGCGTCCATTAACGATAGGGAGCGATGATATGCGATTTGGGGCGCAGAGATACCAACTTAAACGCAGCATCGCGAATCCTCGCGAATTACTCCAAATATTTCAGACATGGCAATCCCAATATTTAAAGGGCGCCTCCCTAGCAGTCCGATGATGACCCAACAGTGGTAGCTTTGTGCTTTTCCAATTGAAAGCTTCCAAACAAGTACTTCTAAGTTAATTTACAGCTTTGTGCTTTTCCATGCGGCCTGAAACCCTCCACAGTACTCTCTCCTCTGCATATGTGCACGAATTAACGTTCTAGGACTATGAACATTTTCACCACATACATGTAATACTCCTTATAATATAACGTCCCTATTTTAAGAGTTCCTGTATTCTTAAACAATCTTTTTGGCTAATGGTTGAAAGGTTATCAGATAAGTATGGTCTAGGAAACAGGGTAGAGTTGAACTAGATCAGATATATGCGAGAGGCGCATTCTAATCAAGATATGCAATGTCTATCTTTTGACTTGTGATACAGATACTAAGTGTGCCATTCACTTTTTCAGAGTGTTTTTATTGTTTAATTTTATTTTTGTCACATTTTTATTTGATGTCTTTGATCATTTCCATTGTTATTAAGCGCAATCATGTACCAACACACGTTGTAAGAGTGAAATGCATTTGTACATGTAACCACTGTCCCACCCCTACCCGCCAACACCAACAAACTTACGATATACTGTAGGTGATAGCGGGGTCATGGTAGATTTTTGGAAAGTTATATAACGTCTTAATTGCCCCCCCCCCCCTCCCCCACATACACCACCACAGCACAGGGTAAACGTCAGGTTTTTAGCATATATATCTACAGGTGAAGACAGCATAAAAACATGAAATATAAATTAAAAAAAAATATCAACAAAATCTGCACCCCCTTCGAACTGTCAGCAAAAGAAATACACGTACTGGAAAGCTTCAACAAGTCTAACGGTACCAACCTCACTCTTAATTCTGATATAGCTGTGATCTCTGCCCGAGAAAAAAAATGTTGAGGTTAGTAGGTCTAAAATCAGGGATTAATCCGATACTTGTAAGAATGTCCCCTTGTGATGGAGTAGGGCATGTACCAGAGCACTGGAAAATCAGCAAGACATCAGACCCACTTTTACTCATGTCTTATCAGGAGCTAAGGTTATGGGAATTGTCGTTTTGTTGTAACTATAGACCAGTTTCATTAACAAGCAATGTTGGCAAGTCTTTCGAACGAATTGTTTTTAAGCATATGTGCAATCACATTTTTGAAAATGAACTATTATATAAATATCAATCAGGGTTCCTGCCTGGTCATTCTACTGTTCACCATTTAATTGCACTTGTTCATAATACGTACCTGTCTCTTGAGAACCGTGAAGCTAATTGTCAGGTCTTTTGTGATATATCTAAAGCTTTTGACCGGGTTTGGCATAGGGGATTAATACATCAATTAGAAAAATATGGCATAAAGGTGACATTTTAATGTGGATTATAAGCTATTTAGCATCTAAAAAACAGAGTGTGTATGTAAATGGAGTCTTGTGTGATGAACTGCCATTGAATGCAGGAGTTCCTCAAGGATCTGTTCTTGGTCCATTATTATTTTTGATATATATTAACGATATTGCAGACAAATTGTTAGGAAAAACGCGTTTATATGCAGATGACACTTCTTTCAGTTACTCATCATCTGAATTAGCTCAAATAGAAATTGTACTAAATAACGATCTAAAAAAATTGAAAGAATGGGCACTTAAATGGCTAATAAATTTTAATCCTGCAAAAACAGAAGTTATACTTGTTTCTAACATTTTTCATGATTATGACTTACGGTTGACTTACGACGACGCTGTCTTAGATATTGTAGAAACTCACAAACACTTGGGTATCTATCTCTCAGCCAACAATAAATGTACCAAGCATATTGATTCAATAATAATGTCTGCTTCTAAACAAGTTTCATACCTGAGGAAATCAAAATACAAATTGTCTAAAGATACACTTAATAAATTGTATTGCACGTATAAAAGACCCTTACTAGAATATGGATCTGAAGTTTGGGACGGCTGTTCAATCAATGTCACCAATCAATTAGACCAGATACAGCTAAATGCAGCTCGCATAGTTACAGGGCTTTCAATTTTTGCTTCTTTGCGCTCTCTATACTTTGAAACTGGATGGGAAAATTTGGCAGACAGAAGACAAATTAGAAAGTTAACCTTAATGTACAAAATTGTAAATGGAAATGCTCCTTCGTATCTTATCGATTTATTGCCAAATAGAGTAAATTATATAACTACTTATAACCTGAGAAGTAGTAACGATTATAAGATTACATTTTCTGGACTTTGCTCATACAAAAATTCCTACTTGCCGTCCACTTTAAAGCTATAGAACGAATTAGATCCACAAGTTCGTACACTTCCAACAATATCACAATTCAAATCAAATATCAAGACAAGACCAGATAAAATACCTGATTATACAAACGTAGGAGAACGTAAATACAACATAATGTTGACTCGCATTAGACATAGAAGCAGTAGCCTAAAAGCCGATCTTTTAGGTGTGAATATCCTTCCAAGTCCTGCATGTAGTTGTGGAGCTCCTATCCAAAATGCAGACCACAATTTTGCGTTAATATGAATAGACTGCAAATTAATAATGCTGACGTTACGTTGCTGTACTGACTACAGGATCTCATAATTATGATGAGAATATAAACAGATCAATACTTCAGTTCGCTATTAAATTCATTAAAGACTCACAAAGGTTCCAATGATTGACATGCCTGTCTACACGCCTTCTTTGCAATATTGTTTCAGCAGCAGTGGTGCCATGGTATGGGAGGATGATGCTATGTGTGATTGTATATGTATGCTGTTAACATCATTGTATCCACCATTGTAACTGATATAATATGTTGTTATATTTGGGAAAGGACTATCTAAGGTTGTAATAACTTGTGTCCAATCCCTTTGTTTGCTTATGCAATAAAAATGTTTAATCTAAATAGAGAATGTGACTGATTTAGAGTCCCAACTAAAGACTTGAAATGCCCAGTATCGAGCTCGTGAACCCTGGTCTGCTTGGACTACACCACATATGCTGTAAATGAGTGGGAGACAGACAGACAGAAAGACAAATACATGTAGAGACTTAGACAGACAGACAGACAGACAGAGAAATGCAATAGACACACACAAAGTCATTATCCTCATCTGAGGGTGTTTAAAATACACCAATCAATTACCCTATCCCCTGTAAAATCACAACACTATAGGGTGACCTGGAACCCCTAAAATTCACAAGGCTACCAAGCGAGCATTTAATGCTTGACCATCAAATGGCACTTGCTGGCGGGTCGATGATGGCCCGTTAATATCTCTCTCCCTTTATCAACTATAAAGTGGCATTGGATAAAAAACTTCAATTCGCATCGATTCGCTTTTTGTAGTTACAATACGTATTGATTGGTATGTAAGCCTATACCGTTTGTTTTCCGAACGTTATATTTCACTTTCACGCGTCAGATTAAAATCATTTCAATGTGCAGATATTCGCTACAGTTCGCAAAACATCGCAGAGATGCACCTCTTTATCGTCATTTTTCGCTATTTATGAAAAATAGATGACCAAGATATGCAAATATGCACACAGCTGCGATCTCTAACGTATGTTGACTAATGTTATACGAAGACTTACGATTGATAAACGTATTAAGGTGAATCGTTACGAATAACTGTGACAAACATTTATTCGTCACAAGTTTTTAAACATAATTAAATTTTTGCGACGAACAACACTAATTGTAACGATCACAAATGAATACAAAGCATCCATGCGAACACCACCACCGATTTAAAACGTAGATTAACGAATGATAACAAATTGGGCTGAAGTCCTATTCGTCAGAATGCGCATGATGACGTTGGGTCGTTTTCGTCTATGTGTGAAGATGCCTTTATATCCATATTTGTTCATGAAGGGCGTTTCCTACATATCAAATCGTCTTAGACTGTAGAAGTATTTCTCAAATTCATGAATTTTCCTAAAATACCAGGGTTTTGTCAGGAGCTTGGACATTTATATATACATCTAAATGCAGGAACAGCGGAAATTGAACACTTAGATAGAAAAGCAAATTTGTTTTTATTTTTATTTTCGTCAATTGAGTATATGTTTGTAAAACCAAATCTAATACGGTTGAAACCAACACAGAGTAGTTGTTTAACTAAACAACGATAGCCACAATTACCACTTTTAAATTATAATTAGGCTCATAATACGCACATAACAGCACAGGTAGCTGTACTAGTGTTAATTAGCTTCCATATGTAGTTAAGACATCCAGTATACAGACTATTAGAATGTCAATTTATTAGATAATTTTAATATCTTTTGTTCTCTAGCTTGAACATACAATTTGCTTAGTCTCAATTTGATATAGTAACATATGTAGCAAGCTGTTATAGGTTAGCGCCCCAACTTACAGAGTGTGTGCATCTCTATTTGATGCACCTTGCGTTATTATTTAGGATAGAATATGTCTGCAGAATTCCAAAGGGGTTTAGGATGAAGCAGGCCCTTACTCAGCTTGGAGTCAAAATATTGTTTGATGATTCTACTTGACAATTATTTTTCCATCAACAGGAATAACTGATATTGTAATTTGACTTGAATAAGGCTATGTTTAGAATATTGACATTGATAGGAACATTTATCAAATCGTCTTGTTTAAATGTGAAACTATTAACTCCTTGTCCCTCTAGACTCTATATACATTTAGTATTATACATATAAGGAAGTATGTTTTAAAATAAAACAACAGCAAAAAACATCTGTAATGAAGGTATGTCGGCGTGGTAATAACCAATGAATTAATACCTAAGAATATGCATCAAAGATTAGAGAATTAAAGGAAAACATACAAAAATATTCATTTTTTTTCTGAAATATCATCCATTGGATCAAGTCAATGACCATCCTCATATTTTATGACATATAGCATATATTACATTCTTAAACAAGCTCTCCAAACTTTTTGTACATATTTTTTCATTATATGAGCAAAAATATCCCAAATATATAAGATAACCAGCGGCAGCGAATGTGTTCATATATTTTTACTTAAATAATACCCAAAATATTGGGCTCCTTAAAACTGGGGTAGGGTTGTTTAATTGCTCAAATATGACAATACATTTAAGATAGAAAAACAAAATGTACTTTTATTTTCGAAAGGCCAAATACGTATGCTACTACAGCATAATCAAATATATCTTTAAAAAGCACAGATCAGCTGTTGAATAAATGATATTGATTACAATTAACATTTTTGAAGGATAATCTAATTAAAGTTACATGCATAACACCTTAGGAAGCCGTAATCTCGTTCAAAAAGTTTGTATGTGTAGTTAAGGTAGCAAGCATGCAGACTAAATGAAAAATTAAATCATTTTACAGTTAAATGCCTTATTTATGTAACTCACATTGTTATTTCTATTTTTCTAAATTTGATATGGTAACATATATTGCAGGCTGTCAGAGACTGACGCCCCAGCGTACATAGTGCAGTCATCTCTTAAATGACGCAACTTAAAATCTCTACAAGAGAGGATATATCTGCAAATTCCCTAGGAGCGAGAGATAAACTGCTGTAGCCATCAGTCTATTATCTGTTGAAAGTGATCACTAATGCTGCTCTTACACACTTACGAATCGGCTTGCGAACGTACGGCGTATCTGGAATCATTTAGAACGCCACAGCAACGCCACATCAGCAAATGTATACGCTGCACGATCGCCTGGTTTGCGATCGTTCAACGTTACAACTACGTAAGCTTTACATGTTGTGGCTTTGCCGTGGCGTTCTATGCGATTCCAGATACGTCATACGTTCGCAAGCCGATTTGTAAATGTGCAAGTGTAGCATTAAATTAAGCTCCTAGAGTCTGAAGTCTGGCCCACCTGCGTGCAATAAAAGAGCAAAGGAAAGTTGCCAACCGTGATTGAGTTGACCACCAAGCATTCAGTCTGTTGCAATGCGCTATAGTAATTTTTTTTTTTTATAATTGGAAATTATTTTAATGGACGGCGCTGAAAAATAATTAAAACCAACACTCTTCTTCAATTTATACACCAAGTCACCATAGAACTCAGGTTCGGAAAATCCTTGGCGCAAGAGAGATTTAAGTCCAATTTGGACTTTAGATAACAAACCATAGTATCGTCTATACAATTTAGAAAAGGTTATGCGAAGTTTATTATAGCCTTGTTTAAGAAGTTTCTGAGATAACAATTTATTATGAGCGTTGAAGTCAGCAACATGGCTAGTTTCTCTAGCAAAACGAATGAGTTGAGAGATATAAACTCAATAGGATGTAGAGCGAGAACCATCACCATCTAAAAACGGGAAATTGACAATTTCAAAATCAAAGTTGTCACGTTTATCACAAATTTTTGTAGACACAATTTCATTAGAAATTGACAAATACAAGTCTAAAAATGTTGTTTCGGAATCAGAGGTATAAGCTTTATTAAGTTGGATCTCTGAAGGGAATATTCGACTTACCATATTGTCAAAAGAAACATTATTAATGTTTAAAATATCGTCCAAATAACAGAATGTAGTGTTAAAAGCATCAATAATAAACCATAAAGTACAGGTTCTGATATGCCTTGTGCAGAAAAAAATAAACAAACATTGTATTTAACAATCACCTCTGAGTGTCTGTAATAAAAACCAGCATTTCAAACTTAATGAGATGAAAAACATAGATAGTCAGATAACTATGTGTTGAACTGAAAGCCATGGCAAACAATACTTGTGTAATCTGACTTTAACTTCATCAGAAACTGAAACCAAGTTTTAATTGGTCACTTATTAAATTCATAACTTCTATCCAAGCACTAAAATTTGAAATGATTCTTTGCCTAAATATGTGCATTTTAATGTGCAAACATTTAGCGGTCTCTAAAAACAGTTTTCCCTTACTACAAAGTTTTGGGGTTGAGAATGCAAAAAACGACTTTTTTATAAGAAAAACAGGGTTTTTTTTATGAAATCAAAGTGCATGTGGTTACAAACTGCTCTACCTGAAACAATTGAAATTCTGCTAAGGGTAGATTTTTACGCATTTTAAAAGCATTGCATTTTTCAAGATTTTTCAAGATTTTTGAAATTTATCAGCAGCTGATGCTAAAATGGTTAAATGCACTTAATTCCATCAAAACACTGTACGCCAAACGCAATATAACTCCTTTAGTCCATTTTTGACATTTAAAGTTTCAGGACTGTCTTACACTTCCGGTTTCAATAAAAAAGTTTAATGATCAATTTGATGGCATTATGTTACTTCTTTTTCAACTCTCAAAGTAGAGCCGTGACGTCTAGTAATAATGAGTAATTGCTGAAAATGTCAATGCTATGTCGCTGATAATAAAGCGGCCAGAGCAGTGCAAATGTTCTATGTAAATTGCAAGCTTTAAGCTGAATTTCTATAATTCAGCTGTTAATTGTGTTTGTCTAATGTTATTATGTAGAAAAAACGAAGAGTCATATCAAACAAAAACTTTTGCTATTTTATCTTCATAATTCGCGATAGTCAGTAACGTCTTCAAACAAACAAAAACGTTAATTAATAACATCTCTTTGTAACATTTTATATCGCAGAAAAAGTGTGATTTTTTTAATTAGGCTTCATTGTTTCTGAGTTTGTCTGTGTAAGAAGTACAATTCATGTTTAAATGAAATTTGTTGCAGAATCACAACAAAGTCTAGCTGCATTTATAAAACATATCTTTTATATGCCGTTTTTCACTTTCTTAACTAGAATAAAAATGTAAGGTGACCGATTAGAACTTGGTCTCAGTATATATGAGCAGGTACCTGCAAGTGATTTATATGTACCTAATGCATCGTCAATACTAACTTGCGAATCTGCGCAGACCCACCAGGGCATTTGCTACTCGCACATACTAAGTAGGGGACGTAGATGAAAAAAAGTTAGTGAGTATGATCAGGAAATACCACAATCACAAACTGCAGAATACCCCCTGGCACCGCAAGGAAGAGCCGCTCAACCATCACGAGACACCAGGAAGAAAAATTAAGCAAAGCAATCAGCTCTCTCTTCCCCATCAAGATGATTGCAATACTAGAATGGACAAAAAGTAACATACAACAAAACATAGAACAATTACAGACTCCCACAATGGGAGTAACAATAAACAAAAAGTCAACAACAACAGAACCACCGCCTTAGAATGGACAGCAGCCTAAGCAAAAGGGGGGCTTAAATGCATTTTACTAGTACCAAATCTTCGCCCTAGATTCTGCTGTTGTTGAAGTACAAGACATGTTCAGCTCAAATGGAGGCCATCTAACTAATGCAATGTATCATCATGGAAAACACTCTAATCAAATTAACACTCCATGATGAAACAAAGAAAAGGACTCATGACTCACAGATAGTCAGAGCTAAAGAAAATTTCAAGTTGAGCCACGGTGGATCCAGCTACAGATAAGCATCAGGCACCAACCCACCGATTAAAGCTTTACGTCCGAGCCGTCATAGAGTCTGAGGCCTGACCCACCGTCGTGCAATTAAAGAGGAAACCATAGCTATAAACCGTGATTGGGTTTAAAACTAGGCATGAAGTCTCCAACACAGATTTGCAGTTTGTGGTATTTCCTGATCATACTCACTTACTATTTTTGGTTCTCTAGTCCCTCCAGATAGATACTAGTGGACTAGTACAAATAAGGATTGACTAACGACTAAGACTAAAGTTAACAACTAAGGAATGGTGGCGGATTCCACTTATACTTAACAACGTTTTAAAACACAACATATTTGCTACATCTGAAGCTTCTTCTCGTGTAAATAAGATCCCAGACCTCAGTATCAATAGTTCCAGTGTATTTTTTAAATATTTTTCATGTTTATTTGTAACTTTGATTGAAACACATATTAATGGAAACTAGATCCGCCTCGCTTAGAAAATTATTCATGCGTTTACAGTGACGTTTATTCACTGTTATGGATAGTTGTACTCGTCTTTACAAGCACGTTCAAACTGTCCAAAAACAAAGTATTAGAGACAATCTATTACAACAGACTCTGTGGTCTAGTGGTTAGTACAACTGACTCATATACTTGAGGTCGATGGCTCGATTCCTACCTAACGTTTATTTTTTCCTAAAGTTTTTTTTTTATATTTTTTTCGTTTGTTTTGGTGCTTAACGTCCACATCAACAAATTTTCAGACATGTTGTGACGATTTCCTGTTTTCATGGGCTGAACCAGCCATGGGTATTAAAAGTGAAGAATGTGCCGATGTAGTCCCATGTGCTTGACTACGAATCCAGAGACCTCGTTTTGGTAGAAATTCGTTCAAGAAACAGTTTCAACGATCATCCTTTCCCCTCCGCTGTCTGAATTAGAGCAGCTATCCGTTTCTTGCGAAAGTGTGAGCCCCCAATATTGATTAAACACTTAGGCTTTTCACAGGAACCGTTTAGATGCCTACTGGACTCTCCTATCTGTTCAAACTGACGAGTCGATTGGTAATTAAAGGGTGTTTAGTTTTGTTAACGGTAGTGATATTTATACTTTTTGCAGAAATTGTTGTTTCATTTAAGCAAGCAGTGTAGACCCTTATCAGACTTTTCATTCAGCATCCGCCTTGTGTCTATGTTGGATCTGGGCTGTTTGTCAAAATCCTATATATGGGGGCTAGGCATTATTGGGCTAACTGACTGTGTTCAAATAATATTGAAATCTCGTTTTTGTCTGTGCTGATGGTTTACGTACCAGTCAACAATCTTTCAGTCATATCGGGACATTTCATGACTTTCTTGGTTAAACCAGTTCTAAGCACAAAGGACACCACACAGTGCCCCTTTTGAGTCTCAAACAAGTGACCCTTTAGATATTGCTTATGATTATATCTGACCGTGTGATAAGTTGGACATTATGGCACACGCATTTAAAATATATTAATTATCAATGGAGAATCTATCTGCAGTTAAAACTATTCAAGTTAAGAGAGGTCCCTTGGGAAATTTATACCACCACCTGACTGGGCAAAACCCAATAGGGTAGTGTATTTTGAGCTTCAACCCGCAAACGTGTCCGCAATAACATCTTCAGCCAAAACCCCAAATCAAGCTGAAACCGCCCAAATTAGAACTTGGATGGCAACCCGAAAGGGGCGAGACACCCACTAGCCCTGACAGGCATCGTCTGATAAATGATTGCCATGATGTTATAAAGTCAATATGAAAGGGTAAAAGAAGCCTGTTTCTGCATTTCCTGCAGCTAAACTGAACAGCTGAGATCCAATCTCACCATCACGACTGTGACTCTGGCTGTACCAGTACCCACAATGACATGCCCAACACGCAGCATTCTTCACCGCACCTTCACACCTTTCATAACTGCGCCTGTCAGACTAGGGGATCAAAACCGTCTCGCACACTCGAAATCCGAACAGTCCTGGTCTCCTTTGGATAAGTTAAGTCTAAACGAAGGAAACCCAGTGCACATCGATACTTTTCTTTTTATATGTCTTGCAGAGTGATGTGGGTGTACATGTAAATGATAGCCGTTGATATATTGAATATGGTGATGCACCCAAGCACGTGCGTGTGTGTGTGTGTTTTGGTAGGGGTGGATAACCCAGACTTAGACTGTCCTTACCATTCGCTGAGAGTTACCAGAGAGGCCAACTGCTTATAGAAGTCCTATCTACTATGGTTATCTGGCTTCTTTAGGTTGTCAGATGCGACTTTTAGCCATGTCTCAGGCTCTGTATAACCTTAGCCGTTGATGGGAATTCAAAGACACACATAGCCACACGCACGCACACACACATTATCCTACGTGAGATCACCTACCTCAGGAAAGATTTCCCCAAACAAAATGCAGTCTATTGTCGTGCAGCTGTCACTAGTCTGTGTTTACCTCAAGGTGGCAAGGGTTGGCCTGTGCTCTAAGATTGCATCATTTCCTGGTCACACTCACTTTATTGACCAAACACAATCATATGTCATTTCGAACACACCTTGTTCTCACTTGTAGGAATAGTTCTTCACTCGCTTAATTGGTTTGGGTGCAGGAAGTGTTAATTAAAACGACCAAATTATTTGCATATATTATTAACCCACTCCTAAACTCGTATTTTGGCAAACAGTAGAGACCCAGATGCGGCATTAGATCAGGGTCACTGTTTGTTACTTTAAGACAAAAACGATCTTCAGTGAAAGAAATACATGATTCTTTTTACGAAAATATAAGCTGTGGCCCCTCATTGTTTTTGCATTAAATTCTGCTAATGTATCTAACTTCTGTGATTTTGTTTCTTCTACTTTGGTAAACACACCAGTTTACTGGTGATTCATGAACGCTTGTATGTTTAAATAAAACTGCGTTTTTGATTGCTCAAATCGACTTTTTCGATCACAAAAATGCGTTCTACGATCATGGTATTACGACCTGGTCGAAGGCGTTGTTTTGTGAATCTGATCGCCGCCTAATTGGTAGAGCTGTAATAATTATAACAGAAAGGACTGGGTCTTTGTGAGTTTCTTAATTTTTAATTAACACAGAAGCCTTATGAGTAAGTTTGCCCCTCTATCCTTTTTCGATTTATCCGAGTTGATCAGTAAGTCGATGTTTTCCATTACAAAGAGAGCAAACTCATAGACACAAGCCAATGGGACATATCATAAACCTGGATGCTCGTCTGTCTATTCATTATATGTTCATTGTACAAATGTAGCTTCATTAAAGCTTCCGATAGACTGAAACATGTTCCTTATCACAGGGTGCAGCGTATTGTGATTCAGTGGTCCACCGTTTTGCTCTTTTTTTCATATTAAATTTGAAGGTATAGGTGTTGTCATATATATACTAGGCCAAAATAAATGCCGCATATGAAAGTAAATAACATTGCGTGTTAAATGAGAGTAACAAAATTCCATCTGCTATCTATGTTTCGCTATGTTTTCTGCTGCACGTTCCTGCCATTGTTTTATGAAGTTCAGTCAATCCAAAACACTGTACTGGTCGATTTGTTTTATTTTCAAAGTTTTCACGTGCACACTCATCCCATTTTGCTCAGTGGCCAGGACAACCCCAGGAACTCATAATCCAAGAATCAGCGCTCAAACACTGACAAATTGTTTGCGAGAGATTGGTGTAAGACCTCGTCGTCCCTACTTTGGTTGGAACTTAAAAGCACGGCATTTGCGTCAAATTAAGGATCCCGCGGCAATACTAATGTTTTAATGAATGGAGAAACATTTTCTACTAGTACCATTTTTCTTTACTTTTTCTAATAACAGCATTTATTTTGAATGGAATACATAACATGTACACTTGAAAATAATTCACTTAGCGACGTTTCTTTTTTGGCCTATTATATATCCTAATGCACGACTAAGAGACTGCTATGTTACATTATCTTGAAACTCTCGTCTGAAATTTATGTGGTGCTCTGATAACTTCACTATCAGGTACAGACAAATGGTTTTTGAACGGCGGATTAGGAAGATACTTAGAGCATACATGTATTCTGTATTGGTTCTGTAACAAAGTCCTTTACTGCAACAAATTTTAGATTATTTAAGTAAGTCTCTAGCGCTCATTGGAGAGATAAACTTAGGTTGCCTTATCCATCCACTTTAAGTCGAATGTCGATCGAACTAACATCGATAGGATTGACCTGTCATTAACAGTTGATCAATCACGCAGTCACTCGAACTAAACGGGAATGAAGGACGCGACCCTTTGATAATAATTGTTTGTTTAAATCCCTATAGGTATGGATATAAAGCGGTCTAAATTTTGTCCGGCATGAGGCTCAAACCTGTTGACGAGTCATGTTTGCTAGCAACTATACTATTGAGGTTGTAGCACGTAGCTTCCGCTTTTTTGTTTAGATACATTTTTCGCTTTGGTACAATTAGTTACACTGTGTAACTATTATATACAGTGAGTTTGGTTTTTAGTCATTAGTCGCTAGTTTCATCCTTATTTGTACTAGTCTAGTGCTTGTGTAAAGAATTGATAACTTCATAGGCGATCAATATTAAACTTATATATTTTACACTTTAATGTTTCATGAGTACTTGTATATGATACGATAGGGTTTCAAGGGCACACTTCGAATCGAACTATAATTCCTAGTATAGTAACTATAGTTTGATTTGAACATCGATAGTCGCTACTATAGTTCTACTAGAGATCAACAGTGGGTCAAAGCATCGCTACTCTAGTAGATTGTCTGGTTCCCTCCTCTAGTCCTGTCTAACAAGATGTGTTCAAGATCTGTCAGTAGCCTCAAAACTATTTGTTTTTTTAAAAAAATACTCACTGTTCACTATTTGCAGTCCTACTTATTCGTAAGTATTAATAAGAATTGGCTGTGCAGTATATGAACATCATTTTGTCTGCAATGAAGAATTGAAAGGGGCATGCAAGGCTATTCACTTTGTTTACTTGGTAACCAAATAAAGTTCCAAATGCAGCCATTTGGATGTAAACGTGCGCGCGTAACTATTATGTAAAAACTTGGTAGGAACTTTAGTTCGATTCGAAGTTGGCCAAGATAGTGGATATTATATTGTTTGTTTAACAAAGAATGCTATCTACGTATAATAGTCAAGCGTAAGCCCAGATATTTTCTACGTTGTGCAATAGTGGTCCTTCGTATGTGTTGGAACTTTTCAGTCCCAGGGCCAATTTTGATCCAACTGGTTACAACGGTAGCTAAATGGATTATACATACAAAATATCAAGGTGTTATGCCTAATGGTTTCAGACAAAATATATTGTGGTTTTCATCACATTAGCCTATTAAAAATTTGTTTATAAAGGCCCATCCTAAAATCTTTAACCGAGCAGTCCTGCAAGCCTATAGCGTAAATACTTAAATTGGTTTGACAAAAAGCACATGGCTAATATAAATACATTTTTTATTTTTACTCATAGATCAGAAATGATATTGATTATTCTTTTTGTATGTGTTATATATAGGATTGATATAAATATAGGTACTAATGTTGCAACATCAAAAAGGGAGATAATCAAGATATTAAAAAAACTGATCTAAAAAACTCCAAAACTGATGTTTGTTTTAACATAAGACTTAACCTGCTTCTCCTCTAAAGCTTTCTTCTCAGTTGCAGGTTCTGTAAAGGAAGAGAAATAATAAATATTTAGAAATAGGGAATACACAATTCATTTTGGTATTGCAGGTTACATGCTTTGCTTTATTTTAACATAAAATGCATATAAATATCAACGTGCTTATATGCATTTTAGGTTATGAGTAAGTGCTTACTAACGGATATTGCAAATTTGTCAATATCATAGATAAAACTAAGCACTTAATTATCCAATTGCTTTTTTAGATATTGTAATTGCCTCCACACATCTGTTATGCTATCTCCTCCTAAACCACGGACGCAATCCCACCAAATTTGGTGTGCGAGTTTCTCATATAGATGAGCATGCAACAGCATTTTGTTCCTGCCTCCTGGGGCCCTGTGGAGCAGTCAAATATCATTAAATTTCAAAATCAAGCGACAAGATAATATGGATCATTTTGGAACTTGCACAAGAAGTTCTGGTGTTAAGCAGTGTGTCCAAGTTTCTTTCTGTTGTATTAGAAATAACTTAATTTATAGAATAAACAATGTTAATAATGGAAAAATTATTGAACAAAGGGCAATAACTTCTGAAGGAATATTATGATACATACTATGTCAGAACTTGGTAAACTAACATTGTTTATAAGTTCGATACTGTTTTGATCAAAATTACTTGATTTAGAGACAGATTAAATTGTGATTTTTCCTTCAACTAAGGGCAATAACTCATGATGGCATCGGCCATATAGACCATTATCACTCAGGTATATAACAATGTGAACTAATTTCATTAAGTTTTCGTCATAATTACTGGACCTGATACCATCAAAATGGTGAATTTTCATGAACAAAGGGCAATAATTCTAGGAAAGATGGTCCCATATGGACCATTATCAAACTTGAAACATTATGGTACTTAACAATGTATCGTAAAGGTTTGATCAAAACTATTCAATTTAAAGATAGGAAGTCATATCAAATGGTGAATTTTCATACACAGAGAGTGTTAACTCCTGAATTTATGGCGCGATGTGGACAATGATTAAACTTTAAGAAGACATTGTGCTACTAAACAACGTGATCAAGTTTCACAAAACTCTGATCAAAAGTATTCGACTTAGAGAGTGGACATTTTTCAAAATGGTGAATTTTCATAAAGGGTCATAACTGTTGAAGGCGTGGTGCGATATATACCATTATCAAACTTAAAAAAAGACATTAAGGTACTAAACAGTGTGACCCAAGTGTCATAAAATTCTGATCAAGTTTAGAGATTGGACATTGTTGCTACAATGTATGAACTAGGCCAAAACAAAAAAACGCCACATATAAAACATACATTGTTTTATGAGGGTCTTTCGGCACTTTCTCGGGAATGATTTGTCACAGCTTGAGTACTGATTCTTGGGTTGAAGGTCCCTAGGGTTGTCCTAGCTTCCACCCTAACCGGACAAAAGTGACTGTGCAGTTTAAACCCACGGTTTTATCGATCATTACACGACGACGTCATGAACGCCTACAGTCTAGCATTGCTCCAATGTGTCAGAAACGATTCCTTAGATGTTTAATCGTCCTTGCAAAGCATTGAAATTGTTGGGCTATCGCCCCTGGCATCACGTTGGCTTGTAACATTCTTATCGCCTTTTCGTGATTAACATGTGTCCATCTTTGTATAGTACATTTGCAACAGGCAATCATTAATTTTAAGTTTTAAAAATGTGTTCAAGCAAACTTGATATTCGACTAGAGATTTCAGTAGTTAGAACATGTGTAAATCTAAATAAATGAATGTGCACTGGAAAAACTGGAAAATAAAAAATCATTCAGTACAATGGTTTGGGTTAATGAGCACAATAAAACAATGGAAATAATGTGTGGCAGGAATAATAGCAAAACATAAATAGCAAATGATAATTTGTTACTCTTATTTAACATACAATATTTTTAATCTTTAAATGCAGCGTTTCTTTTTTGGCCTAGTATATATGTACGATAAGACTGGCTTAACACTTAATGCCCCGGACATTATCATGGTGGAGGGATAAAAACAAGAGCAATGATATTATGATAACCGTTTAGTGGTGGTTGTTAAGAGATGTATCACTTTGTCTCAAACTTTTTGCATATAAATTAAATAAAACACTTACCCTGAACAATCTGATATCCTTCCAACTTCACTTGCAGAGACTTGTTTTTCTCCTCAAAATCTTTTACCAGTTCAATCAACCTTTCATTCTCTTTCTGAAAATATTTTTAAAGACTTGTAGATACTTCAAGACATTTTCAATGGGTACTCTGGTCAACATCATCAAGATCGAATCAAGATTCACTGATGAAACATCATAAATGACAATCAGTCACCAGGACCTGTAGTTGGGGAAAATAATTCACTAGCTCTCTCCAAAACTGTCTGTTTTGTTTGGCTTTCTTTATTTGATTTGATTTTTTACATCTCGGTCAAAAATTAATGTGTCTTGATCAATGACACATTGCAGTGGGCTGGTGAGTTCATGCAACCCCTTGATCATGAGAAAGCACTGTACCACTGGGCTCCCATTTGACACTTGAAGTCCAACTAACAGCTATGACATGTCGAGACGGTCAGGTCACCCAACCACACTCTTTCCTAGGCAAGCTTAGTCTTGCGGTTAACCAACATTTCAAGCACATACATTAGCTTGTACTGGACACCAACCCTTCATGATTCAGCGGAAGGAGAAAAAGACAATAGAAATCATTTCGTGATCAATCTCAATGAAAGTATGGGACTTGGCCGAGATTGAACTTGAGACTCTTGGACTTGCTTTGTACTGCACTGTGCAGCTCGATCTCTCACAAGACATGTTAAGTAAACCTAGCTATACAATGCCAGGCTAGGTGCCCATCAACAGAAAAGTATGGAAAAAGTAGGGATACAAATTTGGAAAAAGTAGGGATCATCGGTGAAAAGAAAGTAAGTAAGGGTGCAAAGATCAGGAATCGATACAATCAAGTACCACACCTGGCCCAAGATACCAATGGGAAAGTGACAAACTCACAGAAGACACCACAAACGAGAGCCAAGAGGTCAGCCCTTTCCCAGCAGGTGACCACAAAGCACATATAAACAGACGCGCACAAAGACATAGCAAACAGAAGACAGAACAAATATAAAAGATCCACAAAAGAAGTACCGCCTTGGAACGGTCAGTAAAATATTTTACTGGATGGCTTAAACCGGTTTAACGGCGCCAACCTCACCCTTAATTCAGATGTGGATCAAAACACATAGATATAAGGTTTGCATGAAAGACCCCTAACTTATCAATGCATCATCTCCTAAGACATATAAATCAAGATATAACAAGGAGATAAAGCAAGGATAAGGACTCAACAGTAAATTAAACTGAAAACTGGAGCAAAAGAAATCCAACAGGTAAAAAGAAATTGCGATAGTAGGGTTATTCCAGATATTAATTGCGCAAAGCAGCACAAGAGCTAAATTAGTGGTCAAAATGACTAAATTCGTGGTTATGAATATATCTATATCAATGATTTAAGAAGTTATATACCCGAAGGATATTTTGTTTTGTTTACCTTTATTTCCTTATTCTGCCTTTTAAGCAAGTCATACTTTTCTTCACTTGCTGTCATCTCATCCACCTCCTGTAAAGCAACAAAACCAGGTATGATTGTAAAAGCACAAATTTCTTAAACAAAGGGTCTGCTTCAAGGTTGTTTTACAACAAAACTATTTTTCTATCTCTTCTCAGGAGATGTTAATTTAAAATAAAGTGTATTTAGATTTCTGGCAGCCAAAAGTGTTCAGTGGGGTGAAACCATTTTGTTAATTTTAGTAAAGGGTTCTTATGAAGAACATTTCTATAAAATTATTTCTTATAGTGGTCATGACGTTTGAATTTATTTCGTATCTACTACTCTTTCTTATCTACAGCTCTGACAGCCTTTCAGTTTGCGGGAGTGGAAACACTAAAACTTTAAAAGGCCATAGGAAGAACACTTGCTTATGAAGAGCTATGTTTTTAAAGAAAATGTTTTCTGACGGATGACAGCTGACACCAGTGGTATAAAAAGGAATGTTTATTGATGACAGATGACGGTTAAAGAAGGGTTACAAAAGCTCAACTCTATCATATGAAAAAGTTTTGACCCCATTCAGGGATTGATGGTGTCAGAACAGTTGCTTGTTCTTCCTGTAACTTATTATGAAGCACCAGTTCTTCCAGAGAAAACTGTTTTGTCCTTCGACCCTACCCAAGAGGCCCAGGAAAGAAAATGGGACCAAGTGGGGATTAAACTCGCAATAGCTAGATCAGCAGTCAGACTGGGCCACAAGGGTATGGTGTGGGAGGGCTTAATATTTGTGATTATGCTCTTGTACATTTCATATCCTTTAATTTGATATAACAAATCATGAGAAAATTCTGATAAAAGTTTAATTTTGACCTTGACCCCACTCCTTAGTCCACTCAGTGTCAGAATAACCAACACAGGCAATCCAGCTAAAATTCTGCATAATAATGTTAACTGTTTTTTATGTCTTCAGATGAAATATCAACAGTAAGTTATTGCAAAATTTCAATTTTGATTCTGTGACCCCGCCTTAGGTTATATATTTTTGACACTGTAGTGCTTATCTACATGCACTAGGCCATTATGGGCCATGTTGAGGTTTCTGCTATTTTAGCTTTGAGGACATGTGGAATTTTGCGTATATATATATATATATATATATATATATATATATATACTCTCGGATCACCTGGTTTCTGGGAACAGAAAGTAGTTTTTTCACCTTGGTTTTGGGAACGTCTTCTGAAATCTTGGAACCTTGCATGTTCCAAGATAACGGTTTGCCTTTTTTCTGACTCTAGACTGTTTTAAACACGGTAACAAACGAAAAGAAACTGCGTTCCGAAAACCCAATTTGTATTTTTTGAGTTGTCTCCCTTTACTCGTCTGTCACGTTATTCAACAACTCGACTATACAGTTTTTCACGATATCCCACAATGCACCGCGCTCTGGACTATTTCCGGTTTCATTCAACAATGGCGACGATGCGTGAAGATGTAAACACGGTTGTACAATCAGCGATAATAAGGTCCCCGCGAGCTATAAGAAGACAAAAGACAGGAGGAAACTTTTGTTGTGTTGTAGAATATGCTCAGATCATTTTAGAGGAGGTAAGAAAACATTTTTATAGTTAACTTACGAAAGAAAGTAAGAGGAATACAATGCATGAATGATTTATTTCCAGTTACATCTTGGTTAAAATTCGCAACCACCATCGTTCGTACTTAAAGCTACCCAGCTGATCAAGGTGCAGATATCTTACCAGTCGCATAAGCAAAAAGCCAAAAGCAGCCGAATTTAGGTGTTGTTCATTTTACAGTTTGTATGTGTTTGAATGTTTTACTAGTTTAAGAGCTTTGGCAAGTTTTCAATTTGGAAGGGCTTACTGAAGCTGCCAAGTCACCAAAATATCTTGGTATAACCATCACTGATAACATAGATTGAGCCAACACATTCACCTTTCCCAAGCCTCTAGGACACTCTTTTCTTTTCAAAACTGTCTCACTATCAATAATCTGATCGCTTACTTGGTTCCCATTTGCAGGAACTTATGCTTTGGGCCTAGGTGTACTAAAGACATTGCATACTTTGGTCTGGCCTTATCTAGAATATGCAGCACTGCACCCATAATGAGCATGTACTCGAAAAAAAAGTATGCCCACAAAATGCCACAATCATACTAGGACTAATAGCTTTTTGAGGAAGAGACAGAGAGAACTTTTAAGCCATAGGACAGCAAGACAAAGATTAATTAATGATTGAATAATGGAAGCTCAGCTAACTGCAGCCAGCTGGGCCCTGCAGAAGATGGGGGGGGGGGGGCACAATTAAAAAGTAATATAATTGGGCTGAGACGTGAGAAAACCTATCTTCGGTGGTTTGCGACCAACAAAGGCACAGACCATCCTGCACATCCATGCAGTCTGATCAGGGCCTTTGTTATTCGCTTATTGTAGTAAAGTGTCATATCAAAACTTGCAACGAGCAATATTTCAATTTTCTAGCTTGTCTCTGTATCTGAGCAGGCTGTTTTGAATCTCGAAAACCATGAAGACAGGTTTTCTCGCATTTACTGGGCTCAAAGCATAGATTAGGAGGTACTCCCATAGATTGCGGGTACTTGTTGGAACGGCCTTAAAAAGAGGCTGTTTCAACAAGCTGCAAACAGTTCAAATGGACTAAGAGCAGGCCCGACCTGGATTCAAAAAAGGTTTGACATTCTGAAGCTGTTCATAAAATTTTTTGAATTTCATTTTTCATAAAAATCTGCATTTAATTTATTTGCTTAAAATTTCATAAAAATTAGTGTAAGTAAAGCCATTATAACTTTAGAAATTTTATAAGTTTGTACCCAGTTGATGATCAGGCTTGACATTTTGTCGGGCTTGATCTGGATCCAAACAGTCAATGACTGTTTTACCTTGATGGAATTAATGATTTTACAGACAAAATTAAAGTTTAACACTTCTTTTTTTTAAATAATTTATTTGTACAATATATGACAAGCACATGTATACAAAGCAAAATAGAATACAATTACAATACAACCACTATACAAACTTCTTGAAAAAAGTCAACTTATTTTTTTAGCTGTTGGCATGATGTTTCAATTTTTAATACTGTTGCCAATTCTGAAATTTTCACCTGTACAATGGAAGTAAACAAACTCTTGATTTGTTTTGTCCATTGCAAACAGTTTGGACCCCTATCAGATCCAACATTTTGTCGAGCCAGATCTGGATCCAACCTGTTCAACTCTAATGGAATTAATGATTTTTTAAATAAAAATTCATATTAATAAATTTATACAAAAAAGGGTAAATCTACATGAAAACATTAATTTTGAATAAGTATGGATCCAAATCAGGTCCAACATTTTGTTGGGTCTGATCTGGATCCAAACTGTTTGACACTGTGTAAGATGAGTTTGTTTTCTGAAAATCTGCATCAGTCTGAAATTTTATAAAAATGAGACAGTTCTAATAAGTAAATGTACATTCTTTGTTTTTGAGTGAATATATTTATTTTACAGGTAAAAAGGGCCACCATCCTTCTCATCCTGGCTATGTACCAACCTTGTTCCCCTGGCAGAAAAAAACTACACCAAGACGAAGCCGAACATCAAGTAAGGAGGTTGTCTCACCACTTGAGGAGTCAACCAGAAAAGCATCTCAAAAGAAACAAGTTCCACTGACCAATCCGGAAGCAGATAAGACCCGACGAAGACACCTGAGTTTTTCGGAAAAGCAAATTAGCACACCAAATCCTGAGGGGCATGATTATATTCAGACTAAAGATATTGAGTGTCCAGAAATTAACAAGTATCTGCCAGATATCATGGACAGAATAAAAGAGCTACAAGAAAAAGCGGAAATGTGTGAGACATATAAAAACCAGGTATTGGATTTAAATGAAATGAAGAGCAACCCAAAACAGATTCAATTCTGGACAGGTTTTCCAAATTATGAAACCATGTATTCACTGTTTGTGTTTTTGGAACCAAGAGCTAGAAACTTGAAATATTGGAGAGGAAGTAGCACTTCTAATAGTGAACATTTTTCCAAAACATTTACAAGCAAGCCTGGACCAGAAAGGAAATTATCCCTACTTGACGAATTTTCATGACAATGATCAGACTTAAAGTGGGACTCCTGACTGAAGACATTGCTCAAAGATTCAGTGTTAGTGTAGGAACTGTTTCCTCTATTGTTACTTCATGGGTAAATCTTATGTATACAGACCTTAAGTTGCTTTGTGAGTTGCCACCTAGGGACGTTACATCTGACAATCAATCTAAGGCCATGGGACAGTTCACAGATGTGCAAGTGATCCTTGACTGTACAGAACTGTTTGTACAAAATCCTAGTAAACTTGATGCAAGGAAACAACTATATTCAAATTACAAGCATCACATTACATACAAGTTTCTGATTGGTATCAGTCCACAGATGGGTGTGACATATGTCAGTAGGATGTATGGTGGTAGGGCGTCAGACAAGTTTATAACTACTGATAGTGCTGACTTATTGATGAACTTGGAACAGGGAAAAGGGGGTGTAATGGCTGACAGAGGATTTCTGATCGAAGGAGTATTGAACGATATGGGTGTTAAGCTTCATATGCCATCATTCAAAGGCAGTGACAGACCTCAGCTAAGTGCTAGAGAAGTGTTTAGTTCTGAAAAGATATCAAGTGTCAGAATTCACATTGAACGAGCCATTCAAAGGATTAAAACTTTCCATATCCTGGACGGTGAATTAAAACTCTCAATGAAGGAGGTAGCGGAACAAGTCTTCACTGTTTGTGCCTATCTAGTGAATTTCCAAACCCCTATAGTACAATGTTAGTATCAAACAATGAACATGTGACTTCCTTAGGCCGGTGTCTGATTTAGTCTTGTGGAATTTTACCACAAAGATCTTCAAAATATATGAAGTAAACTTGTGAATATTTTCATCCATTCACAAGTGTAAACATGGTTTTGGGTACTTAAAAGATATGTCTCATTGATACGGTTCTAAAAACTGCCTCTTTGAGATGGGTTTTATGAGTACTTACAGCATATGCTTTGTTTGAGAAATAAGAAAATTAATTTTTGATAACACATAGTACATGCACACTGTACAGACTAGATAAGATAGCAAATAAAGTCCCTGATGGAAAAAATCAGTCAACCCTACTTTGCGCTGGGAATATTGAAAATCTCTAACATAACCTTTTGAAGACCAGAAACCACTTTAAAAGGTACTTTTGCTAACAGTGAAGACCCAGATGAAATACATGTAACACAGCATTTCATCAGAGTATGCACTGTTTGCAAAGTCAAATTCAATCTTTAGATATACAATATCTTTTGAAAGTATTACTTGTAACTACAAAAGACCTCCTGAGACACTGTATTCAACTTTATGGAAAATCACATTGGTCTTAAAAGAGTTATGTGTAGGCCATAATATGGCTAATTCTTAATTTGCTACAGTTTTTTAAATAGTTTATTTTCATAGTTGTACATTTTTACAATCACATTTGGCTTTTGTATAATAGCAACCAACCAACGAGTTGTTGCCGCGAAGCGGCAACAACGAGGGTTGGTTGCTGTTACGATTAGAGGCTCTGTTCTGTTCTATTCATCTGCTATATGAAGGCCTGATTTCCGTTCTGTCAACCGAGAGTTCCGGTATCTATACGGAGTCGATTCGATCGAACTAAAAACCTTATTCTACCGTTGAAAAATGTGCCATAAACATCATGAACATTAAAAAAATACAAAAAGTAAAAGTGAATCCCGAAGATGCTAGTTTTGCTGATATTTAAGTTGCATTTTAGCCCAGAGACTTAGGGATTTTTTCGATCACCAGGAGCTTGAACGTTAGCGATAGCTCTTTCAAGCAAGCGGCTGTGTGATCCCCATGACGTGACGTCACAATACTTCTAACGGTACGTCACGACGTAACGCCAACTGACACATGCATCGTCGCGCCTTTGAAAGAGGCAGCGGCATGGGATTTCCAACAATGCGATATGTGCACCCAGCTAAGACTCAGATCAGCCTGCGCATACACGCAGTCTGATCAGAGCCTTTGCTAGTCGCTTGAATTCTCTATGCGTGTTATGCTATTGACTGAACATCATTTAGGAGGTTGCACAGGCTCGTCTGAGTCTACACTTGTCAAGCCGTGTCCCTTTTTCTCCTTTTGGCTTATTTTTTTTGAGTGTACCTCTGATGCGACAATACCAAACGTTACGCATGTCATAAATAGACCTTCACAAGGTGTTAAAACAAGCAATCACAGAAATATTGTTGTTCAATCTCTGGAAAGTATAATTGATAAACTCTCTATACACACAAAATTTCAGCATTCTAGCTAATCTCTGTAACTGAGCAGGTTGGTTTGAGGCTTGCATGGTCGAAAACCCTGAAGACAGGTTTTCTCATATTGAGACTCATTTATCAAAGCCATGGTAATTTCTGTGATCCAGTTTTGTTTTGCTTTTTTCTTCTTCTTATTATTCTAAAGTTTAAAACGTTGTGAATTCTTATAATATGAACATCGTGAGTTCATGTCTAATCCGTTAAGGATATACAAGGACTGCCTGTCAAAGTAACGTGCTGACGAAAAAGGTGAAAATCGTAACTGTCTAAAAAGGATTTTGTCCTGCATTCGATTTCTCACTCCACAAGGAAAATCTTTTCTGGCAAAAAAACATGATCCAAAGCGACTGCAATCTAGTCCAAAACGCATTAAAACCCATTAAAACGACCATAGAAACGCTCAAAATAAAAAATATATCGGGGAGACCCCTAACGATAGGGATGAATGATTACCCATTAGTGCTTTCCACCCTTTTGTGCCTTCGGCACTCGATGGATTCCTCCGTCGGACCACTTGAAATACATAGTGACGGCCCTGAGTCTGAGCTGACCTCAAGGCGCTTAGAACTGTATGTGACGTTTTCTTGTTTTTTTTCACTTTCCCATAAGGTGATCTGTCAGGTGTGGTACTAATTGTATCGATTCCTGACATTTGCCGTCTTCCTTATTATTTATACTACATGTAACACGAGTACCGACTCACAAGAAATACCGTTTACTGGGCTATCCTCTCAGATCAAATAGTGGTTGGTTGCCCATTAGGTGTGCCTATTTCATATTATATATATACATGTATTAACCCTAACCATGCTGAACCAGGATATAGTCTGTTTTGAAAACAGTGTAGATCCAGATCAGCTGGCTTCTAAGAAGCCAGCTGATCAGGAACCACAGTTTTCCATTCTACTTGTAACCTCATGTTTGTAAATTGAATCCTGCAACTTAATTTTGATCAAATGTGAAGAGGAGTGTAGTACATAAATATACATGTATACAGCATGATAAGGGTTAATATTTTTTTTTAATATGTGTACATGTATGTAGATCTATTTCTTTTTTGTTTCTTTTTTTTAATGTATTGTTTTTTCTAATACACTTGAACACATGTACATATTCTAAGACAGACATGTACATGTACAGTTAGTAATATAAATTCTGTACATGCTTGGGGACCCTCAAAGGAACCGTCTCATTGAGACGGTTCTTTTGAGTACTTACAACATATGTTTTGGTTGAGAAATAAGAAAAGTAATTTTCACATTCACACTCTTATCTGGAGGCCTAAACATGCATGGTAACATTTGCTATAAGTTTAAATCCAGATAGAGGTTATAAAACTCTTTTCATGTTCAACGCAACTGAGCATGAACTTTCAACGACCCATAAACTAAATAAACAGCAGAAAAATAAATTACATTTATTGCTTTCAAATTCTTTTAAGGTGTATTTATATCATTTTACTAAAATGTTGGCATTTTAACATTTTATTAGCATGATAAAAATTTAAGTTATGCTCATTCGAATTGAGCAAGAAAACAGTTTTATAACCCTTGAACTTGATTTACAGTGAAATGTTAAAATTTCAACAAATGTTGGCATTTTAACATTTATTAGCATGATAAATTCTATATTCAGTTGAGCTGAGAATGAAAAAGGTTTTATAACCTCGATCTTGATTCAACATTTTTAACCATGCACATGTAAAAAAATACTTTCACAAGGAAAAAAACACATTTGTAAAAAAGTGATAAAATTTTGAGCAAAAAAGTGATAAAATTTTGAGCAAGAAAGACCACAGCATATGCTAACCTTTGCAACAAGTTTGGACACAGATCAGGCCTTATTTGTCGGCCCTTATTTGGATCCAACCTATTGAAAATCTGATTTATTTCATGATTTTTTAGACCAACTCCATATTAAATTAATAAAAGTGTGCATCTCATTCTGTCTGTAATTTTTTTAAATATTATGCTAAGTCATTTACACTAAGCCCATATTTATATGTAAAACAAACATTTGCCGTAAGTTCAAACCCAGGTTAGACCTAATAACTATAAAACTTTTTATAATGCTCAACTGAGCATGAAATTTTGACTCCTAAAAACTAACATGTTGAAGAAAGAAAAGAATTCTTGCTTCAAATTAATTCTATGATGGTTTATCAGGCTAATAATGTTAAAATTAAAACAAATGTTGGCATTTTAACATTTATAAGCATGATAAAGTTTGTGGTCAGTTGAGTTGAGCATACAACCACGACCTGGATTTAATTAAACTGCATTAGCCGATCTAGAAAATTTGGGTAAGAAAGTCACAGCAAATGCTAATCTTTGCAGTAAATTTGGACCCAGACCAGGCCTTACATGTCGGGCCTGATTTGGATCCAGACTGTTTGGCAATCAGTTTAATTTCATGATTTTTAAGACCAAGTCAATATTAAATTAAGCATCTTTCTGTATTTTTTTTTATTTTTATGGTACATGTAAATTACACTAAACCCATATAACAAAACATTTGCTGAATGTTCGAACCCAGGTCAGGCCTTATGACTATAGAACTTTTTTATGCTCAACTCGAGCATGAATTTTGACTCCTAAAATCTAGTATGTCGAAGAAGAAAAAATATATGATCATTACTTGTTTTCAAATTCTCTGATGGCTGATCATGCTAATAAATGTTAAAATTTCAACAAATGTTGACATTTTAACATTTAAAAGCACAATAAAGTTTTTGGTCAGTTGAGTTGAGCATACAAAAAGTTTTATAACCTTGATGTTGTTCAACCTGGATTTAAACAGCATGAGCCAATCCAGAAAATTTTGTCAGGGTCCTGACAAGGTGTGTTTTTTGTCATCAATGTATTTCACAGATGGCTGTATGGGCCTCCCTCGATAAGCAATTGGACCCGAGGGATCTAATTGCTTCTCAAGGGGGTCCGTACCAGTATGTATAAGGAAAGCTATAGCCACATGTGATTTCCTCTTTGTTCTTGGCTCTCAGATTGTGTTCATGACTTTTTGAAAGGTCATTGAAAATACTTGACTAGTTAGTAGTTACAGCAAAATTGAAATATTAACATGATTTGAGATAAGTTTGGATCCAGATCAGGCCCAACATTATGTCAGGCCTGATCAAAAACCAAATGGTTTGACAATCTGGAGGGATTCATGTCTTTTTTTGCTCATGTCGTGGCATATTTTCATGAATGTTCTTTATATAGTTGTGATTGTGGTTAAAAAAATGTACTAAATGGTCATGGCTTATGAAATAAAATGTAAAGGCCAAAAAATAAGCATGTCTTACTTCTTTTTTTTACAAACTTGTGCACCCCTCAGTCAAAGTTAAACCAATATTAACATAGGTCCAGTTCAGCAAAAATTTTAGCGCAAAAAATTCATTATTTTCTTACCCATCCATTAATACATATACTTCAGGTGCTCAGAAGATCAGTTTCATTGAGACAGTTCCTTTGAGTTCCCACAACATATGTTTTGGTTGAGAATTTAGAAATTTCAAATTATGCGATGCCGATTAGCCGTTTGTATACTAATGGATTCTTCATTCTGGTTTGATATAAACTTGGGATAGTCCATTGTACATATCTTAATTTAGGGGTGTCAGGTTATAATTTTTTTTAAAATATTGTATTCTTTTGTCTGAGGTTTTTTTACCTTTACAAACAGTGTAGACCCTGACGAAATGCCACATAATGCTGCATTTCATCTGGGTCCTCCTTATTTGCAAAATTACTCATTTAGAGTTTTTCCGAATACAAAGGATTACATGTTCTTTGGGCATCGTCGAGAGAAAATCTGTCTTCAGGGTTTCCGACAAAGCAAGTTTCAAAACAGATTCCTCAGCTATAGAGACTAGCTAGAAAATAGAAATTTCATCTGTAGCAAGTCTACATATGTTTTTTTCCTGAAAGCGAATAACAAAGGCGCTGATCAGACTGCGCATATGCGCAGGCTGGTCTGCACCTGTGTTGTTCCCAAACCCCTGAAGACAGGTTTTCTGGCGTCGAGGCCCATTTGTTACATTTCTTTGCCTACTCGTACTGTGTAATTTTTCATGTTTTTTTTGTGTCGCCGGCTGATTTTTTTTTCAAAATCAACTCTCGCAAGAAAAATTCAGGAACACAATCAAAGTGTAAAACAATGTGCATCCAGAAAAGGCCATGCATATTGTTGTGCCTGATCTGGTTCCAAACTGTTTGCCAAAGGGTTATCAGCAGACGACACTTGTAGGCAAAGATTTAAGTGTAAACTCAACAGCCTGGACACATGCGCAATCTAATCAAGACTCTTCATTGTATGAAAGCAGAAACAATATGTCTAAAGCACCATATAAGACTCTAAGAGTGCATAGAGAAACTTTTTAGACACTGATCAGGCAGTGTCACACTTCATATTCATGTAAGATTTCACAGTCTACTGGTAAAATCCATTATTAACAGAAATATTCTCTTTCTCTGGGTGAATTGCTCTACATTTAGAGCAGGCGTAGTACGGCAAATAATCTTGCTCCTTTGGCAAACGTCTGAAACCTTCACAAAAATAGTGATATCCAGTATTTGGAGGACAGATTAAATTTGAGTCACACATTATAATCTGACCTTTCACTTTAGAAAAGTTAGGAGCACGATGATCTTTGCAGTAAGTTGTACATCCAAGGACTGGCTCTGAGCCAGCAGTGTCTGTGTCTGCTACACAAGGTACTAAGTCTTCACTACATGTACTTGCAGACTTTTGACTGCATGCCGTTTCATCACTACATGTATTTGAAAATTGTTCAGCCTCTAATTCAAGTTCACTGTGTGATTCATCATCATCTGAATTTGAATGACTAGATCCTTTAGAGGTAGTGTCTGTCTCACTGTCACAAATTGGAAGAATTGTTGTTGTTGTACATGTATGTTTCGCTTCCTTTTCTGATTTGATTCTTCCAGTCAAAATTTCTGGCACAATGTAATCTTCAAAAAATGTCTTTAACAGCGCATAAATATATTCCCAATATTCCTGATCAAATCTCATGGACACTGTTATGTAGCCTTTTTTCCCCCAAATAAGTAGTTGTGCATCATTTTCTCCTGAAAGAGCTTGCTGCAAGGTAATTTGTTCATAATAGCCCCTACTTTCACCTTTCTTCACCTTAAGCTGACCTTCCTTGTTCTGAATATATGGCAGTTTTCCTTTCAAAGCAAGTTCTTGTAAATTGTCATTTTTATGTGAAATTGGACATTTCACTTCAACAAGCATACTACCATGACATGCACATGTTATGATACTGTCTGGACTAACACGAATAAATGGAGAGTCAGAATGAACGAGGAGTCCTGGTCGAATCAATTCAACATCTTTGTGATTTTTTTTAGGTCTTTGACATACATGTTCAATGCTTTAAGTTAATGTTTCTTTCCCCAGGCAAGTGCAGGAATAGATTTTGACAGGTCCTTGTTTAAATCATACATCATCACTTCTCCTACAATTGTGTCTGCTTTAGCCCTTCCATTTTCAACAAATGATACAATTCTATTCACCTTACTACCAGTTATACAACCTTTTCTTTGTTCATACCATTCTGCATTGTCACTCTGACCCTTTGTTATGTCTTCTATTCTCAGTCTGTCTGTCTCACTAAAATGGAGGGAAGAGAGAAACCTATTCTTCTCTTGCTCATATCCATCATCATCCACTGAACTAAACACACTTGTCGCTAGCTTTGGTATTGACAAGGGGAGTGTTGTAACATCAAGTTGGTAAGAATATGGAATGTCAAACTCCTGACATTTATCTGGCAGTATTTCACATGACGACACAGGTGGAATAGGATTGGGTCTGAATCGGTTTAAATCCACAATGTTCACTACTGGGGGCATTGCTGACTTGGAATTAGCATTCCTCACGTCAAACAACAGCTTCAGAACCCTCTGATAGTCCTCTTCTTGAGAAAGTCTGGGTGCTACTTGTGGGGCATAATGCGAAACGGAAGGTTTACTCACTGGAGTGCCTGAAAAACACAACAAAAAAAAGATAAAGGAAATTCTAAGCCTGGAGGATGTAAGTTCTGCATAATAAATATTTGCTATAGATGTACCACAACCTCTTAGTAATGAACCTTTGGATCATTCTATTTCAAAAGGCGGATGCATAATGCATAAAATGAGCCAGTTGGGCTGGAACATTGATGTGTCAAAATATTTAAGTAAACTTTGAGAAATAGCACAAGCTTAATCTGAGTTATTCTAAAATTCTAGGGAGAAGACCTACATGTAGCCCCTCATCAAATAAAATAAAATTGGAACAAATATATTCAAACCTGTTATTTTTTTTTTATTCAGCTAAACTGGTAGAAACTAACTCTTCAGCTGCTAATCTCAACTAATATGTTTGATATGTATGTCCCAGTCACCAATTTTTCAGTCATATCGACTCATATGTGTATTGAGACGGGTATTCCTGGGTTGAATCGGTACTAAGCACCGCTTAAACAGTCTTACTCAAGGACAAAACAGGATAGAAACTCTTCAGTCCCCAGTCTAAGGTTCTATCAACAGAGCCACTGTGCTCCGTATCAATCCAGACCAAATTTTGCTTGTTTGATTTGATTCTTTACGTTTCATCAACAATCTTTCAGTTAAACAAGAATGTGTCTTCCTGGGTTGGACCAGTACTATTAAAGCTAGGATAAATGTGTCTTGTTCAAAGACCACATCGCAGTGACGCCGGTGAGACTCGAACCCACAGCCCCTCGGTCTGGACTCGGGAATCAAGCACTGTGCCACTGCGCTCCCTAATCCAGACCAAATTTCATCTGGTGGGATATGTCTGCTGGGTCTTTTAAAACGTATCTGTGGTAAACAGTGTGGACCCAGATCAGACTGCTCCTCCAGGAGCAGTATGAATTGAGTCACACTTTTTGAATGTATGCCAAAATATGAAGCATTTACATGTAGCAGAGTACTTCTGACAACACATAGGTCCATATAAAGATCGTTTGTGCACCTAAAGTTGCATTTAATTACTTACTCATCGATTTAAACATGTGTTTTGGGTGCTCAAAAGAACCATCTCATTGAGACGGTTCTTTTGAGTACCCACAATGTATGTTTTGGATAGGATATAAGAAAAATAACTTTTCATTACGCACTCTTATCTGGAGGCCTGACAACAGATACCATTTTAAAATGCATTTTTCATAGCTAAGTGTGTTCTTTACCTTCTTTGGTTGTAATATCCTCCAACAGTTTAGGTGTAACACTAGCATTCTTGGCACAATATATCTGTACAGGACAAATCTTCAGGTAATTCTTAAACAGCTCCCTGTAGTCTGATTTATTTTACATTCAAAGGGGTATTTTCAATCTACGCTTATCGAGACCACGTTTTAGCTAGATCCATATCAAAATGTCTTGACACCAAACTTACTGTACAAAAAAGTATAATAACATGTACAATGTATACATATTTCTGTATTAATTTGTCTCTGGGAACATAAAAATTCCCACATACGAGAGTACCAAATATAAGTGGGTATAGGAACAATTGATTAAATATCTTTATATAATTATATATCTCTCGTGAGACGCAGATGTTCCCAGACACCAAGCTACCGACTTTTAACAGAATATTGGAACCATTGTGTTCCTGTATATCTTAAAATATATTTATATATGCGCCAGTTTATAAAAAAGGGCCCTTATCGCATTTTCGACCAGTGTAGTCCCAGATCAGCCTGCGCATCCGCGCAGTCTGATAAATCTGATTTACACTGTTCGCTAGAAGCATCGTCAATGCTTGTTTAACAAATCAGAAAACATTTAAGACCCAAAACTGATCATTTGTATGTGCAGGCTGATCTGGATCTACACTTATCGGAAATGCGATAAGGGACCTTTTCTCATAAAACGGCCCATATATACATATATCTCGTGAGACGCAAATGTTCCTGTATACCAAGCTACCGACTTTAAACTAATATTGGAACCATTGTGTTCCTATATATCACTCGGTAAATATGTCTCGTGGAACACAGAAGTTCCAAAATACCAGAGTACCAAATAGACTGGGGCACTGGAACATATATGTTCCAATATATTCCTAGCAAGTATGGGAACGACAATGTCCACGATAATTTTATATATATATATGTTTATTTTTTTTTTTCTTTCTATATTTATTACCTATGGCATGTGAGATGAAAAATAATGAAGTCCAAACTTTTCTACCGGGCCCAGAAGTGGTAGTTCCAAGATACCGGTTTGGTGACGAAGATCCAAAAAACCATGGCATATGTGTATATATATATATATATATATATATATATATATATATATATATATATATATAGCGTATATTACATTCTTAAGCAAGCTCTTAAAACTTGTTGTATATATTTCTTCATTATATGAGCAAGGATATCCCAAATATATGAGATAAACCAATGGCAGCGAATGTGTTCATATATTTTTACTTAAATATTACCCAAAATATTGGGCTCCTTAAAACTGGGGTAGGGTTGTTTAATTGCTCATATATGACAATACATTCAAGATAGAAAAACAAAATGTAGTTTTATTTTCGAAAGAACGTATGCTACTATAGCATAATCAAATATATCTTAAAAAAGCACAGATAAGCTGTTGAAGTAAATGATATTTATTACAATTATCATTTTTGAAGGATAATCTAATTAAAGTAACATGCATAACACCTTAAGAAGCCGTAATCTCGTTCAAAAAGTTTGTATGTGTAGCTAAGGTAGCAAGCATGCAGACTAAATGAAAAATTAAATCATTTTACAGTTTAATGTCTTCTTTCTGTAACTCACATTGTTATTACTGTTTTTCTAAATTTGATATGGTAAGATATATTGCAGGCTGTCAGAGACTGACTCCCCAGCGTACATAGTGCAGTCATCTCTTAAATGACTTAACTTGAAATCTCTACAAGAGAGGATATATCTGCAAATTCGCTAGGAGCGAGAGATAAGCCGCTGTAGCCATCAGACTATTATCTGTTGAAAGTGATCACTAATGCTGCTCTTACACACTTACGAATCTGCTTGCGAACGTATGGCATATCTGGAATCATTTAGAACGCCACAGCAACGCCACATCAGCGAATGTATAAGTAGGTGTCACGCTGCACGATCGCCTCGTTTGCGATCGTTCAACGTTACAACTACGTAAGCTTTACATGTTGTGGCTTTGCCGTGGCGTTCTAAGCGATTCCAGATACGTCATACGTTCGCAAGCTGATTTGTAAATGTGCAAGTGTAGCATTAAATTAAGCTCCTAGAGTCTGAAGTCCGGCCCACCTGCGTGCAATAAAAGAGCAAAGGAAAGTTGCCAACCGTGATTGAGTTGACCACCAAGTATTCAGTCTGTTGCAATGCGATATAGCAAATATCTTTTTTATGATTGGAAATTATTTTAATGGACTGCGCTGAAAAATAATAAAAACCAACACTCTTCTTCAATTTATACACCAAGTCACCATAGAACTCAGGTTCGGAGAATCCTTGGCGCAAGAGAGATTTAAGTCCAATTTGGAATTTAGATAACAAATAATAGTATCGTCTATACAATTTAGAAAAGGTTTTGCGAAGTTTATGATAGCCTTGTTTAAGAAGTTTCTGAGATAACAATTTATTATGAGCGTTGAAGTCAGCAACATGGCTAGTTTCTCTAGCAAAACGAATGAGTTGAGAGATATAGACTCCATAGGATGTAGAGCGAGAACCATCACCATCTAAAAACGGGAAATTGACAATTTCAAAATCAAAGTTGTCACGTTTATCATAAATTTTTGTATACACAATTTCATTAGAAATTGACAAATACAAGTCTAAAAATGTTGTATCGGAATCAGAGGTATAAGCTTTATTAAGTTGGATCTCTGAAGGGTATATTCGACTTACCATATTGTCAAAGGAACATTACTAATGTTTAAAATATCGTCCAAATATCAGAATGTAGTGTTAAAAGCATCAATAATAAACCATAAAATACAGGTTCTGATATGCCTTGTGCAGAAAAAAATAAACAAACATTGTATTTAACAATAACCTCTGAGTGTCTGTAATAAAAACTAGCATTTCAAACTTAATGCGATGAAAAACATAGATAATCAGATAACTATGTGTTGAACTGAAAGCCATGGTAAACAATACTTGTGTAATCTGACTTTAACTTCATCACAAACTGAAACCAAGTTTTAATTGGTCACTTATTAAATTAATAACTTCTGACCAAGCGCTAAAATTTGAAATGATTCTTTGCCTAAATATGTGCATTTTAATGGGCAAACATTTAGCGGTCTCTAAAAACAGTTTTCCCTTACTACAAAGTTTGAGGGTTAAGAACGCAAAAAACGACTTTTTTTTAAGAAAAACAGGGTTTGGTGTAGTTTTTTTATGAAATCAAAGTGTATGTGGTTACAAACTGCTCTACCTGAAACAATTGAAATTCTGCTACGGGTAGATTTTTATGCATTTTAAAAGCATTGCATTTTTCAAGATTTTTCAAGATTTTTTGAAATTTATCAGCAGCTGATGCTAAAATGGTTAAATGCACTTAATTTCATCAAAACACTATACGCCAAGCGCAATATAACTCCTTTAATCCATTTTTGACAATAAAAGTTTCAGGACTGTCTCACACTTCCGGTTTCAATGAAAAAGTTTAACGATCAATTTGATGGCATTATGTTACTTCTGTTTCAACTCTCAAAATAGAGCAGTGACGTCTAGTAATAATGAATAATTGCTGAAAATGTCAATGCTGTGTCGCTGATAATAAAGCGGCCAGAGCAGTGCGAATTTTCTATGTAAATTGCAAGCTTTAAGCTGAATTTCTATGATTGAACTGTTAATTGCGTTGTCTTATGTTATTATGTAGAAAAAACGAAGAGTCATATCAAACAAAAACCTTTGAATTTTTTTTCTTCATAATTCGCGATAGCCAGTAACATCTTCAAACAAACAAAAACGTTAATTGATAACATCTCTTTGTAACATTTTATATCGCAGAAAAAGTGTGATTTTTTAATTAGGCTACATTGTTTCTGAGTTTGTCTGTTCATGTTTAAATAAAATTTGTTGCAGAATCACGGCAAAGTCTAGCTGTATTTATAAAATATCTTTTATATGCGGTTTTTTTACTTTCTTAACTAGAATAAAAATGTAAGGTGAACGATTAGAACTTGGTCTCAGTATATATGAGCAGGTACCTGCAAGTGATTTATATGTACCTATCGCATCGTCAATACTAACTTGCGAATCTGCGCAGACCCACCAGGGCATTTGCTACTCGCACATACTAAGTAGGGGACGTTGATGAAGTCTCGAACACTGATTTGCAGTTCGTGGTATTTCCTGATCATACTCACTTACTAATTTTGGTTCTCTAGTCCCTCCAGATAGATGCTAGTGCTTGTGTAAAGAATTGATAACTTCATAGCCTATCAATATTAAACTTATATATTTTACACTTTAATGTGTCATTAGTACTTGTATATGATACGATAGGGTTTCAAGGGCACACTTCGAATCGAACTATAATTCCTTCTATAGTAACTATAGTTTGATTCGAACATCGATAGTCGCTACTATAGTTCTACTAGAGATCAACAGTGGGTAAAAGCATTGCTTTTCTAGTAGATTGTCTGGTTCCCTCCTCTAGTCCTATCTAACAAGATGGGTTCAAGATCTGTCAGTAGCCTCAAAACTATTTGTTTTAAAAAATAATTACTCACTGTCCACTATTTGCGGTCCTACTTATTTGTAAGTGTTAATTAGAGTTGGCTGTGCAGTATATGAACATCATTTTTGTCTGCAATGAAGAATTGAAAGGGGCATGCAAGGCTATTCACTTTGTTTACTTGGCAACCAACTAAAGTTCCAAATGCAGCCATTTGGATATAAACGTGCACGCGCAACTATTACGTAAGAACTATAGTAGGAACTTTAGTTCGATTCGAAGTGGGCCAAGATAGTGGATATTATATTGTTTGTTAAACATAGAATGCTATCTACGTATAATAGTCAGGCGTAAGCTCAGATATTGTATACGTTGCGCAATAGTGGTCCTTCATATGTGTTGGAACTTTTCAGTCCCAGGGCCAATTTTGAACCAACTGGTTACAACGGTAGCTAAATGGATTATACATACAAAATATCAAGGTTGTATGCCTAATGGTTTCAGACAAAATATATTGTGGTTCTCATCACATTAGCCTATGAAAAATTTGTTTATAAGGACCCATCCTAAAATCTTCAACCGAGCAGTCCTGCAAGCCTAAAGCGTAAATACTAAAATTGGTTTGACAAAAAGCACATGGCTAATATAAATACATTTTTTGTTTTTACTCATAGATCAGAAATGCTATTGGTTATTCTTTTCGTATATGGTATATATAGGATTGATATAAATATAGGTACTAATGTTGCAACATCAAAAAAGGAGATGATCAAGATATTAAAAAAGAAACTGGTCTAAAAAACTCCAAAACTGATGTTTGTTTTAACATAAGACATTACCTGTTTCTCCTTTAAAGCTTTCTGCTCAGTTGCAGGTTCTGTAAAGGAAGAGAAATAATAAATATTCAGAAATAGGGAATACACAATTTATTTTGGTATTGCAGGTTACATGCTTGGCTTTATTTTAACATAAAATGCATATAAATATCAACGTGCTTATATGCATTTTAGGTTATGAGTATGTGCCTACTAATGGATATTGCAAATTTGTCTATATCATAGAAAAAAACTAAGCACTTAATCATCCCATTGCTTTTTTAGATATCGTAATTGCCTCCACACATCTGTTATGCTATCTCCTCCTAAACCATGGACGCAATCCAACCAAATTTGATGTGCGAGTTTCTCATATAGATGGGCATGCAACAGCATTTTTGTTCTTGCCTCATGGGGCCCTGTGGAGCAGTCAAATAGCATTAAATTTCAAAATCAAGCGACAAGATAATATGGATCATTTTGGAACTTGCACAAGAAGTTCTGGTGTTAAGCAGTGTGTCCAAGTTTCATTCTGTTGTATTAAAATAACTTAATTTAAAGAATAAACAATGTTAATAATGGAAAAATTATTGAACAAAGAGCAATAATTTCTGAAGGAATATTATGATACATACTATGTCAGAACTTGGTAAATTAACATTGTTTATAAGTTTGATACTGTTTTGATCAAAATTACTTGATTTAGAGACTGATTAAATTGTGATTTTTCCTTCAACTAAGGACAATAACTTATGATGGCATAAGCCATATAGACCATTATCACTCAGATATCAGGTATATAACAATGTGAACTAATTTCATTAAGTTTTGATCATAATTACTGGACCGGATACCATCAAAATGGTGAATTTTTATGAACAAAGGGCAATAATTCTTGGAAACATGGTGCCATATGGACCATTATCAAACTTGAAACATTATGGTACTAAACAATGTATCGTAAAAGTTTGATCAAAACTATTCAATTTAAAGATAGGACGTCATTTCAAATGGTGAATTTTTATACACAAAGAGTCATAACTCCTGAAAGTATGGCGCGATATGGACCCTGATTAAACTTTAAGAAGACATTGTGCGACTAAACAACGTGATCATGTTTCACAAAATTCTGATCAAAAGTATTCGACTTAGAGAGTGGACATTTTTTAAAACGGTAAATTTCCATAAAGGGTCATAACTGCTGAAGGCGTGGTGCGATATATACGATTATCGAACTTAAAAAAGACATAAAGGTAAAACCATGTGACCCAAGTGTCATAAAGTTCTGATCAAGTTTAGAGAGTGGACATTGTTGCTACAATGTATAAAATAGGCCAAAAAAGAAATGCCACATATAAAACATACATTGTTTTATGAGGGTCTTTCGGAAATCTCTCGGGAATGATTTGTCACAGCTTGAGTGCTGATTCTTGGGTTGAAGGTCCCTAGGGTTGTCCTAGTTACCACTGTCACCGGAAAAAATTGATTGAGCAGTTTACACCCAAGGTTTTATCGATCTTTACGTCGCGTTATTACATGACGACGTCATGAGCGCCTACAGTCTAGCATTGCTCCAATCTGTCAGAAACGATTCCTTAGATGTTTAATCGTCCTTGCAAAGCATTGAAATTGTTGGGCTATCGCCCCTGGCATCACGTTGGCTTGAAACATTCTTATCGCCCTTTCGTTATTAACATGTGTCCATCTGTGTATAGTACATTTGCAACATGCAATCTTTAATTTTAAGTTTTAAAATGTGTTCAAGCAAACTTGATATTCGACTAGAGATTTCAGTAGTTATAACATGTGTGAATCTAAATAAATGAATGTGCACTGGAAAAACTGGAAAATAAAAAATCACTCAGTATAATGGTTTGGGTTTACTGAGCACAATAAAAGTAATTCAGTAGTTAGAACATGTGTGAATCTAAATAAATGAATGTGCACTGGAAAAACTGGAAGATAAAAAATCACTCAGTACAATGGTTTGGGTTAATGAGCACAATAAAACAATGGAAATAATGTGTGGCAGGAATAATAGCAAAACATAAATAGCAAATGATAATTTGTTACTCTTATTTAACATACAATATTTTTTATCTTTATATGCAGCGTTTCTTTTTTGGCCTAGTATATATGTACGATAAGACTGGCTTAACACTTAATGCCCCGGCCATTATCATGGTGGAGGGATAAAAACAAGAGCCATGATATTATGATAACCGTTTAGTGGTGGTTGTTAAGAGATGTATCACTTTGTCGCAAACTTTTTGCATATAAATCAAATAAAACACTTACCCTGAACAATCTGATATTCTTCCAACTTCACTTGCAGAGACTTGTTTTTCTCCTCCAAATCTTGTACCAGTTCAATCAACCTTTCATTCTCTTTCTGAAAATATTTTTAAAGACTTGTAGATACTTCAAGACATTATCAATGGGTATTCTGGTCAACATCATCAAGATCAAATCAAGAATCACTGATGAAACATCATAAATGACAATCAGTCACCAGGACCTGCATTTGGGGAAAATAATTCACTAGCTCTCTCCAAAACTGTCTGTTTTGTTTGGCTTTCTTTATTTGATTTGACTTTTTTACATCTTGGTCAAAAATTAATGTGTCTTGATCAATGACACATTGCAGTCAGCTGGTGAGTTCACGCAACGCCTTGATCATGAGAAAGCACTGTACCACTGGGCTCCCATTTGACACTTGAAGTCCAACTAACAGCTATGACATGTCGAGACGGTCAGGTCACCCAACCACACTTTTTCCTAGGCAAGCTTAGTCTTGCGATTAACCAACATTTCAAGCACATACATTAGCTTGTACTGGACACCAACCCTTCATGATTCAGCGGAAGGAGAAAAAGACAATAGAAATCATTTCGTGATCAATCTCAATGAAAGTATGGGACTTGGCCGAGATTGAACTTGAGACTCTTGGACTTGCTTTGTACTGCACTGTGCAGCTCGATCTCTCACAAGACAAGTTAAGTAAACCAAGCTTTACAATCCCAGGCTAGGTGCCCATCAACAGAAAAGTATGGAAAAAGTAGGGATACAAATTTGGAAAAAGTAGGGATTATCCGTGAAAAAAGTTGCGATAATAGGGTATTCCAGATATTTATTGCGCAAAGAGGCACAAGAGCTAAATTAGTGGTCAAAATGACTAAATTCGTGGTTATGAATATATCTATATCAATGATTTAAGAAGTTATATACCCGAATGATATTTTGTTTTGTTTACCTTTATTTCCTCATTCTGCCTTTTAAGCAAGTCATAATTTTCTTCACTTGCTGTCATCTTATCCACCTCCTGTAAAGCAACAAGACCAGGTATGATTGTCAAAGCACAAATTTCTTAAACAAAGGGTCTGCTTCAAGGTTGTTTTACAACAAAACTATTTTTCTATCTCTTCTCAGGAGATGTTAAGTTAAAATAAAGTGTATCTACACTTCTGGCAGCCAAAAGTGTTCAGTGGGGTGAAACCATTTTGTTAATTTTAGTAAAGGGTTCTTATGAAGAACATTTCTTTAACATTATTTCTTATAGTGGTCATGACGTTTGAATTTATTTCGTATCTACAACTCTTTCTTATCTACAGCTCTGACAGCCTTTCTGTTTGCGGGAGTGGAAACACTAAAACTTGAAAAGGCCATAGGAGGAACACTTGTGTGAAATAAATTCAAATTTGGCCCAGTTGCTTATGAAGAGCTATGTTTTTAAAGAAAATGTTTTCTGACGGATGACAGCTGACACCAGTGGTATAAAAAGGAATGTTTATTGATGACAGATGACGGTTAAAGAAGGGTTACAAAAGCTCAACTCTATCATATGAAAAAGTTTTGACCCATCCAGGGGTTGATGGTGTCAGAACAGTTGCTTGTTCTTCCTATAACTTATTATGAAGCACCACTTTCTCCAGAGAAAACTGTTTTGACCTTCGACCCTACCCAAGAGGCCCAGGAAAGAAAATGCGACCAAGTGGGGATTAAACTCGCTATCGCTAGATCAGCAGTCAGACTGGGACACTGGGCATGGTGAGGGAGGGCTTAATATTTGTGAGTATGCTCTTGTACATTTCATATCCTTTAATTTGATATAATTAATCATGAGAAAATTCTGATAAAAGTTTAATTTTGACCTTGACCCCACTCCTTAGTCCACTCAGTGTCAGAATAACCAACACAGGCAATCCAGCTAAAATTCTGCTTACTAATGTTAACTGTTTTTTTATGTCTTCAGATGAAATATCAACAGTAAGTTATTGCAAAATTTCAATATTGATTCTGTGACCCCACCTTAGGCTATATATTTTTGACACTGTAGTGCTTATCAACATGCAATAGGCCATCATGGGCCATGTTGAGGTTTCTGTTATTTTAGCTTTGAGGACATGTGCAATTTATTTCACTTAAAGCCAATAAAGCATTTGTACTATAATTCTAAGTCAAGGGCAGTAACATGTTAACAAGGCAATTATGAGTCAACACGATATTGATTGTTAATGGTGCTCATCATCTATAACATGAATACAGCCAGTCTGATGAATACTCAATAGGTATTGAGATATGGTTCCCGATAGAACAAACAGGATGCGAAATCTATGTATCTCACTTCATATCTATAAAATATATCAAAATGAAAATGATAAAATCCTACCATATCTCTATCTTCTACTACAATATCCTCCTCAGCACCACCATTCTCTTCATTAACTTGAACAGTTTCCCTAAAAATAAACAGAAGTATTGACTATCTAGTAGCAATATTGTAGAAAAGAAAATCACTAATTTTCCTACTGTCAGGGCCCAGCTTGAACGCTCCCGTACCAAATATGTTCTACTTAGGATTGTGGTGAAAATCAGTAAATTTTATATTTTCACACAACAAGATGAACTCATGCAGTATTTACCGAAGAAAAAATCGTTTTAGTTTACATTCAATGAGTGGCATACAACAAAACTTAAAAGGTTTCCTGTTCGGTGCTTATCGAATTTACTGTTTTAGTATTCTAAAATAAGAAAGAAGGCAAATATCAGGAATGGATTAAATCTAGCACCACATCTGACCCAGAATACCTCATGGGAAAGTGACTAGATACAGAGAAACATCACATACAAGAGAGCTATCCCAGCAGGTGACCACACGGCTACAATGAACAGACAAGAAAAACACGACAAAAACAAAACATAAATGACAAAAATGATCCACAAAAAGGCACAGCCTTCGAACGATCGGTAAAAATTCTTAAGTCCAAAAACGTGATCATTTTAATGATTTATTTCGTTGTTGATTTTTCATCTGATCTATTTAAAACTATGTTGAAGTGCAACTGTAGTCTAGTCTACCTTGATTACACTATATTCACTTGGTGCAATATTATGCAGCAATCCATTATAACCATTCGTCCATGTATGATAATTAGGGAGCGCAGTTGCTCTGAGGTAGAATGCTTGACTCGAGACCAAAGGGCCACGGGTTCGAGCCTCACAGGCGTCACTGCGTTTTGTCCTTGAGCAAGACACATAAATACTAGCTTAGTATTGTTTCAAGGCAGGAAGACCCGTCCTGACGTAACTGAACGATTGTTGACTGGGCCGTAAAGTATCAAGTCAAACAAACAAACAAAATAAGGATACTTTTCATAATCTAAAGGAAAAATGTCTAAAAAATTGACATTTATGGCTAAAGGGTTTTGAAACGGATACTTTCTTGTACTAAATATAGCATTTTTTGAAAGAAAAAGATAAAAAAATCAATAGATCAAGCCAGACCCTAATTCTAATATTCGGGCTCATCCAGAATTCACATTTTCAGCTGTGGACTAGCATTCCTACCGAGTTAAAACACGTCATACTCATGTATTATGTAAACTATGAGAACGTATTTACCTGCAAAATAATCAGTTGGGGCCCAGGGGATACTGCTTAAAAAAGTTTTTCCTGTATTTTTACTACAAAAAGAAATCTATTTTAGCTCAAAACTAAAGCCATAAATTCATAGAAATAGGACAGAAGAAGCATTAGCGTAAAAAGACTGGCAGCGAGCTTATATATAAATGTGGGAGCATTTCACCAAACTGATTTATATCAAATTTAAAGGCAGTTGTACACTATGATTCCCATTACCAGTGTAAGAGGTCCTTAAAACAGCACACTGCAAATGCAAATATAGGTGAAAGATTGTGCGTCCAGAATTCGATTTTTTTAGCAAAGAGAGAGAGAGAGAGAGAGAGAGAGAGAGTATGTTCGTGCGTGTGTGTGTCGTTAGACATTGCGTTGAACAAAGATATGCAGGAACGATATGCAACATTCTGACATAGCATTGCTGAACGAAATGATTTCTTGTTGTGTCCTTTTTCCAATAGACCAATCTATTGCAATCTATAAAACTGTATGGTCTGATTATGGTTGAATGAATGAATTTAAGTATGGTCATAATAATGCTTTATTATCCAACGTTATGTGGTGTATCAAAACCAAGACAAGTATGAAGACAGAGGCGAGCAGATAAAATAACACAAGTGACTGCTCTGCTATAGAACTAGTATAAAAAATCAGTAATCATGTATGGCGTTTTTGATATTCTGTATAAGCGTGTTATTTAAGCAAGGGCAGATATTCGCATTGTGCGGATTATGTAGCAATTTAACTTTTCCAAATATATTCAGCTGTGATATGAGAAAAACAACAATTTAATTGTGCTTTATAAGAAGACACCGATCTGCCTTTGGTATCAGCGCATTATGATAAGAGTCTTCAAAGGTCCCGCTTTATTAATGTTTGTGTTCTAAGCCCCATACTGACCGAAAAGCAAACGTGCTGATCAGTCAGGTTGAATGTCCAGTCTGATCTGAGTCTACGCTTAGCACGCAATCATTTCATTGTATTTCTTTGTTTTTGTCTTTTATGTTTAAATAATCAAGCATACACGAACGCACAAAAACTATAATAATGTGTTGTCAAAAATAGAATCAAAGACAATTTACATAGTGTCAAGTCTTTTGTCGCATATGACTGTCTTTGTTCAAATGTATTGTTGCTGTCATGTGACTGTCTTTGTTCAAATGTGTTATTGTAGGCATGTGACTGTCTTTGTTCAAATGTGTTCTGCTGGCATGTGACAGTCTCTGTTCAAATGTGTTCTATCTCGAATATAACTGTCTTTTTTCTAATGTACTGTTGCTGTTATTTGACTGTCTATGGTCAAATGTGTTACTGTAGGCACGTGAATATCTTTGTTCAAATGTGTTCTTGTAGGAATGTGACGGTCTTTGTTCAAATGTGTTCTTGTAGGGATGCGATTGTCATTGTTCAAATGTGTTCTCACTGTAATGTGACTGTCTTTGTTCAAATGTGTGATTGCTGTAATTTGACTGTTTTTGTTTAAATGTGTTCTTGATGGCCTTTGACTGTCTTTGTTCAAATGTGCTCTTGCTGTCATGTGACTGTCTATGTTCAAATGTGTTATTGTAGGCACGTGATTGTCTTTGTTCAAATGTGTTCTTGTTGGAATATGACTGTCTTTGTTCAAATGTGTTCTTGCTAGCATATGACTGTCTTTGTTTAAATGTGCTTTTGCTGTCATGTGACTGACTATGTTCAAATGAGTTATTATAGGCAAGTGACTGTCGTTGCTCAAATGTTTAATTGTAGGCATGTGCATTTCTTTGTTCAAATAAGTTCCTGCCGGCATGTGACTGTCTTTGTTCAAATGTGTGATTACTGTAATGTGACTGTTTTTGTTCAAATGTGTTCTTGATGGCCTTTGACTGTCTTTGTTCAAATGTGCTCTTGCTGGAATGTAACTGTCTTTGTTTAAATTTGCTCTTGCTGTCATGTTACTGTCTATGTTCAAATGTGTTATTGTAGGCACGTGACTGTCTTTGTTCAAATGTATTCTTGTAGGAATGTGACTGTCTTAGTTCAAACGTGTTTTTGTAGGGATTTGACTGTCTAGTTCAAATGTGTTCTTGCTGTAATGTGACTGTCTTTGCTCAAATGTGTTCTTGCTGGCATGTGACTGTCTTTGTTCAAATGTGTTCTTGCTGTTATGTGACTGTATTTGTTAAAAAAGCGTTCTTGCTTGTATGTGACTGTCAATGTTCGAATGTTCTGTTGCTGTCATGTGACTGTTTATGTTCAAATGTGTTCTTGCTGGCATATGTCTGTCTTTGTTTTAATGTGTTGTTGCTGGCATGTGACAGTCTTTCTTCAAATTTTTGTTGCTGTCATGTGACTGTCTATGTTCAAATGTGTTGTTGCTGGCATGTGCCTGTTTTTTTCTAATGTGTTATTGTAGGCATGTGACTGTCTTTATTCAAATGTGTTCCTGCTGGCATGTGACTGTCTTTGTTTAAATGTGTCTTGCTGGAATATAACTGTCTTTGTCAAAATGTGCTTTTGCAGTCATGTGATTGTATATGTTCAAATGTGTTATTGTAGGTACGCGACTGTCTTTGTTCAAATGTGTTCTTGTAAAAATGTGACTGTCTTTGTTCAAATGTGTTCTTGTAGGGATTCGACTGTCTTTGTTCAAATGTGTTTTCACTGTAATGTGACTGTCTTTGTTCAAATGTGTTCTTGCTGTCATGTGACTGTCTCTAGTCAAACGTGTTATTGTGGGCACGTGACTGTCTTAGTTCAAATGTGTTCTTGTAGGAATGTGACTGTCTTTGTTCAAATGTGTTCTTGTACAAATTCGATTGTCTTTGTAAATTGTGTTCAAACTGTAATAAGAATGTGACTGTATTTGTTCAAATGTGCTCTTGTAGGGATTCGATTGTCTTTGTTCAAATGTGTTTTTGCTGGCATGTCACTGCCTTTGTTCAAAGGTGTTATTGTTGTTATGTGACTGTATTTATTCAAATGTGTTCTTGCTGGCCTGTGACTGTCTTTGATCAAATGGGTACTTGCTGGCATGTGACTGTCTTTGTTCAAATTTGTTTTTGCTGGCATGTGACCATCTTTGTTCAAATTTGTACTTGCTGGCATGTGACTGTCTTTGTTCAAATGTTTTCTTGCTGTCATGTGGCTGCCTTTGTTCAAATGTGTTCCTGTAGGCATGTGACTGTCTTTGTTCAAATGTGTTTTTGTAGGTATGTGACTCTCTTTATTCAAATGTTTTCTTGCTGTCATGTGACTCTCTTTGACCAAATGTTTTCTTGTAGGCATGTGACTCTTTTTGTTTAAATGTTTTCTTGCTGTCACGTGGCTGTCTATGTTCAAATGTGTTATTGTAGGTGTCTGACTGTCTTTGTTCAAATGTGTTCTTGCTGGTATGTGAATGTCTATCTTCAAATGTGTTTTTGTAGGTATGTGACTCTCTTTGTTCAAATGTTTTCTTGCTGTCACATGACTGGCATGTGACTGTCTTTGTTCAAGTAAGTTCCTGCCAGCATGTGACTGTCTTTGTTCAAATACGTACTTGCTGTAATATGACTGTATTTGTTTAAATGTGTTCTTGCTGTCATGTGATTGTCTATGTCAAATGTTGTATTTTGCGCACGTGACTGTCTTTGTTCAAATGTGTTCTTATAGGAATGTGACTGTCTTTGTTCAAATGTGTTCCTGTAGGGATGTGACAGTCTTTGATCAAACGTGTTCTTGCTGTAATGTGACTGTCTATGTTCAATTGTGTTCTAGCTGGCATTTGACTGTCTTTGTTCAAACGTGCTCTTGCTTTCATGTGACTTTCTATGTTCAAATGTGCTATTGTAGGCTTGTGACTGTCTTTGTTCAAATGTGTTCTTGTAGGCATGTGACTGTCTTTGTTTAAATGTTTTCTTGCTGTCACGTGACTGTCTATGTTCAAATGTGTTATTGTAGGCGTGTGACTGTTTTTATTCAAATGTGTTCTTGCTGGCATGTGAATGTCTATCTTCAAATGTGTTTTTGTAGGTATGTGACTCTCTTTGTTCAAATGTTTTCTTGCTGTCACATGACTGTCTATGTTCAAATGTGTTCTTGTAGGCGCGTGACTGTCTTTCTTCATTTTTTTGCTGTCACTTGACTGTCTATGTTCAAATGTGTTCTTGCTGGAATGTGACTGTCTTTGATAAAATGTGTTCTTGCTATTACGTGACTGATTCTGTTCAAATGTGTTCTTACTGGCATATGACTGTCTTTGTTTAAATGTGCTCTTGCTGTCATGTGACTGACTGTGTTCAAATATGTTATTGTAGGCATGTGACTGTCTTTGTTCAAGTAAGTTCCTGCCAGCATGTGACTGTTTTTGTTCAAATACGTACTTGCTGTAATATGACTGTATTTGTTTAAATGTGTTCTTGCTGTCATGTGATTGTCTATGTCAAATGTTGTATTTTGCGCACGTGACTTCAAATGTGTTCTTGTAGGAATGTGACTGTCTTTGTTCAAATGTGTTCCTGTAGGGATGTGACAGTCTTTGATCAAACGTGTTCTTGCTGTAATGTGACTGTCTATGTTCAATTGTGTTCTAGCTGGCATGTGACTGTCTTTGTTCAAACGTGCTCTTGCTTTCATGTGACTTTCTATGTTCAAATGTGCTATTGTAGGCTAGTGACTGTCTTTGTTCAAATGTGTTCTTGTAGGCATGTGACTGTCTTTGTTCAAATGTGTTCTTGGTTGAATATGACTGTCTTTGTTCAAATGGGCTCTTGCTGTCAAGTGACTGTCTAGGTTCAAATGTGTTATTGTAGGCACGTGACTGTCTTTGTTCAAATGTGTTCTTGTAGGAATGTGACTGCCTTTGTTCAAAGGTGTTATTGTTGTTATGTGACTGTCTTTTTTTCAAATGTGTTCTTGCTGGCCTGGGACTGTCTTTGATCAAATGTGAACTTGCTGGCATGTGACTGACTTTGTTCAAATGTATTCTTGCTGGCATGTGACCGTCTTTGTTCAAATGTTTTCTTGCTGTCATGTTACTGTCTTTGTTCAAATGTGTTCCTGTAGGCATGTGACTGTCTTTGTTCAAATGTTTTCGTGCTGTCATGTGACTGTCTATGTTCAAATGTGTTATTGTAGGCATATGACTGTCTATGTTCAAATGTTTTCTTGCAGGTATATGACTGTCTATGTTCAAATGTGTTTTTGTAGGCATGTGACTCTCTTTGTTCAAATGTGTTTATGCTGGCATGTTTCTGTCTTTGTTCAAATGTGTTCTTGCTGTCATTGGACTGTCTTTGTTCAAATGTTTTCGTGCTGTCATGTGACTCTCTTTGATCGAATGTTTTTTTGTAGGCATGTTACTCTCTTTGTTCAAATGTTTCTTGCTGTCACGTGACTGTCTATGTTCAAATGATGTGTTCTTGTAGGCGTGTGACTGTCTTTTTATTTTTTTTTTGGCTGTCGCTTGACTGTCTATGTTCAAATGTGTTATTGAAGGCATGTGACTGTCTTTGTTCAAATGTTTTCTAGCTGGCATGTTACTGTCTTTGTTAAAATGTTTTCTTGTAGGCATTTGACTGTCTTTGTTCAAGTATGTTCTTGCTGTGATGTGACTGGCTTTGTTCAAATGTGTTCTTGCTGTCTTATGAACGTCTTTGTTCAAATGTGTTCTTGCTGGCATGTGACTTTCTTTGTTTAAATGTGCTATTGCTGGAATCTGGCATCTTTGTTCAAATGTGTTTTTGCTGGAATGTGATTGTCTTTGTTCAAATGTGTTCGTGCTGTCATATGACTGTCTTTGTTCTGTGTTTCTTACTCGCTTAGTCGTCGGTCAGTTTGTGGTATAATAGTGTACCTTCTGATCATACTCGCTTGTTTTTTTTATTTCTGTTTCAACAACACGTTACGGACTTTGGTATGACCAGGCCATACTTGCTTGATTATTTGTATTGTTTGTTAAAATTGACCTGAGACATATGAATATTCACTGACCTTTCATTCAGTCTTCGTGAATCTTCGTAAAAAGTGCGCTTTAGATTGTTGTACAATTACTAATCTGAATGAAATTAATCGGAATTCCCCAATAGCCTAGTGGATAGTGGAGTGTTTTAAGCATTCAAAAGATGTGGGTTCGAGTCCAGTAGCATTTGAGAATATTTGTTTCCATTTTTTTTCGATTTGCTAGTTTCTTCGTCTTTTTTCTTGATTGTGTGCTCAACTGGATACATTTATTTGAATATTGCATACGTTTGTGTAACAAATACAGCAAGGTGAATTATTTCAATAAGCCTACATGTGATTTTACTTTTTGCACGCTGAATAATTTTTGACTCTTTTGTTATCATCTGCTGAATTTTAATCAAAATTAACTTTATTTAAAAAAAAATCTTACAGGAACACAGAGTGTCTAATGATCTGTATCCATATCAGAGCCAACGGTCTGTTGGTACTCAACTTGGTCTAAAGTATTTGCAAATGTTATCAGCTGACAAGAAAAGAGTGGAGAACTTGGGGAATAATGATTACAAAAGCGGCTAGACACAAATGAAAGATGTAAAGCTCAGCACAAGATGATATAAAATATACGAACAATATTACCTTAAAAAAGATTGCAATTTGACAATTATATAAACAGGTTCCTTCCAAGTTTCGATCCAGGAATGCTTGATTTGTAAGTAGTCAACTCACCACTAGGCTATCAGACCATTTGTATTAACGAATTGACATTATCTTCATATTCTCTGTAAAAGCGTGACCAAGGTCGGAGTAGAGTGCTTGACTCGAGACCGAGAGGTTGCGGGTTCGAGCCTTGAGCAAGAAACATCTATCCTAGCTTAGTACTGGTTCAACCCAGGAAGACCCGTTCCTGTTTAACTGAAAGACTGTTGATGGGACATAGGAATCAAATCAAACAAACAAATCAAGTTATCTAGATGACTTGCTCAATATTGATAATCCTTATTTTGAACAAATAGTAGGTCAGATACATCACACTGAAATTCAGTTGAATAAGGAAAATTCCCCCAGATACTGAAGCCATCGTTTTGGACATAGACTTGTCCGTCACATATGACAGTGTTTCAATCAAAATTTGTGATAAATAGGACAACTTTAATTTTGAAATAGTTATTTTTCCATTTCTTGATAGAGATGTTCCTCGCTCCCCTTCGTATGATGTATATATTTCCAAACGCATTTGCTTTGCAAGATTATGTTCTAATGTTGATGACTTCAACAACAGAAACTAATTATTGACTTCTAAGTAGAACTGTGACAAAGATCAGGAATCAATACAAGTACCACGCCTGACCCAGGTTCTTAGTTACTAAATCAAGGTTATCGATACCATAAACTCGTTGAAACTTTTAAATTGTATTACTGACACTAAGGGGTGATTGATAAATACAATATTTGCTTTAAGACTCTCCGGCAACAAGGCATATCCAAACCTGTATTTTACGGTGAGTATCTATAAATTCAAAAAAAATGTTAGAAAGTCTAATATCAGTGATGAATTTAAAACGATTTTTAACGTTATAAAAGAGAGTGGTATACAACATTAATCTCGTGCGACAGTCTTCATGCTTGAATGTAAACCCAATCACGATTTATAGCTATGTTTTCCCCTTTAATTGCACGACGGTGGGTCAGACCTCAGACTCTATGATGGCCCTGACGAAAATATTTAATCCGCTGATTGGTGCTTCATGTATATCGTAGGCTAGGCCCTGACGTTTTCTGAAGCTCTTGCAACCTGTGTTTCATGAGCCATTTTCTTTGTTTCATCATAGTGTGCTTCTTTGATTTGATGGTTACTCTGTGCTGATACATAGCATTGGCTAGAAAGTGTCTATCGGAGCAAAACATTAAAAGTGTTTTGACAGCAACACAATCTAGGGCGAAGGTTTAGCGCCAGTAAATTCATTTAAGCCCCTTGTGGCTTAGGCTGTTGTCTGTTCTAAGGCGGCGGTTCTGTTTCTGTGATATATTGTTAATGCACTTCCCATTTAAAAGAAAGAAATATATGCAAACACCTTTATCTGTTTAGATTTACAGGCTCAGTTGTATACTTGAAACAGCTGAGACAAATATGCAATCATGATATAAAGTTCTATAGTTATATATGTTACTTCAGAAAATTTGATATTGCAAGGGAATATTTTCTTGTTGAGATAATGCATCAGACTGAACAATTTGTTAGTTTGTAAATTTCATAACATATAAATGATTAAAATTAGCAAAGAATGTCGTGTTGTGGCCGTATTTTAAAAGAAAATATGCACGCATAAACATATATCATCTTTAATACAACTGATACATATTCCTTGGTAAAAAGTCACTTCATGCCTATCCAACGCAACTTGACTATTTTAGATGAATGAAACTACCAAGTGATGTATTATATAAGGATTTAAGCACTATTTGTTTTCTTTAACGTGACATATTAGAAATTGGACATCAAAGTTATATTTTACACCAGAAATAATGTAAAGTAGTACTCTTATGTAGAGTGGTATAACTACAATAATCAGAAGATGTTTAAAAGCTAACAGAACGAAGAACACGCTTAATTTTAGAATTTAAAGGTTCTAATCTTTTATAACATTTTATTCATGTTGATCTAATTGAACAGCTTGTAACAGACAAAGCATTTAGGATAAAACATTATTTATTATTATTATGTTTTCAGTTTTGTAATTGTCAATAAATAACCTTTTAAATACATTTTATCATGAACGAAAATATCTGTTATTAAATTAGAAACGGAAATTTAACAAAATATTATTGATTTTAAGGGGTATAGTTCAAAGTATAACGTAATCGACACTTTAATGCACCAAAGTAATTTAAACAAACGTCAATATGTATTTATTATAACATGTTCTTGCAGTTTGCGTAACTGTTTTGTTAATTTAAGCGGTTTATCTACTACCTAATAAGACATAATTACATTTTTTTGTTTTCAAAAAAATGATGGGTGTCGCGTTAAACATACTGTTACAGGTATGTTTGCAAGGCTGAAATTGAGTGCAATATCCTGTTTCATTTTTTCTATGCTATATACTATCAATTAAAACAAGTGACAATTCTGCCAAAATGGGGCCATACCTTATGACATTTCTGGACCCTGGGTCCTCTTCTATTATAGACAGACAGACAGAAACAAAGACAGAAGAATTGAGAGACAGATGGTTATTATTTAAATATTGTTCACAGGTCCTATATAGCATGGACTTTTCGAACTGTGGACTATATCAAAATCGTAAATCTATGCGTTCTCTTTTCCAGATATACGGTGTGTCGTCACTCTCTGTGAATTTTCACGAATTTCTAGAGCATTGAAACGGCCACTCCGAAATATTAAAATGAAACGTTTGTTATATCCATATTTGTTCATGAAGGGCGTTTCCTGCATGTCGAATCGTATTAGTCTGCGCAAGCATTTCTCAAATTCATGAATTTTCCCAAAATACCAGGGTTTTGCCAGGATCTTTGACATTTATATAGAACCTGTTGAAGAAATTAGGGTAGGTCTACACGAGTAAATTTCGCATGAGACGTAAAACCTAAAATAACGCATAAAGGCAGAAACAGTAGAAACCGTCACATCACAATATCTGAACACTTAGATAGAAAAGCAAATTTGTTTTTATTTTTATATTCGTCAATTGAGTATATGTTTGTAAAACCAAATCTAATATGGGTTGAAACCAACACAGAGCAGTTGTTTAACTGAACAACGATAGCCACAATTACCACTTTTAAATTATAGTTAGGTTCATAAAACGCACATAACAACACAGGTAGCTGTACTAGTGTTAATTAGCTTCCATATGTAGTAAAGACATCCAGTATGCAGACTATTAGAATGTCAATTTATTAGATAATTTTAATGTCTTTTTTTCTCTAGCATGAACATACAATTTGCTTAGTCTCAATTTGATATAGTAATATATGTAACAAGCTGTTATAGGTTAACGCCCCGACTTACAGAGTGTGAGCATCTCTATTTGATGCACCTTGAATTGTTATTTAGGATAGAATATGCTTGCAGAATTCCAAAGGGGCTTAGGATGGAGCAGGCCCTTATTCAGCTTGCAGTCAAAATATTGTTTGGTGTTTCCACTGGACAATTGTTTTTCCAGCTAAGCAGGAATAACTGATATTGTAATTTGACTTGGATAAGGCTATGTTTAGAATATTGACATTTCATAGGAACATTTACCAAATCGTCTTGTTTAAATGTACATAGTGTAGTCATCTCTTAAATGACGCAACTTAAAATCTCTACAAGAGAGGATATATCTGCAAATTCCCTAGGAGCGACAGATAAACCGTTGTAGCCATCAGTCTATTATCTGTTGAAAGTGATCACTAATGCTGCTCTTACACATTTACGAATCGGCTTGCTAACGTACGACATATCTGGAATCATTTAGAACGCAACAGCAACGCTACATCAGCAACTGTATACGAAGGTGTCACGCTGCACGATCGCCTCTTTTGCGATCGTTCAACTTTACAACTACGTAAGCTTTCCATGTTGTGGCTTTGCTGTAGACTCCATACGAGCGAGAAACATCACCATCTAAACATGGGAAATTAACAATTACAAAATCAAAGTTGCCACGTTTATCATAAATTTTGGTAGAAACAATGTCATTAGAAATTGACAAGTACAAAAATAGTAAGTGTGTATGATTAGGAAATACCACAATCACAAACTGCAGACAACCCCGTGGCACCACGAGGAAGAGCCGCTCAACCATCACGAGACACCAGGAAGACAAATTAAGCAAAGCAATCAGCTCTCTCTTCCCCATCAAGATGATTGCAATACTAGAATGGACATAAAGTAAAGTACAACAAAACATAGAACAATTACAGACTTCCACAATGGGAGTAACAATAAACAAAAAGTCAACAACAACAGAACCACCGCCTTAGAACGGACAGCAGCCTAAGCCACTGGGGGGCTTAAATGCATTTTACTGGTACCAAATCTTCGCTCTAGATTCTACTGTTGTTGAAGTACAAGAAATGTTTAGCTCGCAAGTCTAAAAACGTGGCTTCGGAATCAGAGGTATAAGCTTTATTAAGTTGGAGCTCTGAAGGGTATATTCGACTTACCATATTGTCAAAAGAAACATTATAAATGTTTAAACTATCGTCCAAATATCTGGATGTTGTGTTAAAAGCATCAATAAAAACCCATAAAATACAGGTTCTGATGTGCCTTGCTGCAGAAAAAAACAAACATTGTATTTAACAATCACCTCTGAGTGTCTGTAATAAAAACTAGAATTTCAAACTAAAGGAGATTGAAAACATATATAATCAGATAACTATGTGTTGAACTGAAAGCCATGGCAAACGATACTTGTGTAATCTGACTTTAACTTCATCAGAAACTGAAACCAAGTTCTAATCGGTCACTTATTAAATTCATAACTTCTGACCTAGCGCTAAAAAATTTAAATGATTCTTTACCTAAATACATGTATATGCATTTTAATGGGCAAACATTTAGCGGACTTTAAAAACAGTTGTCCCTTACTACAAAGTGTTTGGGTTAAGAACGCAAAAGACGACTTTTTTTTAAAAAGAAAAACATGGCTTGGTGTAATCTTTTTATAAAATCGAAGTTTATGTGGTTACAAACTGCTCTACCTGGCTTGAAAGATACCAAACAATTGAAATTCTGCTAAGGGTAGAGTTTTACGCATTTTAAAAGCATTGCATTTTTCGAGATTTTTCAAGATTTTTGAAATTTATCAGCAGCTGATGCTAAAATGGTTAGATGCACTTTATTTCATCTAAACACTGTACGCCAAACGCAATATAACTCCTTTACCCCATTTTTAACAATAAAAGTTCCAGGACTGCCTCACACTTCCAGTTTCAATGAAAAAGTTTAAAGATCAATTTGTAGCATTATGTTATTTCTTCTTCAATTTTCAAAGTAGAACTGTGACGCCTAGTAATAATAAATAATCGCTGAAAATGTCAATGCTGTGTCGCTGATAATAAAGCGGTCAGAGCAGTGCGAAATTTGTATGTAAATTGCAAGCTTTAAGCTGAATTTCTATGATTGAGCTGTTAATTGTGTAGAAAAAAAACGAAGAGTCATTTCAAAAGAAAACTTTTGATTTTTTATTCTTCTTAATTCGCGGTAGTCTGTAACATCTTCAAACAAAGTCCTTATTTGACAACATCTCTGTGTAACATTTTATAACGCAGAAAAAGTGTGACGTTTTTGAAATTAGTGTACCTTTTCTCTGAGTTCGTCTGTGTAAGAAGTACAAATCACGTTTAAATGAAATTACTTTCAGAATCAGGGCAAAGTCTAGCTGTAGTTATAAAAACATATCTTTTATATGCCTTTTTTTTACATTCTGAACTAGCTTAAAAATGTAAGGTGATCGATTAGAACTTGGTCTCAGTATATATGAGCGGGTACCTGCAAGTGATTTATATGTACTTATCGCATCGTCAATAATAAGACTTAAGGCCCCGTCATACTACGACGTATAGCACCAACGTATGCCGACGTATAAGAAATTAAGCAAGTACGTTGGTGTACGCTGAATACGTTAGACATAAGTTTTAAACAAGTTACGAACACGCTATAATACGTTGGTACACGTTGACATGCGACAAAGAGGACCAAAAGTTTTTGCTTGGATAAAAATCGCCAGCGTATGTGAACGTATTGCTTCTATACGTTAGACATACGCTAGATGTACGCAACAGGTAAGTTATGCATACGTTCAGGTACGTTACCACCAACGTATGCGGACGTATGAGAAACTCAGCAAGTACGCGGATGTACGCTGAATACGTTATACATAAGTTTTAAACACGTTACTAACACGCTACAGTACGCTGGTATACGTTGTCATAACGCGAAGAGATCCAAAAATTTTGTGCTTGCATAAAAAATCGCCAGCGTATGCCGACGTATTGCTTTTACGTTAGGTATAAGTTAGATGTACGCTACAGGTAAGTTATGCATACGTTCAGGTACGTTAGCACCAACGTATGCGAACGTATGCGAAATTCAGCAAGTACGTTTGTGTACGCTGAATAAGTTAGAGATAAGTTTTCAATACGTTACGGACACGCTACAGTACGGTGGTATACGTTGTCTTACGGCGAAGAGGTCCCGTAATTTTGTACATTCTCATACGTTAGACATAAGTTAGACATACGTTGGATGTACGCTACATATAAGTTATGCATACGTTAAAGAACGTTATATGCACAATTCAGCTTACGTTATTCGATCGTTATGCATAAGTTTCTCATAAGTCAAGAGCGTTAGTGATGCGCTGGGCATACGCTGTTACACGCTAGTACAAGTATAAGTTATGTTGCGCCAGGAATAAGTTATGAATAAGTTATTCATACGTTAGACACACGTTCTATGTTCGTTTAGCATACGCTTTGTATAAGTTCAGAAAGAGGCTTTCTCTGATTTTTAAATCGATTTCAGCGTATGCCAGCGTACTGGATATATATTTTTCATACGTCTGCATACGTTGGCTAAAACGTTATAGTGTGACAGGGCCTTAACTTGCGAATCTGCGCAGACGCACCAGAGCATTTGCTACTCGCACAAAGTAAGTAGGGGACGTAGATGAAGTCTCGAACACAGATTTGGTTCTCTAGTCCCTCCAGATAGATGCTATCGCTTGTGTAAAGAATTGATAACTTCATAGGCGATCAATATTAACCTTGTATATTTTACACTTTGATTTGTAATGAGCACTTGTATATGATACGATAGGGTTTCAAAATAGTGAATATTATATTTTGGGCTAAACAAGAATGCTTTCTACGTATAATAGACAGGCGGCTAAAGTCCAGATATTGTATATGTTGTGCAATAGTTGTTCTTCGTATGTGCCAATTTTGAACCAACTGGTTACTATGGTAGCTAAATGGATAATACATACTAAATATCAAGTTTTTATGCCTAATGATTTCAGACAAAAATATATATTTTGGTGATCATCACATTAGCCCATGAAAAAACGTAATCACCAGAGTTGGGTCGTTTTCGACCTTAGTTGTAGTTTAAAACATCTTGGTATGCGAATTCCTCTGTCCTATCCACGAGGTTTGATTTTCTCATCTACCGATGCCTTTGAGATGACCATCAGTCACAGTCTACAAAGTTGATCCCACATCGTTGTCACTGTGGGGTAAGCGTTGCTATATATATTCTGAATTGATGAACCAATAATAAAACATGCTTATTTTCGAAATTTCTGCTTGCCCAGTAAAACTTGCCTGGTAGTTGCTACAAGAAGATGAATTTAAATTGTCCCTATGTAAGCCTAAGTAAAATAATAAAAACACAAATAAAAAAACGAGGACCTTACAAGGTGAGCTACCAGAGACTATAGATACACCTTTAATGCCACTGCTATGTTGAAGATCCTGAACTGGCCCCCCTAGAACCAATGTTGCATTTTTAGCAGGCTCATGATGACGTACAAGGTAATATCCGACTTTTAGCTATCTCAGCATTGCGTTACCAGAGTATCAAGACATATCCATTCACTGGCCTACAGGCAGATTTAAAATCGCAAAGACTATTACAGGTTCACATACTTTCCCTGGAATGTTATCCTCTGGAACGTCCTCACTGCTAACACACCGTTTCTTTCCACCCTTGCACAGTTTAGCAGTGCTATCAGTCAGGTGATGCATATGTCTACCTACATTTGTTTGTACATACCCCTTAGTTTTTTTTCTTTTAACTATACTAAAAACCCTTTTCGCACTGTACAAACTCATGACACCACTTTTTCAGTTATTTTTTCAGTTAAACCGCCTGGCACCTGGTATATCGGAATATTCGTTTGAAACTCCACAAGGATTAAGACGAAACGGAAGATAGAAAGATGTGACTCCTGGCGAGTGTGGCCTTTTTTAACCCAAGTGGCGTAACTTGACCAACTTTGGAAGAGGCTTCTAGACAACGCTGCATACCAAGGCACTAGTACAAGAAAATTCTTTATGCTTTTTCCTAAATGACCCCATGCAAAATATCACAATCACTCAAGTGAAAACATGAAGGTTTTGCCATTTCTGCTCATTACTTTTCATGACTACGCAGAAATAGTCTGACAAACCTAATACTACACATATCATTTGAGGCGTGATTCCCCTTGAGGAAGTAAATCTCTACAGAAAATCAACATAACTTACCGAAAGCTAAGCGAGAATCCGCCATTTTGAATATCTTTTATTTCTTTACAAAATGCACTCCATTGAATAGAACAGCATGTGTTGTGATAGGAGGAGTTTCATTACACATCCAATTACATGAAATATTAGTTTATGGAAAGCTTAGATCAACCTGTATATATCCATTCTGTTTAAATATACAATTATCGTCGCTCTTAAAGATAGCTTAAAACTAGGATCAAATCTATATTGGGAAACTAGGTTATTTTGTTGAACTGAACCAGGAAGTATTGAAATGCAATCGCTCTTTTGTTAATATTCTCTCAGCCACGAAGGTATTAAATTGCCTTTCATTGAAAACAGTGTCACATGTTTGAGGAAAAAAACGTACCTACCATTTCATATTCAAAACTCCGTTTGGTGCAAAGCAGTTGGGATTCCGATCAGGCCTGACAAAACGTCAGTCCTGATCTAGGTTCAGATGATTTGCAACACATGACGGCGGAAGTCGCTTGCAAACATTGAGTTAAGCGGATTTCTGCCCCGCCCTATTCCCCAAATCCCAGTTTGCAAAAAATGTCAGCGGAATACACTTGTAAACATTGAATTGAGTGGACTTCTGTCCCCTCACCCATGTGTAGGACAGTCAGAAATTGAGGTAATTTACACGTAGTAAAGATATAATATGCTTGACTTAACTGTATATGTCAAAATAGACTCCTTTCACATTGTTAATGCGCATGCGCCAAACTGTCTCGTTCCGCGTTAGCTACGCGAGATTACACGTGAAGGGGCAACCTCTAAATGGCTGCCTTACATTACACTATGGAATATGGAAAACTGTTTAAAGAAAAATAAATTCGCGAGTAAAGATTAGACAAATAGTAAAAAATAAATGATATAAATGTAACAAAAATAAGTGATTAATTCCAATATTCTGAATATTTGAAATCAGAATAGTTGATTTCTAAGCATCCAAGACTGACTTTTTTCCAAATAAGCGGGTGCATTACTATGTTGGTCAAACATTAAACATACACTGTATCAATAATTTCCTTCAATACTATGCGTATGCGAGTAGTGAATAGTCTGGTAAACTTCTTATTTAATCAAGGTCTACATGGTCTATGAATACATTCCTTACACTTGACATCTAAAACCGTCTTTCTGATTTAGATAAGGGATAAGAAACATTAAGGCCATCGCGCGAGAAAACCTGTCTCTTACCAAGTAAGACTCAACACAGTGTGTTCGACTACATAGACTCGCTAAAATGAAATTTTGCATGAAGCAAGTTTAGATATACTTTCCAGTAAGTGAACAATAAAGGTGCTTATCAGACTGCGTGGATACGATGACAGGTCTGCGCCTTTGTTGTTCGCATGCACCAATGTCAGGTTTTCTCGCGTCGAGGCCCATTTTAATATGTACTACTGTGCATCCGGTCCTTTAATCCTATGCTTGGGGCCCTAGTGAATGCAATAAAAGTACACGTGCCTGACACACGTTTGTAATTTTACGGTATGATTGATTTCGCTCATATCATCACATATACGTAAAGGCGTCAATATGTACCAGTCTTAACCAGTGGACTGGTGTTTTAAAAACTTAATCTGAGTCTTCATCTACATCCATAATATGCGTGTGCGAGCAGCTATGATTCTTGCGAGCCTGTGCATAAGCGGACGTTGTGTAGAAATGATGTAATTTAAAGGGTCTTTATTTACAGTGTATAGTTCGATTGCGACATTTATCGCATATGCTTAGTCATTATGTGCAACTATCTAGCAGCATACATGCACGTCTATTTGGTAGCGTGCGCTCTGCATGCTAATCTGGTGGGACTGGAAGCCTAAGATCTATTTATTGTCTGAGCCTCCGTCTACATGCATCGCCTAGATTCTGTTTTCTGGGAGCTTTTTCACCATATTTATTAATTAATAGGAGCTTTATAAAGACAATTATATACATATTTCTCTTCTATTATTTCATGTTTTCTTATATGTACTTTGCAGCCTTGTGATCACCTGCTGGGAAAGGGCTTACCTCTTTGCTCTCTTGTATTTGATGTTTTATTATATTTTGTCACTTTTCCATGTTGTGTCCCAGTTCAGGTTCCGAGGTTAAGGTGTGTTGTTAGAATTGTATCGTTTTCTGATATTTGTCTACTTTTATACTTAAAAATGAAACATAAATATCAAATGGGATCCACAAAAAAGCACAGCCATGGAGCGGCCCATAAGCTCTCGAGTGCAAAGGGTTAGCAAAAGACATGAACTACAAATATCTACATTCAATGGAGTAAACATGAAAATTAACTGGTTTGACCATCAATATCTGACCAGGTATCATTGAAACCCATTGACAGGTTGAACGGGTCCTGACCTGGTTATAGTGATTTGTTGATAGACGAGAAGGATTTTTTTGTGAACGCAAATACTTGTACGAAATAATTAAGATAACTCTTACTTTATATTAAACACAAGGTTATCCATCCACATAAGTCACGTACCACTTACATTGTTAACAACTGTGTGAATTTTATAGCAGGATAAAGTTCATGTTCAGTTGACATGAGTCTGGAAAAAAGTTTTATAACCTCTGGGCCAGGTCTGGGAAAAAAGTGTATGATTGACGTTTGTGATTGTAATTTATTAGGCGTTCCTCTGAAATATTCAATGATAAGATTAATGCAGTATGCAAACAATGATAACCTATTTTTAAAGTGAGTACGCTTATTTCTTCAGAAAAGGACACACTTACACGGTTGTCCAATGATAGGGCTTTATAAGGAGAGCTCTTATTTAAGTTTCTTGTTTCGGTTTCACTCTATTCTTAAACAAACTAATGCTTTGCGTGCTGAAAGTAATATTTTGTTGATACTACATAAACATTCATTGATTGTAAACAATTTGAAGTCACTTGATGCACTAAATCGAGGAAATGCTGTTTCATCCTACTTATTGCGTTGTATTCAATGCATTAAAGGTAGCAAAGAATGAGAATGTCATAATTATAAATGTATGCCAATAGGTAATACCGTCGCCAGTGGACTAGTTGACTAATTTATATCTTATCAGGCAGGTTCAGTTTAGGCTTTATTAAACACGCGACATGAAATTTCCAAATATAAAAAATAACAATAGAAAAATACGTTGAGAGATATTGAATCCCAGCTCGTATATTTTCTTTTTTTAAGTTGTAATATTTCTGGAAACATATAGGGTTAAAAGAAGATGTATGCCATTATACGCTATAAAATTTTTTATTTTTATTTAATAGCCAAATAGTGTATTCTCAGAATATGTTGTTTTTTCGTGTTCACTTGTTTAAAATCTATGTTTTTATTCAATTTTAGGTGGCCATCAAGAGCCTGAAAAAAACATTTTGGCATTTTTGAGTACATTTTGACATGCACGCACATATAGTGTACCTTGATGTGTTTTAAGAATGATATGGGTGGGTGGCAAGTCTGGAAAAGTACCAAAGTCCCAAAATTAGGCTGTAGGTCAACTGTGTGCAAATTTTTGCATTTTCGTCAGATTGTAGCGTTTTTATCAATTATGGACAAAAGAAACGCAATACTTTTCGATAATACAGCCATGCTATAAAACCAACATAATCAAGGCACGGTGTTTGTTTTGGTTAAAGGTCATTTAATTCCGAAATCTACTTTTAAAATAAAATAATTTGTTAAAAACGCTTGTAATGTCATGTTATTTTTTTCTTAAAATCTGCGTTATGATTTTTTAACATAATATAAAAGGTGACTTTTCGGACACATGCACATAAGTAAGGAATTCTTACCACTCGTATAAGTTAATGCTCAGGCATAAGAAATGATAAAACAACTTTTTCTTCGTCTTTTTATTTTGATATTGCATATGGATAAAGCAAATAATTTTTCTGTATATTAAGGATAACCGTGGCGAATATTTCCCAAATACATGTTCATCCTGCTATATATTCTTTGACATTAGTCTATTTAAATCCTCAATCCTGTGCGAGTAGAGATAAAGTAGGGTATTGTCTGCTGTTCCATTCAGACTTTAATATGACGATCATTGCATTACTTAGGAAATCTCTATGCGAACTTGTATTGGTGTGTTTAAACAGCAAGAGAGTAGGACGAAGATTTGATGCCAGTTAAATACATTCATCCCCCCTCCCCCGTAGCTTAGGCTGCTGCTCGTTCTAAGGCGGCGATTCTACCTATATCTAATGTACTTCCCATTGCTTATGAAATATACGTGTGTGTCTTCGTCTTGTTATGCTTTGTTACCATTTTAGTATTGCAGTTATCTTAAAGAGGAAGGGAAAGCTAGTTGCTTTGCTTTTATTGTCTAACATATGTCTTATTATTGCAAATGTTCGGCGACTCTTCCACACGATGCTGTGGGTTGGTCTGCAGTGTGTGATTGTGGTATTTCCTGATCATACTCACTTACTTTTTTATCCTTAGTTCTTACAGCTTGTTATTGATTCATTCGCAATAGTTTTTCCAAATGTGTATGCTTTTTTGTGCTGGATCTTTGTATGCTGTATATTTTTTAATCAAAACTTGTGCAACTGTAATAGTAAACTGTGTTTCAGTGATATGGAAATTATGTCACAAATAAATGGTGGTGATTCAGTAAACGACGAGTCTGCAGGACGAGTCGTTTACCAAAATCACCATCATTCCTAAGTGACATAATTTTCGTCTCACGTAAACACTGTTTACTATCCTGTATATCATATAAGTTCCGGAGATGTTTACAATGAAACATATAAGCGAAGAAGAAACCACAACAAATATTTGACGACCCCACCCTATAACACACACACACACACACACACACACACACACACACACACACACACACACACACACACACACAGCCTCGGTGCGTAGTAATCAATTGACAAATAAATTACTTGGACTTGTCTACATGTCCCACGCAGCTGAAATATTTTGGCTATAACTGCATGTTCAACTCTACTTATTCTGGTTAGTAGTAGACGCAAAAGAAATGTTACTGTCTAGAGATGTCACTGTTTTATATAATAAGTTGTTTCCCTTACAACGTAATGTTGCAATTTATAGCCAAGGGAAATCCGTCTAAAGCCTGCAGCTGACAAAAACAAAACACGTGAGATCTTTTTAGCCATTTGCTGATCTGTTGTAAATTGATTGAAATGTGTTTTTTACACAAAATGAAGATGCTTTTGTTAGGAGCAAAGGATGGGCTTGAATGTGTCCTCTTGATTTTTTAAAGTGACTGAACGGGTATTCAAAAATGTTTGAAAAACAGAAGGAGTAAACTTTTTTCTGAACTGTGCACTTGCATATTACAGGAATGAAATAAACCATTGGTTTACTGTGATATGCTTGTGTGTGAGCTCTGCACACAAACTCGCATCGTAGGAGCAAATTCTCAACGTTTTAGTGCTGAGAGGGCGCTGATCCGTCGTCGTTTTAATTTGAAGTACTCTTGCTTTTGTTCGTGAGGACTTTGATGGCAAGTTTGGTACCAAAATGGCAAAACTATGTCATGGCGTGAAACTGACTGAAAACCTAAAAAATATCATGCATGGTCATTTCAAAATTTATGTGATGCGCTGACCGTTTGTTGGACAACATTTTTATTCATTTTGGCACCAAGCTCTATAGACAAGTAGTTGGGATGCCTATCGGGACTAATTGTGCTCCAATGGATGCCGATTTTTTCCTGTTTTGTTATGAGAGGGACTTTATGATGTCTCTTTCTGATGATAAGCAGGCTGATGTTATTGATGCTTTTAATGCTACATCCAGATATATGGAGGATATTTTAAACATTAATAATGTTTATTTTGTCAATATGGTAAGCCAAATATACCCTTAAGAGCTCCAGCTTAATAAAGCAAATACCTCTGATATCGAAGCGGCATTTTTAGACTTGCATTAGTCAATTTCTAATGATATTGTTTCTACCAAAATTTATGATAAACGTGACGACTTTAATTTTGAAATTGTCAATTTCCCATTTTTAGATGGTGATGTTCCTCGCTTTACATCCTATAAAGTCTTTATCTCTCAACTCATTTGTTTTGCTATGGTAACTTGGTGTATAAATTGAAGAAGATTGTTGGCTCTAATAATTTTTCAGCGCAGTTCATTAAACAATTTTCCCATTATAAAAAAAATGGCTAAACATCAATGTTTTGCAACAGACGGCATGTTTGGTGGTCAACCAAATCACTGTTGGCAACTTTGCTTTCCTCTTTAATGCAGGTGGGTCAGACCTCAGAGTCTATGACGGTTCTGACTTGAAGACTTATCTATTGATGAGATGGTAGGAACCTGATGCTTTGGCTGTTTGTCAGACCCACTGGAGTTTACCTGTTGGATTTCTTTTGCTCCAGTATTCAGTTTTTTTACTGTTGAGTCCTTATCTTGACTCCCTTGTTATATCTTGATTTATATGTTCTAATAGATGATGCATTGATAAGTTAGGGGTCTTTCAAGCAAACCAAATATCTGTGTGTCTTTATCCACATCTGAATTTAGGAAGAGGTTGGTGCTGTGAAACTGGTTTAAGCTCTCAAGTAAAATATTTTTACTGACCGTTACAAGGCGGTACTTTTTTGTGGATCATTTATGTTTTTCTGTCTTGTGTTTGTTATGCCTTTGTGCACTTCTGTTTATTTGTACCTTGTGATCACCTATGGGGAAAGGGCTGGCCTCTTGGCTCTACTCTGTTGTGTCTCATTGTAAATAGTAAGTGAGTATGATCAGGAAATACCACAATCACAAACTGCAGACAACCCCGTGGCACCGCGAGGATGAGCCGCTTAGCCATCACAAGACACCAGTTTGTCTCTTTCCTATTGGTACCTCGGGTCAGGTGTCTTCCTTGATAGCATCGATTCCTGATCTTTGCACGCTTACTTACTTTGCTTTGACACCTTCGGCCCTGATCTATTTATCTCAGGTCAAATACAAATTGAAAAAGCAAAACATTCAGGACCTGCGTTAGACGCCACAAATATACTGGCGCTTGATCCAATATGTTCTTAAAAGGGTATCCTTTGAAAGCAAAGAATGCATCAAAGAACTGAAACCAGAGTGTGCATATTTTCCGGGCCAGACTAGCTAGTTTTGGCCAAGTCTGAACATGATGCCTTTGTGTCATAGAATGTTTAATTGAATAAAGAGCATGTCACAATCTTGTATCTAAAATCACGAGTGTATGACAGCACAGATGAAAAAGGCACAGCCTAGGATTTACTTCTTTTGTAAATAATGTACTTCTTTTGTGGATATTTTTTTTTTCTGTCTTGTGTTCGCTATGCCTTTGTGCGCGTCTGTTTATATGTGCCTTGTGGTCACCTGCAGGGAAAGGGTTGACCTCCTTGCTCTCGTTTGTGGTGTCTTACCTTGAGTGTCACTTTCCCATTGGTATCCTTGATCAGGTGTGGCACTTGATGGTATCGATTCCTGATTTTTGCATCCTTACTTACTTTAGACGCAATCAAATAAAGAAGACTTTCAAAATATAACTAGCAAATGCAAGCGAATATAGAAAGTTCAGGCCTGAGAAACAGGTTGGCCATTGCAATGCGTTAGCCAGGCGGGCTATCTTAATGCGTTAGCCAGGCGAGGTCTCAGATACCTTTGAAACGAGGCGGGACCTTTTTACTTGTACTGGTTTCATAAAGGTAAAGTAAAATACCAATAGTATACTGCTGGAAAAAAGTAAACGTTAACACTTGTACATATTTAAATAATGTTTATTACAAACGATTTCCAATGATCTCTAGATTGAAAACTATTCGGTCCATAACTAATATGATTGATGTCTAGGACCCGGGTATGCAGAGAAACCGCAAGTGAGGGGTCTCCTCGCCGGTACACTCTGTGTATTCGCTATATCCTCAAATGGATGAAGGTCAATATCACACCTAACCACAGAAAGATGATCATTGTGATCACAAATAAATATTTTCCCATCGGAGGAATAAGCAGATTTCAGTTTGTTACTTCAAACCAGTGACCTAGCGTCGAAGAGCAGCTTAGAACCAAACTTGATTAAATCTTCGTTGATGAATACTCTGTTCATGTCGGTGGTACGGAGTTCCTTGCGCATTCTGTACAGTCTGTGTCTAGCATTGTAGGTAGCAAAATTCATGTTGATGATATCGCGATGGCGTGTCCTAGAGGTCGCAGCTGTACGACTTTGGTTGTCTGGCTAACCAATGCGATGGGACCTGTCAATGTCTGCTGAGGTCATAGGAACACCCAGTTTGTCACCTAGCTTTAGACTTATGCAAGTCTCCTTCTTATATTTCTTTTATTTTAAAGATATATATATGAAATTGAAGGGGTCACAGCAACAAAGGGGCTTTAGTCCATTTTTCATTATTTAGAGAAAAACGAGAAAAAAATAATTTTTGGCAATTCTCAAAATATGTAGATTTTTCTTGCAAAAATGAACAAGATATGTTTGAAAATAGTGAATTCAGGGGATTTTGCAATGATTTTACTGCTTAAAGTGAGAAAAACTTGATTTTTGAGATTTCGTTTCTGCAGCAAGGGACCTAAGTCCAAATTTAATAAAACTTAAAAATTGCATACAGAAAGTTTTTGACAGTCCATCAATACTACAAAAATGCATGATAGTGTGTGGAAAGCTTATTTCTAACAAGTACAAAAGCGAAAACCTGGATAAAACGGTTGATTTACCTAAATTCCATAAAATATGAACAGAGGTCATTAGACACAAAGGTCCTAAGTTCATAGTCTAGTTTTATGTTGTATAAAATTATTTTAGCGATTCCATTTGACGGGAAATAATGTCTAGCAAGCGAAATGTTGCCATTTGAGGCTCAATGTGTGATAATAATGATATAAGGCAACTCAATTTTGACCAAAAGTGGACTAAAGCACCTTGTTGCTGTGACCCCTTCAATTTATTTCACTTTATGAATTACTTTAGTTCTCTAAGGCTGTAGAAGGAGACTTATTGACTCTGCAAAGGCGCTGGACCTCCCCTGAGATATCATTTATCTCATTTGACAGTAATAGGGTTATGTGTCTTAAACAAATAATCTGAGAGCTAGACAAATTTCATGCAGATTTCCTGGTGATAAAACTGAACAGAGTAACCGTTTCTTTAGCACTATCCAAGTTGTGGCTGTTGTGTATAGCAATTTCGCATAGATTTATATCAGATTTATAGAATTCACAAAAGTACAAATTTCGAAGAACAACACAAAATAACTCTTATGCATGCTGGTTAATTATCGATGCATTTTGTTGTCTGCCGTCTTTTTTTTAAATTAATTATTTAAAATTCTTTAAGTTGTCAAACAAATAACGTACATCAGATTGTAAAACATTTTTGACTAGATCAGGTTTAACATATTATAGGGAGTGCAGTTACCAGCCCAGTGGCAGTGTTCTTGACTCGAGATTCTGGGGTTGCAGGTTTGAGCCTCAACTGCGGCATACTATTGTTTCCATGAGCAAGGGCACATTAAACCCTGCTTAGAAACTGATCCAACCCAGACGTATCAGTCCTGACATTAATATAAAAAGTTGTTGACTAGGATGTAATGAATCATTTCAAACAAACAGAAGTAAACATTCTGTGTGGCCTATCTGCTTCATCTGGATTCAACCAGTTTGCAAAGGTTTCTTTAAGAAATACCATCATTGTGCCGAAAGGTATGGGTCCAGGTCAGGACCAACGTTTTTTTTTCAGGAATGCTATCAGAGTGACAAGCAGTTCAGACTTAGCATTTTGATGGATAGGATCTGATTTACAGTGAGCCACTTTAGTTACGCACCAATTTTTAAGGGCCAACATTTTTTCACAAAAATGCTTGAATCGAACATTCTCTATGATAATTTACTTATTGACAATTTATCTGTTTGATGACATCGAAAAAAATATCGGAATCACCCATGTGAATCGTTCTGCCACGCCAAAGGCAATTTTGACAAAAGTGCACGACTGCACGTGCAAGACTGCACGTGCAATCGGAACGTCTATATTTTCTATTTGTGTTTTGCGCTAGGCATTATCCATGGTGATCGTTGTGACAGAAAAACACCAAAAACAATTATTTTTTTCAAATAAACCCCCTTTTTTCGGTCGTTGAAATCAGTAACACTATAACTGTTTGAAGTAATGCTCATTTTGACGTCATATTAACGTCAAGTACAATGATCAAGCAGATTTTCCTTCGTAAATTGTCTTGTTATGAGTCACTTGTTGAGATAGAAGTATCAAAACACTAAAACATCGTATCATTGACACGTCTTACAGCCTTGGTAGGTGTGACGTCATCACTAACGCCAACACCGTGACGCCAATGAATCCATTATTTTTTTAACGAAAATAAATGGCGGATACACGGTTGTTTAAAATGAAACTATAAAATAAGTGTTTTGATAACTTGTTTACTAAGAAACATACGAAATTTATCTAACTTTAAAAAAAATCCAAATTAAATTTTTCAAACCTTGGTCAGCTGGGAACTAAATTAGTAAAACGATAATTTTTGTATAAAGTTAACAAACACATTCCACTCTTAGATATTGCCAAGAATAAATCGGTTGTTATCTCATGCATAGCAGAAATTCGACCCTGAATGAAGTGCAATGTGATCAGAGTTTCATTCGAAATAATGCAATGTGAAATTGTGTTTTGAGGGTACTGCCCTTCAAAATCCATTTTCTCATTTGTTTCTAATCTGATCACAATGAAATTAATGGCTGATGCAACTATAGATGCGCTTTACGCTGGTTGTCTCAGATTAAAAATATCTTATTTCTTTCTTGAATAATTTAACATTTTATAAGTGGTGCGTAGCTAAAGTGGTTCACTGTAGATCCGAACTGTTTGTGCCAAAATAATAAAAAAATGGTTTGTTTCTGGTTACATCTTCAATATAGGATAACCCAAAATAAGAGATTTATTTATTTATTTTATTTTATAGACGTTTTTTTGCTTTAATGCAAAAGTTTCTTTTTTGAAAATGCCAGTTTTAAGTCCAGATCATGACCAACGTTTTATTGCATTGATCTAGGTCCAAACTGTATGCAACTCAGGCTATTATTTTCGGAAAAAAATAAGTGTTGTAAGAAAAAACTGTTACCTTCCACATTTTTCGTTTTTAATTATCAATATATTAATTATCAAAAAATTACCACAAAGTCTTATTTTCTACTGCTTGTCTAAACGTTAAACCTTACTACATCTTTTAACGATTTTGTCTTCTATGCCTCTTGCTGATAATCTCAGCAATAGTTTGGACCATTGACCAAAATCAGGCCAAATAAAAAGTCAGGCCGTATCTGGATTCAAACTTTTTATCTGATCTGGATTCAACTGTTTGCACTCTGATGGTTTTCCTGAAGAAATTTTTTGAAGAGATGATTTTGAAAAGAAATCAGCAGGCGACATTAAATATCCAGTAGGCTGCAAAAAGCTACAACAGGCTCCCTTTAGAATAAAACTTAAATCCAACACAGTTATAACACAGAATGGGACGGTATCTGATCTTTATCTTAATGCACCCCCTGTCTAATCAATGAGTTTTGGTTTCACCATACATCAACAGTAATGGACAACAGCTGATAAGCTAAAAATAGCTGACTCAAATACAGTCAGTTGTGAAGCAAAGTATGCAAATCACCAATGTCAGTGCTATCAGAGAGGATTGAAGGCATTATATGAAGTAAATGAAATTCGCATTGGAAACTGAATGTCAGTCTAACCTAGCTTGAGAACTATATCATCAGTAATATCACTGAGTTCCTCTGGAATTCCTGATATTCTGACACTGTTCCTCCGAGTGTATTGCCCAAGTGAGTCATTAATGCTCTCAACTTTAGATATCCTTTCTCTAAGGGACTCTCATCTTTCAGCGACCAGAAGCTTCACTTACCACAGTGTTGACTATTGTTAACTTTGTTTATGAGTAAATTGTTCCTTGAAGAGTTTAGATATTTCAGGCAACATCAATGAGCGAAGCTCTGAAGCAATGCTGACAATGTCAGATGGCACGATGGGCTGTGGGAGAAAGTGGACAGATTCAGGTTCTACATAGACGCTCTTAATGTTCTCTTCATTCGCATGAGCCACAAAAACGACACCCTCTAAAAATGAGATGCTTTCCTTGGAGTGATGGCGGGCTTTTTGCTGTCAAAGTCTGCAAGTTACAAATGATGACGTAGTCTCCCGTTTGTCTCCTTTGCTTATTGGAGTACTACTTACCACTGTGACCGGTTTGGGATTCACATATGTTTTAACTTTAGCAGCACACATTCTTGTGAGCGTTGATGTCTGTTACTAATGATGAACAGTGAAGTTTGAAAAATTATCCACGGGGTCTGTGTACAGTTACAATTAACTGTTAAACATCAACTTAGTCATTTACAGGCTAGAATAATGAATTGCCTGTTTTTATGAGTGGTACATAACAAAGATGACGATGACCTTGCTTAGATTTGCAAATAATGAAAATAACTTTCCTTGTTTTCAAGAATATTCAACATTTATTCCAAAATGAAGTTCCCCTTTATCACTAAGCAGAGTTTTAAAGCATCACTGCCCAAGTTGCTGTTGGTTATAAAGTTTATATACCACATTTTGTTCAATTTCACAGAGCCAAATTTTGACAACTTCACCATTCATTTACTGTTATCTATCTCCGTGAGTGCCTCCTCGTAAAGTTCCGTGGCCATACGTGCACACTCCTGCGTGTTTTGACAGTCCATCAACCAAAATCTGCAACAGAACACAAACCATTACAATGTTAACCCTTATCCTACCATCATTTTAATCCTGTAAATGTTTTTTGCTTAGTATGTCTGCTACATTTGGCTAAATTGCACTCTAGGATACTTTTGCAGTGGAAGCAAATACTATGAACCCTTATCAGACTACTCATAAGAAGTCTCATCTGTCTACATATCGTTTGCAATATTAAGTTACCATAGTACAAAAGCAGATGAGAGAGCAGCCAACATTTGTCGTGAATGAAAGAAAATGGTTAATCTATTCGTAAATTTTGAAGACCTGGCCTCAAGGTTATAAAGCTTGAGTTCATTCTCAAGCTCAAAATAAAGTGCAATGATTGGCTGCTTGCGGACATTTGTTCGCAAGCAGCCAATCATTGTGCTTTATTTTGCGCCTGAGTGTGAACTCAAGTTTTATGACCTCGAGGCCTGGTGATGGCATTTAAGAAATGAATTCAATTATGGAATGTTCATGGAATCATGAATACTTCGGGTCTTGTGCAAAGTAAGTGAACCCCAAGGGGTTTCACGTCAACTTTGCAAGAGACCTAATATATTCATGATTCCACGAACATTCAAAAAATTGAATTTATTACTTATATTTACATTATATATTATCAGTCAAGTATCAATTTTCAATTTTCACCTAACGTGGCTGGTTTTTCCAGATATTTTCAATTAAATCAGACATAACGTAGGGTTTGGAATAGCCAAAACGACAAATTTCCACGCTTAACGCCATGGCATTACGTATTCAACGTCACGCAAACTTCAGTAAGCAAGCAACGTTAATGGATGGACTTGACACTAGCCCGCTCCAATGGGGCGTATGTTGGTGTGGCTTAAATCGATTTGTTCATGAAGGTATGAACCACATCTCAATTGTAAAGGTTCATTTAAAAACTCGAACAGGAAATGTAAAGAAAGTGGGATGACATCAATAGGATATTGTGCATCATGTTGCCTGATGGACAGATGGATTGAGATACTGATGCACATGATGTGCAATAATTTTTTAATTGCCCCTCAACTTTTATTTGAAGCTTAGAGCACAATACAAGGTATAACTCTTGTGGCTGTTTTATCATTACTATCTTGCTTATTTTTTCTGAAGTGTTCTATGAGTAAAATCCATTTGGTTATTGCAATTTAAAAATTGAAGACATTTTTATGTAAAAGGAGAAGTGACTTATATCCTTCAAATCATATGAGGTCATTTTATACCAAGCATAGACATCCTTGACACCTTGTATCTATTTTCAGGATATGTAAATATTCATCGTGATTTAACCCTTGTTGTCTGACAACATGATCAGGAATATTCATCTGTTACAGCTTCATATTTCTCAACCAAAAATATCTTGTGGGTACTCAAAAGAACCGTCTCATTTTTTGAGCACCCAAAGCAAATTCTAAAAAGTATGGGTAAGAAAAAATTTACAGTTTTTTGCTGAAACTTTTGTTTATCTTAACCTTTGATACAACTTCCATTTACAATTATGGAACGCTGTGCCCTAATGCTCACTACGGTAAATGTTCTTAAATTTAAAAAAAAACATATGTCGTAAAATAAAATGTGGGTTATCAGGGCTGAAACTCACAAAATACTAGTCAGAATATCAAACAGGGAACACCCTTATCAGACTGGAACTGGTGCAATGAGCGCAGATACTAAGTTAGTAGAATGTTAGATTTGGTATTGAATAGCTTGGTAGCAGTTATATGATGAATCTTGTGTTACTGCAAGAACTCCCTAGTTCGAGACTTACTGAAGGCACTGTGTTATGTCTTTTAGCAAGCCTCTTTATCCTCTGTTTAGTACAGGTTCACCCAGCGAAAACAGTAATTTAATGGATTAATTCATCAAAACATGTGGTAGGAGTTGATCTACCCATGAAGGCATTGTTCATGCATATACTAAAACCATTAAAAATTATAAAGGGAAATAACTCTCACAGAAGCAGTCTGATCTGGGTCTGCATTGTTTATCTAGGCCTACTGTTCAAAATTTTAGAACATTTACTGTAATGCAATTTAAATGTACATAACTTGCCGAAACAGCTGTAGTGAAGAAGACACAATCGTTGACGAACTGTAATGTTGTGTACTGTGTTATATCTTCCCATATAGCGGGGTTATGCTCTCCTGTTGAAATTAAACAAATACTTTCAGTAATACAATATATGACATGCCAATGAGCCAGTGCATGAAATTTCCAACAATGTGGAATAAGCGACCAGCAAAGCCTCAGACCAGCCTGCGCATACGTGCAGTCTGATCAGAGCCTTTGCGCGTCGCTTGACTATTCAATGAGTAATAAGCTACTGACTGAACATCTTCTGGAGGTTCTAAGCTTAAAAGGAGGCTGCACAGGCAGGAGGGAGGGTGTCCAAGTCTAACAAACAGAAAAAAGTGTGTTTTTTTCACCTTCTTAACAGAGGGGTCCAATGGTTTATTTTAAGGTTCCGATGGATGGGGGTCCAATACCTATGGAAACTTATTGAGCTCGTGACTGGACCCATACCCTGCGGAACTCGTGAAGGGGATGCTGCTTTAAGGGTACCTACACAGGTAACTGCCCAAAATAGTTGTGCTCAATTGATGAGCAGGGTCTCTGAACTCTATAGAAATCCTGCCCTGTATTGATGGCATTTTCTGCGCTGAATTGAAATGCATTTGCGCTCAGTTTGTGAATCACCAAACAGACATGCCTGTGTCAATCATCTATCTAAAATTTTGCAAGTGTTCAAAACAGACTTTTGTCTAGACATCTACTCACTATAAAAACTAAGAACTGTTTCAGTTATTTCCTTCCATTTGAGCTAACAAATTAATGAAAATATTTTAATCATTTTTATAACGTCTTTTTACAAAAAAAAATAGATTCTTAATAAGTTTAGATTCAGAGAAAAGTATTATACCTTATGTCTCAGATTTATAAATATTGTACCTTACAGCGCTCCGAATGGCAAAGTCAAAGTTCTGAGCGCCATAGGGTTAAGTTACAGGAGTGTAGCTCACCTGTCAAACTGCACAGCAGTCGTAGTGATAGATTTTCATTGGGATACTGATTTACCATTCCCTTCTGTGCAGCTTTTGGTGCCGGTATAGTCAGAGTAATGTGTTGTGGAATTTACGTCGACGAGGTTCAAAAGTCACAATGGGGCTGCAGGCGACACGATTACGAAACATCTTGGAGATTAGATCTGGACTCACTGGCTGGGCCTGAAAAAAAAATTTTAACCCTTTTCCCACCATGACAAATGTTGTCTGTTTTTTCATCTGCTTGTGTACTTCGATAGCCTATATTGCAAACAATAAGGGAACAGATCAGATGGCCGCCTTTTATAATTGCAAATATTTGCTTTGACTGCAGATGAATGAAATATTACCATCAGGAGAGCTATGGAAACTTACTAAAACTTCATCAAAACACAGAAAGTAAGTATCGTAATGATGGTTAAATTGTAAAACTTAGACATATTAGACAATACAGTGACTTGGTCACTTCAGTGATGAATAACTTTTACGACAATTTTTATCAATATTAAATCATAGAAACCATCAGCATTCAAGGGCTTTCCAGAAATTTTCATACACGTGCTATTAAACATTGTGCTTGTTCCACTTCAATGTTATAGGGCTGTTCCCTAAGCCCTACTGTTTCCGCAGCCCACTGTTCGCTCAGCCCTACTGTTCGCCCAGCCCTACTGTTTCCTCAATCCCTACTGTTCGCTCAGCACTACTGTACCCTCAAAGTAATAAGGTTGCAAAGATCAGGAATCGATACAATCAAGTACCACACCTGACCCAGGATACCAATGGGAAAGTGAAAAACTCAAAGAAGACACCACAAACGAGAGCCAAGAGGTCAGCCCTTTCCCAGCAGGTGACCACAAAGCACATAAAAACAGACGCGCACAAAACATAGCAAACACAAGACAGAACAAAAACATAAAAGATCCACAAAAGAAGTACCGCCTTGGAACGGTCAGTAAAATATTTTACTGGAGGGCTTAAACCGGTTTAACGGCGCCAACCTCAACCCTACTGTTCCCTCAGGCCTACTGTTTCCTCTGCCCTACGGTTCGCTCAGCCCTACTGTTCCATCAGCCCTACTGTTCGCCCAGCCCTACTGTACCCTTAGCCCTACTGTTCCCTCAGCCCTACTGTTAGCTCAGCCCTACTGTGCCCTCAGCCCTCCTGTTCCCTCAGCCCTATTGTTCGCTCTGCCCTACTGTTCCCTAAGGTCTACTGTTCCCTCACCTACTGTTCGCTCAGCACTAGTGTTTGCTCACCTTACCATTCCCTCAGCCCTACTGTTCACTCAGCCCTACTGTTCCTTCAGCCCTACTGTTCCCTCAGCCCGAATGTTCGCTCAGCCCTACTGTTTGGTCAGCCCTACTGTTCCTTCAGCCCTACTGTTCCCTCAGCCCTACTGTTCACTCAGCCCTACTGTTCCCTCAGCTCTACTGTTTCCTCAGCCCTACTGTTTGCTCAGCCCTATGGTTTGCTCAGCCCTTTTGTTCCCTTAGCCTTACTTTTCCCTCAGCCCTATTATATGGAAGTGAAACTTGGGCACCAACAGCCCCGGATTTACAGAGGCTTCTAAGAAATGATAGAGCCATGATCCGCTGGATCTACGGTGTCAAACATGCAAACCCTGCACACAAAGTTAGGGATTCAAGCGGGAGCTGATGAACTAAGAACTCAACGTCTGAGATGGTATGGTCATGTTGCATCTGCATCTTCCTGTACAAATTCAATTACCAGTATCACCAGCCCTGGTGGTGGGAGACCAAGGAAGTCTTGGAGTAAGTGTGTCAAAGCGGATGTCGATATTTTCAACCTAGAAAGCATCAATCCCGAGAGCAGAGTTCTGGTGTGAGATGAACAAGCCAACTGCAGCTTACCCCAGGAACTGGGAAATTATCTGCAGTCTAAATATCAAACCAGGATTAAGACAGTAACTAAATTGACCAACGTGTCAATCTCAAATTCAATATTTACGCCATACAGTAAAACGTGTGTAAAACGACCACTCCAAAAAATACCACAAATTGGTCTTTAAGACCAATTATCGCCTTATGCAGGTCAATGGAATGGGAGCATCCATCAATACTTTCGACCTTCATTAAGCTACCATTTGTCATTAAGGTTTTTGCTTTGTCTATTTGTAAAAGTGTTTTACAAAGGTTTTACTGTATATCATTCTATGATTGCTAACAATGTTCCATAATATTGCCCTTAACTATTCTTGGCATTGCAACAATGGATTGTGGTGCTTTTGTTTGCTCTGTTAACAATTTTCAGTCATGTCAGAATGTTTCCTCGGTTAGACCTGTACTTCGCAGCAAAGAGGCACCGGTTCAAGCGTCACCGGCGCCACTACGTTGTGTCCTTGAGCAAGACACATTAATCCTAGCTCAGTATTAACCGAGGAAAGATCCATCCCTTTATAACTGAAATATTGTTGATGGGACGTTAAGAATCAAATCAACAAAGTACTACACAGTAGATACACCGCAATGCCTCTGGTGAGGCTGAAGCCAAAGACTCTTCTATCTCAAAGTAAGTAAGGGTACAAAGATCAGGAATCGATACAATCAAGTACCATACTTGACCCAGGATACCAATGGGAAAGTGACAAACTCACAGTTTTACACCACACACGAAAGCCAAGAGGTCAGCCCTTTCCCAGCAGGTAACCATAAGACACAACGAGCAGATGCACACAAAGGCATAACAAATACAAGACAGAAAAAAACATAGAAGATCCACAAAAGAAGTACCGCCTTGGAACGGTCAGTAAAATATTTTGCTGGAGGGCTTAGACCAGTTTCACAGCACCAACCTCACTCTAAATTCAGATGTGGATCAAGACACATAAATATATTGTTTTTATGACAGACCCCTAACAAGTCAAGCACCCTGTCACTGAGTCATTATGTTCCTTGTGATGGATTTGTAGTTTAATCTCAGAGAGTGTTCATACAGCCAAAGTAACACCTTACTGGTGTCTTTGTTATCGGTAGTTCATAATTTTAAGAATTGTTTATACAACCAAAGGAGCAACTTAATTGCATATTTGTTATCGGTAGTTCATTATTGTGAGAATTGTTTATACAACCTACGGAGCACCTTACTGGTGTCTTTGTTTTCGGTAGCTCATAATTGTGAGAATTGTTTATACAACCAAAGGAGCAACTTAATTGCATATTTGTTATCGGTAGTTCATTATTGTGAGAATTGTTTATACAACCAAAGGAGCACTTTACTGGTGTCTTTGTTATCGGTAGTTCATTATTGTGAGAATTGTTTATACAACCAAAGGAGCACCTTACTGATGTATCTGTAATATTGGTAGTTCATTATTGTGAGAATGTTTATACAACTAAAGGAGCACCTTACTGGTGTCTTTGTTATCTGTAGTTCATTATTGTGAGAATTGTTTATACAACCAAAGGAGCAACTTAATTGCATATTTGTTATCGGTAGTTCATTATTGTGAGAATGGTGATTAAGTAACTGAGGCATAACTCTTTGACGTATATCTCAAGTCAAGCACTCTACCACTGAGTCACTGTGCTCCTTGTAATGAATTTAAGAAAGGAACTCCTTACTGGTGTATTTGCAATATGGGTAGTTCATTATTGTGAGAATTGTTTATACAACAAAAGGAGCACCTTACTGGTGTCTATGTTATCGATTGTTCATTATTGTGAGAAGAGAATTGTTTATACAACCAAAGGAGCACCTTACTGTGATTAAGTAACAGAGGCTTAACTCTTTGGCCTCTGGAAATTTTTTTCCAGCGTTTTTGTTATCAGCTGATTTTTTTTTCAAATTCAACTTTTCAAAAATTTCTTCAGGAATACCGTCAGTCAAACAGTTTGGATCCAGATCAGGCCTGAAATTTTGATCTGGGTCCAAACTGTTTGCAAAGTTATCAGCAGACGACACTAGGCCATAAATTAGATCCTTAATGTAGCTGGGTATGTTAACCTAATCTCAGGCTTGAAGCCGAGTGGCAGGGGGTTCGATCCTCAGTGGCGTATCTGCGTTGTGCCCTTGAGCAAGACACATTAATCTTAGCTAAGTACTGGTCCAACCCAGCAAGACACGTCCCTAAATAACTGAAATACTGTTGATTGAACGTAAAGAATCAGTCAAACAAACAAACAAGTCAGGCCCTGAAGACAGGTCTTGTAAAATCCTGTTGTTTAACCATTTTTGCACATTTTGCTATATTCCTGGTCAAATGCTTGCGTTCACAGATACCAACCTGTAGTCCAACCTTGACCTTCTTATTCAAGGCCCCCTGAGGGAAGACTGCTTGAACCTGTGGGATAACCTTTGAACTGATGACGCCACCTTCCTCTCCAATCCACTGGTTCTCAACCCGCACACGGGTAACAATGGCGAAGTATTGTGGCAGGTCTGCGGTGAGAATTCTGAGCTCCTCTTCCCCTTCCGATTCTGTAGAAAAATCAGTTTAGAAATCAGCTGGATCATTCAAATTTGTTGAAAAGTATTTTATTTTTCAATAAGTTCCATTTGATTTAAATTTGTCTTTTTGAACCCAAAATGAAGACAATTGATATAAAATATGTCGTCTGCTATAGTAATAATTAGTGTTTTAGGGTTAATTTTGAAATCAATATTAAATATCTGTCAGGTATCAAAATAAACTCATCAATACACACACTGCTAAAAATATTACTCTAAAACATTGTTATTTTTGACATTATCAAGGATATAAAACTATGCTTGTGTTGTGTGTAAGCAGATAATAGTGCTTCAAGTTGTCTTGTGTAGAGTTCACTGACCTGCAAATAGCCAGACTCCCATGAACAAGCAAAAGTATTTAATTACAGGTTAATTGTAGAGCATTCACAAACATTTAATGCGAGAACATTCCTGCCATATTGTAAGCTTTATAATAAATGCAGATGTAAAAAAGTGTGAATTTCTCACTTTAAAGACAGACACTTCTATTATCAGAGCACCATCAAGGTACAAGATATAACTAGTACCATAATGGCTGAAAAAATCATTCTTAAGCAAGCACACGAGTTTTAGGTACTGTAAATCCTGTGTAAAACAGCCACTCTCAAAAAGACCAAAATGGTCTTCAAGACCAATCATCGCTTAATGTAGGGCAAAAGTATTGCAGAATGTTCAAAGGGAAGCATTCTGCAATACGCAATACTTTCGACCTTCATTAGGCTACAATTTGCCATTACGATCTTTGTTTTGTCTATTTTTTAACGGCCGTCTTACACAGGTTTTACTGACCGACTAGACAAAAACGTGCATAATGCCCCCAACTGTAGATGAGCGTTTTTTCACAGCACATCACATCACACCTGTAACCCCTCAAATTGCCCTCTGTATTTCGTCTCCCTAGTAGTCTGTCATTTGTAACATTACATACGTGTTTTTTGTGATGTGGCATGCTTAAAATATAGCATATTCAAGCACTAATTGTGTGACAGTTTATATCGATCTCCGAAATCAAAACCACTGTCACTACGATACGCTAGTTGTCAAGTTTCCTCTGAACATTTTGCTAACTATCAAAATGATATCAACGTTAGCAAGGGATCATTGACACTTATTATGGGTAAGTGCCTATGGTTTTCAGTAACAATAAAAGTTTTCCAATGGTCCCTTTCTTCACCGTGAAGCTACCCTGACCTGAGTACTTTATCGCAGTGAAATCCATTTTCGGTATTGAATGTTTCAAAGATGTTAATTTTTGGGTAGAACAATCAGTTTTACATTAGTATATATAGAAATCTGTTAACATTTTTTAAAATATCATTCCCCCCGTGTGCCAGCAAAAGCTTTTGCCTGTATATGTGTCACCATATATTACACATTGTATGGTAGTGGCTTGCTGGCACAAGGGGGGGGGGGAGATGTTCAGCAGCCCAAAACCCCAGGGCCTAAACCCATAAAATGCCTTTTTTACTGAATAAGAAATGAATGACAGTAATGAAGTCCTCTAGAACCAACCTCCTAAATTGCTTTGCATTCTGTGCCAGTTAAGTATAAAGTACATAAAGATTAAAAGTAGAATAAGCAAGGTTTAAGCAAATTTTCATAAGAAAAATCTCACTGTTATTTAATGACATATTTTTTGCAAACGTCCTGTACTTACCGATTTGCATGCTAGGGAATTGTTCATGCTTTTATTTTCGTCTGGTGACTTTCTTCAATATTTAGTTTTTACAAATAAACCACACAGGACCACCATCGGAGAGTCAAACAGTTTGGATCTAGATCAAAACCGACATTCTGTTGGTCTTCATCTGGGTTCAAACTGTTTGCAAAAGGCTATTGGCAGACGACAAAATTCTCCGCTCGCATGCAAAGATTCATAACAGGTAAATACATAAGTGTTCAATATATTATCTCATATAGGTAGCTTTTCAACTTGGATTATACATGTATATGTATACATGTACCATAAATACTCGGACACTTTAAATACATTTTGACATTTTATGCCCTTTAAACAAAGCAAAAGTAATATTCAAAGGATCAAGTTAGAATCAGTTTTACTTTCCAAGGCTAAATGGGACACTTTCATTCCTTCAAAAGTAATTATTTCTTTTGCTGAGCTTTCAGTTTTGTATTATTTACGGTGCATGTAGGATAAAATGTACAGGTTACTTCTACATTATCTCCCCAAAATCATTTTATTACAAAACATATTTTGTTTTTAGAACAATTTTAGCAATTATCATGATTCGCTGATACTCTGCATATGATATTTTAGTAGATATCACCATGCCTACCAAATAAATCAAGAAAAAAGTGCAGGAATCACTTTTTAAATCATTTTTCATTGTCATGAAATTTCAGACACCCTCCCCTTTCTACCCGCCATAGCTTTCGAGTGCGAAGGAATTTTGAAAATATTTTGCTAGCTGGCTCTTGCCATTAGTTTCACCTATTGCACTGATACTACATGCATCACACCAGAAGCTCATAAGCAGCGTTCTCAGAAAAATAGGCGTATAAGGCCCAAACCGTCAATGATCCTTTGAAATATTGTTGTTTTAATATCATTTTTGGCATGACTCTTATAGATCATACAGGAGAATGATATAGGATTGTGGCGGCACAAGTAATTTGTGTCAAATGTTGATGTAAACCCAGTTATGGTCAAATGAATAGCCTTAATTAATTGAAATTTCACATTCGCCGTTTGAAAAGTCACCATGAGCCCTACGGACATGGATCAACGTATTCCGAATCCTCATCATTAAATATAGAATCAACCTGTTTGCTGATTTTGTCTCGAAGGAATTTTTTATACGAAATACTAATGGATAAATACAGACCCTGTCCATCCATGATCGTAATGTTTACCTCCTTTAGTCAACACCCTCCGAGATCTGGACATGCGGTTTACCTGGGTGCATTCAATACATGAAAAACTGACCAGGAAGTCTCCCATGGCGTACCCGGATACGCTCCTCCCCATTCACTTCATAAAAAGGCTTAATATCTCTTAAATACACAGATCCCATAAACTTTATATTTTCATGCTTCTTTCTTATGATAAGATGCATTCAATGTCATTGACTGGGATGTCCCCCGGCAGTGCCCGGGCATTCCACACCCTGTTCAATTCATAAGATGCTTAATATCTCTGAAACGGTTCATCAGATGCTTTTGACTAGTTGCATCTTGATTTAATAGCAGTGACCGGGCAGTCCCCGCTGGACACGCACCTTAATGTCCCGCCCTGTTCATTACATTAAGTGCTTAAGGTACGTGTAGTACCGGACTCATCAGCATATGTCCAAAAAGTTACCATCTTTTGATATGTTAAAAAATAGCTCCAAACTCATCTATTTTTACAAAAATAACAGGACCTTACCGTGATTTTTATAGTTATCAAACTTTAAAAATCATAAAATATGAGTTTTTTCAAAATATCAATTTCTCATATTTAAAAAAACTGAAAGTGAGAAATGCCACATTTTTTCCTGGGAATACGCTTTATGCTATTGGCTAATAAAAGAACACAAAAACAGCGAAACAAAAGGCACGTAGCTTATTTTCTAAGCTAAAATTTATTTTGTAAAAAATAATTAAGGCCAAAAAATTGCTTAAATATTGAACAAAAATGTCACACAATGAAACTACAGAAACAAAAAACTTATCATTTTGAAGGAAATTTTGCATACAAACTTATAATTAATTAAAAAGCATATGTCACCGTGCTCGTTTTTCTTTTTTGTGCTATTTTCTTTTTTTACCTCTGAAATAAAAACAGACATGGAGTGCCATACCTGCTTCATTGTTTACTTTAGGTCCGTGTGCGTAGACAGTGGATTGATTGAGTTGATGTTGTTTAATTTAGGTCCGTATGCGAAAAGCCTATTATTTGTCTACTCCTCGTATGGCACGTTCGAGGACCCCTTACATGTAAGACCTTTATAAGTGCGTTCGTGCGCGCAGGCTTGTGTGTGTGTGTGCCAAAATGAGGGTGAGTGTATGAGAGAGAGAGAGAGAGAGAGAGAGAGGGAAGGGCAATTCACGTGCTGTTGATTCTTAGCATTTTTGTTGTTGCTTTCATTATTTTCTTCTTTTCTTTACTTTACGTACAGTATACGTATTATGCATTCGTTACAAAATTGACATCATCAGCAGTAACGCGTATAGAAGTGTCGTCAGGATGATCAGGAAAATTGTTCTATTTCGAAAACGTTGTTGCAAGTTTTCAAGCGAGAAAATGACCTTATATTATGCAATAATGTTTTTTTGATACACTAATATCTGCTAGACCCCTCAGGTGTAGTCATAACCCTTGGGTATCAACACCACCCTGGTGTTCTAGCAGGTGGCAATGCACAGAAAATCACGTTTGAGTCCAATATTGAAGTTATTAAACGAGCTGTAAAAAGAGATGAAATATGAGGCTTGTCAATAATTGTGTCACTTATTCGTGACAAGCTTAATAAATTTAATAATACAGGAGCACGACTGTTAGGTTATATTTATTGTATGGCCCTGAAACTACTTTTAATTCGCGTTTAGAAATTGCGTGGAACTATGCTTTGATGTTGCCATGTAATTATATGAGAAACCATTACGGACGTCATTACATAGCGTTACCAAAATTTGTAAACCACTAGTGGTACATGTCGTTATGTCACTCCCATGATAAACACAAACGAACAAACAAATAAGTAAACAAACAATTAAGCAATAGGGCTTAAACCAGGGACTACTTGGTCTCAAGTTGAACATTCTACAACTGCGGCAATGGGTAAAGAAGGGATAATACACGAGTTTAGTTCTTTTCATAAATGCAATTAATTAATGCTAAGACAAGCATGCATATGTTAACGGCCATATTAGATTATTCACAGCTCACATATATATACAAATAAGCCTCGGTCAAAAAACTCCCCACTGGCTGGCTAAAAATACCGCAAAGGCACGCCCCAGCATTTGGCGAGCGCTCTCACAGTATCCTATATGTTGCTCTTGGGTTTCATCCAATTTAAAAAAAGGGAGCCCTCCCACCTACGACGTCATAGTTACAAAGATAATGGACTTAGAAGCACAGTGGCTCAGTTCGTAGAGTGTTAAACTAGGGATCGAATGATTACTAATTTGTGAATCACCAATGTCAAAGTGTTGTGTCATGGGGTAAGACACTTTATCAGCGAATAGTACATACATTGTATACGCATTAATATTAACTTCGCTGTCCAGGTATTAATAGACTGTTCGCTTACTGTAAAGGCGGTAACTTTAATATTCATATCTGGGCGTTGTTCCGCTAGTTCATCTGCTAAACGAGAAAAATCAGGTTCTATTTATAATTTGGTGAAGAATTAGAAAGTTGCTTAACCGTATACACACTGAACTCACATTTATAAACCCTTTAAGCACATAATCACAAAACGTATGTTTTTGTCGGTCACTAAAATATGCGAAGCCTCAAAGACAAACAATGCGAACCCAGATCAGACTGCTCCTGTAGGAGCAGTCTGATCTGGGTCCACAATGTTTGGCTCTTTGCATATGGTAGATAGACATTTTCAGATGCAGTTATTTTGCTGGCGATTTAAAGACTAAATAATGTGCTTTGCGTCTATACGGAGATAATGGCGCAAGATGAAACAGCTACTTTTGAATAAAACCACGCCTCATTTTCAGCTTTTACCTATGCATAAGGTTGACCAGTCCTAATTACGCATTCATGAAGCGCCGCCTTTAAAGTAAGCGAAAAGTTAAAGACTATAATTTGGAACGCATTGAGGGTGAAATTGGACCAGACGGTCAAAATATATTTGGTCATACAGATGTTTTGATAAATGATATTTTCTGTGAACGCCAATACGTGTACGTTTTAAGACAACAAATAAAGATAACTCTTACTTTTTTAAAAACACTCGGTTATCTTTTGACATGGGTCCCGTACCACCTTAATATTTGAGCTGCGACATGTGATTTCCAACAATGTGGCATTCAGACAAATGTAGACTCAGGCGAGCCCTTGCAGCCTCTTTTTAAGCTTAGAAACTCAAAATAGTGTTCGGTTAGTAGCTTAACAGTAATAGACTATTCAATCGACTAGCAAATGCTCTGAACAGACTGCGCATATGCGCAGGCTGATCTGAAGCTTTGCTGGGCGCAACATATTATTTGCATATATTGTGTGCATCTGTCCGGAAAGCGCATCCATCTTCCGTACAGACGCACAAACCATACAATAGCTAAGAACAACATGTTTTCGGGAATTAATAGATTCAAACCAACTAGCTTTGTTTTGCTCACATGAACAGTTTCCTATTGAATCTGCCCAAATTTTGAGAGCCTGTGACTAGGATAGTGTACAATTGACAACTGTATGTAAAGCCTGACATTTAGTGCGCCTAGCAGAATAAACACATTGGAAGATTTTGCATATTAAAACCAGAACAGTAGGGTTTAATGGGCGGGGTATTTTTATGACTAAATTGTATTTCGCAGAAAGCCAAAGTTTTGTATGGTATTCATTAAAATATATGGGAACTCAATGTTTCCAGCAAAAAAATTGAAACGAAAGTGATGAGTTTGCATATTTTTTTTTTTGCTTAAAACGTTTCTTTGTATTTAATAAATAAGTATGCTGTCAATAACTGTTGATTACTACACATAGATTATACCTGTTATGTTTCAAGTTCAATCAGTCTGACCTGTTCACTGCCACATACTGTATAAATGCCATTGTAAATTGATGTTATACAAAAATGGTGCATAATACATGTAAGCCCACTTACTATTTTTATCTATAATAAATTGTTTTTTAGGACCAACCATCCCCCTGTGACCATTCATGTCATTTTATATGTTGTATATAATTTCAAACTGCAAATGTATGCAAAAGGATAAGCTTGGTGACGGGGGTGGGGGGACTTCCAAAAAAATTTTATACAAAAGCAAACACAGAGTTTTAAACCCATATTTCTAAATCGGTACTTGTCCAATGAGAAAAGTATTTTTGATGATTCGATGGCTGAACCTAATATCCTTTCCATGGGAAAATATAATTTTCTTAGAAACTTTTCTCTGGCCATTTTATGGACAATTCTTCATTAAGACTGTCCGAGGTCTGTTTCGTTATTCCCTGCGTATACGCGGATTCAGAAAGTTTTGCCTGAGGGTGTCAAATTCTGATAACATTTTTTTTTCTATCCTTTTTTTTTTATTTTCACTAATAATAGTGCCCACCAATGCCAAATAGCACTAAGAGCGGATTATCATCGGCCTGCCAGCGAAACGCCATTTAAATGGCGTTTCGCTTGTGGGCCGATAATGGCCAGAGCAGCCATCTAAAACAAGAAAAACTGGTCACTTTGGAGTAAATCAAGCGATAACTGTTTGAATTGTGAAACAAATACACAATCCGATTGCCAAGAAGAAAAAAGAATGACAGAATACATGTACTTTCAATCCCTTTTACTAATGACCATATTTTTTCGATATGAATAAATTATCAGAACCTATCGGGAAAGACAGAAAAACATCTTCTCCTTTCAGTGTTGGCAGTGCTCTGCCATCTTCTTTTTGAACAGGTCACGTGACTGTTCTGTCTACACCCCCTTGGAAGATGGAGTACTCCGGCGTATGCCAGCACAGGTGTTCCAGCGCACTTGATTTCTATTCTGCCTGTTCGGAGTGAAAGGAGAAAAGAGAACAGCTAAATCAAGTCTGCCCCACCTCGGAAGATGGAGTACTCCGGCGTACGCCAGCACAGGTGTTCAAGCGCACTTGATTTCTATTCTGCCTGTTCGGAGTGAAAGGAGAAAAGAGAACAGCTAAATAATGTCTGCCCCACCTCGGAAGATGGAGTACTCCGGCGTATGCCAGCAAAGGTGTTCCAGCGCACTTGATTTCTATTCTGCCTGTGCGGAGTGGAAGGAGTAAAGACAACAGCTAAATAATGTCTGCCCCACCTCGGAAGGTGGAGTACTCCGTCGTATGCCAGCACAGGTGTGTAGCGCACTTGATTTCTATTCTGCCTGTTCGGAGTGGAAGGAGTAAAGAGAACAGCTAAATTAATTCTGCCCCACCTCGGAAGGTGGAGTACTCCGTCGTATGCCAGCACAGGTGTTCCAGCGCACTTGATTTCTATTCTGCCTGTTCAGAGTGGAAGGAGTAAAGAGACAGCTAAATCAAGTCTGCCCCGGTAAGAAAGACGTTTTTCAGTCTGACCGGAAGTAATTAGAAGTATGACATAATACTTACGCTTTGCCTAAATGAACTTGTGTCGTCTGCTGATAACCTTTGCAAATAGTTTGGACCCAGACCAGGCCCGACACAACGTCGGGCCCGATCTTGGTCCAAACCATTTACCATTCTGATTGTATTCTAGGAATATTTGTTTTGAAAAAAAATTGATTTTGAAAAGTCAGCAGACGACCAAAAAATCATGAAAAATTAACCAGCATGCAAAAAGATATGACCAGGAAGTATTTTTTCACACCAATATAAACTAATCTGACAGCCATAATTTTAAAGTACATTCTTAAGGCTAACAGGTAAGCTTTTTTTTGTTTTACCATTTCAAAATCGATTGATTTTTTATTGATTATTTTTTAGATTGTTTTCTGAATTTGTGTTTCTGATTTTTTCTATTCTGGCGCTGTATAAAAAAAGCGATGGGGATATTGCAATCGCCTCCGTCCGTCTGTCACGCTATCACCGCCTAGACGGCTGGTCAGATTTTGACCAAATTTAGAATATAGCTCCCTTTACCCAGAGGGAGTGCAAGGGCATAGTTAGTTTTGCGTCCACCCCCCTGGGGACCTGAGGAGGGCTTAAAAGTTCAAATATTTGAGAAATTCTATTTTTAACTATCATAATATATATTTTACAACAGACTCAGGAATATAAAATATAAAGCATACTAGACGTTATTGTCCATGTAACCATTTTCTCATGCTCCATGGGTTCGACTTAGAGATGGGATTGGGGTGTTGGATTGAACCAAGTCATGTGCCATATTACATCCAAAGAATTGAACACTAGAACAATTTGAAAGCAGAAATTGTGTCCCAGGGTTTAATATGATGCCTTATGCATGCCTCGGGTGGGGATGTGGGGTGGTTAAAAATGTGTGCTTAATGAGTACCAATTAGGTTCATTAAAATACACATGCATTTCTGTACACGCTGTGGGAGCGTGGGGAGTGGCGATGGTGCCCCATCCAATTTTACTTTTGCATGTATACATAGGGCCAGTTAAGCAAAATTTTTGAGCGTATAATTGTGATTATTTTCTTATCCACTAGTTGAATAATGTGTTTTGTAAGCTCAAAAGAACTATCTCATCGAGACTGTTCTTTTGAGTACCCACAACATATGTTTTGGTTGAGAAATCAAAATAATAATTTTCAGTTACGCAATCTTATCTGGAGGTCTGGTATATGAGGCATATCCGCTTAATCAGTATTTATATAGGAAATCTAAATTACAAAATTAAAATACCATTTTTTTCGCTGTATGGGAGAGATATTTACCTGTATTTTGTATAGAATCCGTCATTTTTTTACAAAATACAATGCAATGTCATTTTTTATGCTAACCGCGAGTTATACTTGTTGCTGAAGATCCACCGTCACCTATCTTGTGTTGATGTTTCCATCGTTATGTTTTGTTGTTTATATTTTACATAATTAAAACTGGAAAAAAGTAATTCGTTTATTTTCAAATTATTTTGTGTACATGTTTATTTAACTTTTTTTATCCTGTAATTGCAATACCAGAAGCGACACACACTACGCGACTTCATTTTTTAAGAAGTTAAAATGAGTTAAAATGGACCTTTTCGCAAAAAACCCCTGATTTTCGAGCAGACCAGCAATGATTGTTCCGTTGTCTTCTACTGCTGGACCCAGGCGACTGAGCACTTATAATATTTTAGAGCCTGTACCGAGCCTCACATGGTAGAATGTTTATCGTCAATAGATAAATAGATATAAATTTATAAATAAATAAATGAATTAATTAATAAAAAAATAAAACATAAATTGATTAATTAAATAATAATTAATTAATCAATCAATTAATTAATTAATAAATAACGATAAATTAATTAATTTATTATTTATTTATCTATTTATTGAGGGTGTGTGTAAGAACAGTATATGTGCTTGTGTGGTGATCTATGCTCCATTCCACTTAATTTGATATGCCACATGATTACTTTCAGAAAAAAAAAACTGTTTTCATATTTTGACCACATCCCAGGGGACGATGATGTATGTAAGGACAGAATGTGTGCATACATGGTGCTCTATGCTCCATTTCCTTTAATCTGTTATGGTACATGACTACTTTCAAAAAAAAATGTTTCGAACTTTTGACCCCACCCCAGGGTCGAGGGTGTGTCTACGGGCAAAATATCTACTTCCATGTTTATGCATGCGTCATTCACATCAATTTGATATGCAACATGGCAATATTCTGAAAAGTTGAATTATGCCTCTACCAGACCCCCTAAGTCCACCCAGTGTGAACTATGGTCCTGTTTGTTATGTTTCATACCTATTGTACCTCTGTCTGCATGCCTAATTTCGGTAAAAAGATATTGACAACTGACTTAGTTATTGCAGATTTTAAATAATTGACCTTTGACTCCGCCTTAGGAGTTAGGGGGTGTGGAGTTACTTGTTTGACAATGTCATTGTTATCTACAGAAACTGGGCAATCATGGCCTATAGTGAGAAGTTGTCTGATATAATAGCTTTAGGGGAAATGTGACAATAATGCACAATAAAGCTAAATTAAATAGCTTTTGCATTAGTCAAAACCTAAGTCAAAAAGGGCCATAACTCAGTCAAGATTTTGCGGATGATCCCTAAATTCAAATTTGACATGTATTTAATGATCCTTAACCCTTCTGTAAACTTTGAAACCGGGTTAAGCCCTCAAGTAAACTATTTTTACTAACCGTTCCAAGGCGGTACTTCTTCTGTCGATCATTAATGTTATTTCTGTCTTGTGTTTGTTATGCTTTCGTGCGTGTCTGTTTATTGATGCCTTGTGGTCTCTGCTGGGAATGGGTTGACTCTTGGCTTTCGTTTGTGATGTCTAATTGTGAGTTTGTTACTTTCCCATTGGTATCCTGGGTCAGGTGTGATACTTGATAGTATCGATTCCTGATCTTTGCCCTCTTTCTTACTTTGCATGACATAGATGCATCCCTTCAAAAGTTATTGATCAGAAACCAAAATTTAGCCAGCAATTAAGTCAAAAAAGGGCCATAACTCAGTCAAAATTTTGCGGACGATCTCAAAATTCAAACTAGACCTGTATTTGTTTTATTCTATAACCTTCTGTAAACTTTAAAATGACGCGACGCCCATCTAATGGTATGGCTCTTGTATTCTCTTTTGCAGGTTTCGCGGCTTTCAGAAATCCCCAAAACAAAATTCAAAAATGAAAATTCCAAGCCTGTCGTTATTCGCTATTTTTGCACTTATTGGAATGACTCTAGCTATGGATGGCTATGGTTATGGAAGCTATGGTTACGGTGGCTATGGCGGTGGTGGCTATGGTGACAAATATATGCCAGTATCTCTCGGACATGGGCAAAGCGGATCAAGTTTAGGAGGCTCCGGTATCTGTAAGTGTGTTTTTTTACTGTTTAAGCTACAATTTTGGACATTGATGCGTAGTCGTGTGGACATTAAAATGATGACATAATTAATGGCCTCGATGCTAGAATACCTGATATCGCCGTTTGCTGATACTAAAGGCGCAGACCAGCATGTGCATATGCGCAGTTTGATCAGCGACTCTATGTATCGATATCTGGAAAATAATTTCGTCAATCTTTTTCCATGAAAATTGTCAATATTCATGCTAGTCTATTCATGTAAATAGAGGATCTAACATGAGTGCTCTTTTATTGAATTTATTAAACGAGTTGGATAAAAGTGATAAAATGCGAAGCTTGCCGAGCATTTTATCTCTCTTTCTCAACCAGTATAATACATTCAATGATGTTAGATTATATTTATCATATGACATTAAGATTAGTTCGAAAAAACATGTTTGGTGGCGTTTTGTCATTTTGTTCGCAATTTTGTTGTGGACGTCATAACATTTCCCGAAAATCTGAAAACAACTAGTGGTTTATCGATTTTATTGTATGACGTTATTTCACTCCCAGAATTGACGTCATGTGATAAATGTAGTTTGAGACTGGCTTGAGTCTTACTTGGTGGGAAATCCCGACGACAGTTTCTTCTTGCGACATGGTCATCATTCTAGATAAGCTTAGTGTACTGGGTCTGCACTGTTCTTTTGACAAGACACTAAGACGCAAAAATGGGTTTGCACTGTTCTTTAGTTCCGAGCAGAAGTCGCTAAACTGGGTATGAACTGTTCTTTAGTTCCCAGCAGAAATCGCTAAACTGGGTCTGCACTGTTCTTTAGTTCCCGGCAGAAGTCGCTAAACTGGGTCTGCACTGTACTTTAGCTTCCAGCAGAAGTCGCTAATCTGGATGTGCACTGTTCTTTAGTTCCCAGCAGAAGTCGCTAAACTAGGTCTGCACTGTTCTTTAGTTCCCAGCAGAAGTCGCTAAACTGGGTCTGCACTGTTTTTTAGTTCCCAGCAGAAGTCGCTAAACTGGGTCTGCACTGTTCTTTAGTTCCCAGCAGAAGTCGCTAAACTGGGTCTGCACTATTCTTTAGTTCCCAGCAAAAGTCGCTAAACTGGGTCTGTCCTATATTTTAGTTCCCAGCAGAAGTGGCTAAACTGGGTCTGTACTGTTCTTTGGTTCCCAGCAGAAGTTGATAAACTGGGTCAGAATTGTTCTTTAGTTACCAGCAGAAGTCGCTAAAGTCAGAATTGTTCTTTAGTTACCAGCAGAAGTCGCTAAACTGGGTCCGCACTGTTCTTTAGTTCCCAGCAGAAGTCACTAAATTTGGTCTTCACTGTTCTTAAGTTCCCAGTAGAAGTCGCTAAACTTGGTCTTCACTGTTCTTTAGTTCCCAGCTGAAGTCGCTAAACTGGGTCTGCACTATTCTTTAGTTCCCAGCAGAAGTCGCTAAACTAGGTCTTCACTGTTCTTTAGTTCCCAGCTGAAATCGCTAAACTGGGTCTGCACTATTCTTTAGTTCCTAGCAAACGTCGCTAAACTGGGTCTGTCCTATATTTAGTTCCCAGCAGAAGTGGCTAAACTGGGTCTGTACTGTTCTTTGGTTCCCAGCAGAAGTTGATTAACTGGGTCAGAATTGTTCTTTTGTTACCAGCAGAAGTCGCTAAATTGGGTCAGAATTGTTCTTTAGTTACCAGCAGAAGTCGCTAAACTGGGTCCGCACTGTTCTTTAGTTCCCAGCAGAAGTCACTAAAGTGGGTCTTCACTGTTCTTTAGTTCCCAGTAGAAGTCGCTAAACTAGGTCTTCACTGTTCTTTAGCTTCCAGCAGAAGTCGCTAATCTGGATGTGCACTGTTCTTTAGTTCCCAGCAGAAGTCGCTAAACTAGGTCTGCACTGTTCTTTAGTTCCCAGCAGAAGTCGCTAAACTGGGTCTGCACTGTTTTTTAGTTCCCAGCAGAAGTCGCTAAACTGGGTCTGCACTGTTCTTTAGTTCCCAGCAGAAGTCGCTAAACTGGGTCTGCACTATTCTTTAGTTCCCAGCAAAAGTCGCTTAACTGGGTCTGTCCTATATTTTAGTTCCCAGCAGAAGTGGCTAAACTGGGTCTGTACTGTTCTTTGGTTCCCAGCAGAAGTTGATAAACTGGGTCAGAATTGTTCTTTAGTTACCAGCAGAAGTCGCTAAAGTCAGAATTGTTCTTTAGTTACCAGCAGAAGTCGCTAAACTGGGTCCGCACTGTTCTTTAGTTCCCAGCAGAAGTCACTAAAGTGGGTCTTCACTGTTCTTAAGTTCCCAGTAGAAGTCGCTAAACTTGGTCTTCACTGTTCTTTAGTTCCCAGCTGAAGTCGCTAAACTGGGTCTGCACTATTCTTTAGTTCCCAGCAGAAGTCGCTAAACTAGGTCTTCACTGTTCTTTAGTTCCCAGCTGAAATCGCTAAACTGGGTCTGCACTATTCTTTAGTTCCTAGCAAACGTCGCTAAACTGGGTCTGTCCTATATTTAGTTCCCAGCAGAAGTGGCTAAACTGGGTCTGTACTGTTCTTTGGTTCCCAGCAGAAGTTGATTAACTGGGTCAGAATTGTTCTTTTGTTACCAGAAGAAGTCGCTAAATTGGGTCAGAATTGTTCTTTAGTTACCAGCAGAAGTCGCTAAACTGGGTCCGCACTGTTCTTTAGTTCCCAGCAGAAGTCACTAAATTGGGTCTTCACTGTTCTTTAGTTCCCAGTAGAAGTCGCTAAACTGGGTCTGCACTGTTCTTTTGTTCCCAGCATAAATCGCTAAACTGAGTCTGCACTGTTCTTTAGTTCCCAGCATACGTCACTAAACTGGGTTTTGCACTGTTCTTTAGTTCCTGGCAGAAGTCGCTAAACTGGGTCTGCACTGTTCTTTAGTTCCCAGTAGAAGTCGCTAAACTGGGTCTGCACTGTTCTTTAGTTCCCAGCAGACGTCACTAAACACGGTCTGACTGTTTTTTGTTCACAGCAGAAGTCGCTAAACTGGGTCTGCACTATTCTTTTGTTCTCAGCAGAAGTCGCTAAACTGGGTCTGCACTGTTCTTTAGTTCCCAGCAGAAGTCGCCAAACTGGGTATGAACTGTTCTTTAGTTCCCAGCAGAATACGCTAAACTGGGTCTGCACAGTACTTAAGTTCTCAGCATTAGTCACCAAACTGCGTCTGTACTGTGGTTTTGTTCCCAAAATCAGACGCCCAAACGGGTGTGAACTGTTCTTTTGTTCCCAAAAATAAGACGCTAAAACGGGTCTGAACAGTTTTTTTTATTCCCAAAATAAGAAGCCAAAATGGTCTGAACTATTCGTGTGTTCCCAAAATAAGAGGCTATGACGGGTCTGAACTATTCTTTTGTTCCCAAAATCAGACGCTAAACTAGGTCAGAACTGTTCTTCTGTTTCAAAATCAGACGCTTAACTGGGTGTGAACTGTTTTTATGTCTGAAATGAACCAGTGTATGAGATTTCCAACCATGTGGTATGTGCGAATAGCAAATCTTCAGATCAGCCTGCGCATATGCGCAGTCTGATCAGAGCCTTTGCTTGTCGCTTGAGCTTTTACGATTGTTAAGCTACTGACTGAACACCATTTGTAGTTTCTAAGCTTAAAAGGAGGCTGCACAGGCTCGGTCGAGTCACCCTTGTCAAAATGCCACGTTGTTTGAAATCTCATGCCACGGCTCATATGTTTTTTTTGTTCTTAAAATAAGACGCTAGGCATAAATGTGTTAAAATAACCCAGGGCCTCGACACGAGCAAACAAGTCTTCGGTGTTTGCGAACAACACAGACGCAGATCAGCCTGCGCGTTCGCGCAGTCTGATCAGCGCCTTTGTTTTTCGCTTATGTGAAAGTATCATATCTAGATTTTCTACAAGCGAAATTCTGTAGCTGACGAGACTGGTTTGAGTCTCGCTTTGTCGGAAAACCCGAAGACGGATGTTGTCGCGTCGAGACCCACCCTGACACACATGTAGCTGACTTGTCGATTTGGTTCTTTATTTCAGTTTCTCTCCTTATTTTCTTCATCATTATCTTAGTTCTCACAAACAGTAGTTCATCGTCAACAGGACTTACACTTGGTTAACACGTAAGTAAAGTGATATTTATTCTAAAAAAATGTGGCTGCTAATCGCTGCTAGTCAATTTAAAACGTCCACCTGGCCAACAATACATGTATATCGTGTTGGTGTTGAATAAAAAATATGCAATGTAGTTGTACATTAAACCCCCATTCCACTGAACGGCGATTCGCTACGATTCGAAATTTTGGTCAAAATGACACGAATCATAGCAGAAATGGCAAGAGCGCATTAGACGCGTCAAAGAAGCGCCTAGGTCGTAGTAGAAGCGTATCGGAATCTTCATGATCGCCACCTAACGGCGATTGTTTTGACCTGCACAAAATTTACGTAGCGACATCGCCGTGGAGTCGAAGTGCTACGGAAGCGTAGTCACATCGCAGCAAGATCTTCATGAGCGTAGCTGTATCGCGGCGGCATCGTGAGCATCGAACCTCATTCGCCATCACATCGCGGCGAAATCGCCGAGTTATTCATCGGTGATGCAGCTATGCTTCCGCTACGCTTTGCGCGACCTTGCTACACTCTGTACGCTCTCACTACGACCTCGCTACGACAACGCGCTTCCGCGACAACTGTGCCTTTAGGCATAGTCAACCTTGGCGCTTCTGCCACGCTTCCGCCACGCTCTTGACGTTCTGACCAACTCCAGACCTAAAGTTGGTGTCGCTCGTTTGTATTCTAAGACCAATGCTGAGCAGTTCCATTCTCTTATGATTGAAGAATAAAGAGCCATCTTCAATGCTCAGTGCTCCTATTAGTTGGCCTAAGTGCCAACATTGTAGCCGTCTGTCTCCGGATAATCATGGACGGACCCTGGACTGTTTGGACCTCCAACTCTGTCTTGCCTGGACCTCCGATCATCCAACATTATAGTCTGTGGTTCATAATGGCCAGCTGAAGCATAGCGACTTGAGCGCGTCTATCGTTGGCATTTAACTGAACATAAATCAGTTGAACTTCAGATTTTATATAGGAAGGATACAAAAGCGCAACGAAAGCATAGCTCCATCGCCTAGGTCGTAGCAAGTCCTCAGCTGCATCGCCATCAGCGTAGACTAAGCGTAGCCGGATCTTCATTGTCGTAGTGGGGTCGTAGCAGAAGCGTAACGGAATCGTAGTGGAAGCGTACTTGAAGTGTACTGGAAGCGTAGAGCCCCCATTTCGTGTGCTTGTCTACGCTTCCACGGCGATTTGGAATAATTTTAGAGATTACAGGCATCTGTGATCGCCATAAACGTAGCGGAATCGCCGTCCAGTGGAATGTGGGGGTTATGTAACCCGAAGGTTGAAGGCCACATCTCAGTCAGTATGTCTCGTATCTCATACAGATAACACCTCCAGATACAATGTAACCAGTCAAGTTGTCATATTAGCCATTTCCTGTTCCCTGATTGGTTAAATAAATTATCATACCTTTACCTGAGGCGAGTTCAACAATGCGAGCGCTTGCTAGCGCTCGTTGTACTGGTGTCAGGCTTTACACATAACGAAAAAAAATAGGTACCAGTCAACGAGCGCCCGGCGAGCTCTCGCATTATTGAACTCACCTCTGTACAGGTATATTGTCAGCTTACAGGGAACAAGATCCAATTTTTAAAGCTGCTTAGTCTGTAACTTTTGATCTTTTAATTTTAGAACTAATGTTTCTTTTTTTCAAGAACACAGTAAAAAACTAAAATTCAGGTATACATTTTACCAATATCGTAATACTTAACTAATTATCAGTATCAAAACAACAGCATTTTTGTTAAAATTAACTGTCTATAATTATTGGAGGGACGCAAATAATTACCAACAAGAGAAAAACACACCTGTTTTATAAGATAATTCACTTTTCCGTGCAGTTTTCAGCTATAGCGAACAGATTTATTGTGAAGACATAACTTAATTCTACTTTAACAAATGATTTAAAAAGAAAATAAAAACAATTCGAAAAATGTTCATAGTTGCAGACTTAGTCCCTTTAAAAAAAGTTTTCTTATTTCTCAACCAGTACATATGTTGTGGGTACCCAAAGGAACCGTCTCAACTAGACGACATTTAGAGCACCCAAACATATGTTTAAGCTGATGGTTAAGAAAATATTTACAACTTTGCGCTCAGAAAAAAATGCTTTTCTAAACAGGTGTTTGTTTTTTTTGGTTTAAGTAGGGAAGGATGGGGCTTTGGCGACTGCGTCTATCACTGCCAAAATGGCTTGAGCTGAAATTCGAGTATGTACGAGAAATACTCGACATACTACTGTCTTGGTCTGGGTCTTGCTCCGACCCGCCGTTGATCTCAGTAGGTTCGTGACGTCACCCCAGTAGCGACTATCGGTGTTCGAATCAAACTTTAGTTACTATAGTAGGGACTATAGTTCGATTCGAAGTGCGCCTATGCCGTCACACCTCCCTTTCATGCTCTGGTGTCAACACCACCATCGAAGTCCTGCAGATGTTAATGCACATAGAAAAGCTTTAAATGACTTTTTGTTTGCTACGTTAAAAACCGCGACTAGAGCAAGATTTACCTGTACCAGTAAACAACCGTGTGATTTCGCCATTTCGCAAGGATTTTATTTTCTCGAAACTTCGCATATATGGCGAAGTTTCGCGAACATAAAACTCTCGCGGAAATGTTCGAATCTACATTATTGTAGTGACAGTACCATTCCTAACAGCCTTGCTGTTGGGTTAACACTTTAGCGACATGATTATAGTGGTCGACTGTCACGCAGGAGTTCTGGGTTCGAATCCTGGCGGACCCAAAGATGTTTCCCCTTGAAATTACTTTAATGGTGTCAAAAGTGGGATGACGAGTTCATGCAGGTAACGCCTGGGGCAGCCTCTGAATGTGAGAGCGGTAGCGGGCTATACTCTGTTGTATGTCTGAAGGAACGATTGATGCCTGGCTCTCAAAAAGTAAAAGGAGAAAGAGTGTAGTGACAGTACCATTCCTAACAGCCCCTTTGTAGGGTTTACTCTTTAGCGACATGGTTAGAGTGGTCGAATGTCACGCAGGAGTTCTGGATTCGAATCCTGGCGGACCCAAAGATTTTTCCCTCTGGAATTGCTTTAGTATTTTCCCATCACAGAGAGCCTCCAAACAAGAGCGCATATTTGATTTTTTTCCTTTTTCTCAATCATATTAAACATATGTTGTTGCTGACTCAAACGCCACCACGAGATGGTTCTTTTGAGCACCAAAACCACACATTGATACGGAAGACAAAAATAGCAATTTTGAAAACGGAATTTTACTGATCTGGACCTATATACATGTATAACAATAACTAGTACTGCCCTGCCAGCCAAGCGTGACAGTGACGTCATGTTCTGTTTACAAAATTATCATGGACTTAGAATCGATAGATCACGTGTGTATTAATCCTGTCCGCAGGATAGGATTAATACACAAGTGATCTATCGAGTCGCATTAGCTGAAGTGGAGTGTACAAGTTAATGTTTTACTTAACAGTTGTGAACAAAGTAATATGTCACCGTCACTTTTGGTTGGCACGACAATAGCTGTATTTTTATTTGATTTCAGGTTTAGTCTTCCCAAGCTACAAGAGCAAATGACGGGCTTTGACGAGAGGTTATTTAAGTATATAAATTAGTATCCGAATACGATGTTTTAAGGGCAATTTGAATAAATTTTTGAGCAGTGTATACCTTGATCTTTATTTATTAATGGGGCTCGACGCGAGAAACCCTGTCTTCGGGGATTTGCGAACAACAAAGGCGCAGACCAGTCTGCGCCTACGCACAGTCTGATCAGGGCCTTTGTTATTCGCTTACATGTGTTAGAAAGTATCATATCTAGACTTGAATGAGTTGACTTTATCATCACAAACTTAAGTTTAGTTTTAACTGTACAACCAAATCTGATTACGTCACTGCTTCGTATAAATTTAGGTCACTGAAACATTAATTTTCTTAAGTAGAAGAGATTTAAGCCATCGAACGAAATCATGGTACAAACAAATGAACGTAAAATAAGCGAATGGACTGTATTGCAGACCTGCCACACAATATGAGTGTGCTTTCTCGATGACTAAAGAGGTCCATGACACAAATTTGATACTTCTCGCTTTTCTTGATTTAAAGAAGTAGGAAATCTTTCACTAATTACATTTTGTCACATGAAACAATTGATCCCTATCTCAAAAAGTGTATATTTTCAGTTCGATAAATTCATTTTAATTGGACATTTCCATGCATTACTTTCACATGAACACTCTTTAACGTACAACCAAAACGATCGTTTTGCCTTCTTTTTGATACATAAATTAAAGCTGCTATCCGCGTGTTGCGTTTTTAAAGTCTGTCAGTATATATGATTGCAAAACTAGAACAAACAGTGTTGCGTAATAAAACACGACACACACACACACACATACATAACCGCCACAATGGGAACACATTCAGGAAAGCCCGTCATAATCATGGCTCAGGTGCATGTAAGGAGCATCACGCACAGTACTATGTACCAAAAAGCTCCATTTTGTTCGCCGGAACTGGCGCACTGTAGCATTTGGGTTCAGCTCTATCAAAATCGATTATTCTGATTATCCGAAAAGTTTAATCAGCAGAAGTAATGAAGTTTATATTTTTTTCGATAAAATATCGCTATAGAAAAAAACATAAACTTAATTTAAGCCGTTTGTTTTGCTGCAATCACACTTGTTATTGTGTAAACATGGTTTCTGTGACGTCAGCGTCACGTTATCACCCGCGTTATCAAAGTAGATCCTAAATGTACATCCGTGGTCTGATTCCACGGTATCCTGCGGAATTGGCCGAGGCAGTGCCGATTGAATGAGAGCAGTACTAAACAATGAATCGACAACATCAGAACCACCGACTTCGAACGGACAGCAGCCTAAGCCACTGTGAGGGGGATGCTTAAATGAACCATGACATGTGCTTTCCAACAATATGGCATTTGGCATGTGTAAACTCCGACAAGCCAGTGCAGCCTCCTTTTGAGCTTAGGAGCTCCAAAAGCTCCAAATTATGTTAAGTCAGTAGCTTAACAGCCATAGAATATTCAAGCGTCTGGCAACGGCTCTGATCAGACTGCACGTATGCGCAGGCTGCTCTGAGCCTATGCTGGTCGCAGATACCACATTGTTGGTAATCCCCTGTCGCAGCTCAAATGTCTTTTACTGATACCAAATCTTCATCCAAGAATCTGTTGTTGTTAAAACACAAATATTATTTAGCTCGTATGGCGGCTTCCTAACTGATGCAGTTTTCCATCACAGAGAAACAAATGACCAGAATAGGAAGTTTGCAAACTGATGTTGTCAATTTCTACCTTATAGCTCGTATGGCGGCTTCCTAACTAATGCAATTTTCCCTCACAGAGAAACAAATGACCAGAATACATGTAGGAAGTTTGCAGACTGATGTTGTCAATTTCTACCTTGTAGCACATGTGGATGCATTGGGATGTTTTAACACGTATCTGAAAATAGGGCCTGAAATGTGAATGATTATTTATAGTATTTTTTTTATAGTTTCGTTATTTTATCGCATAAGTCTTAAGAAGAAATACAATGTAAAGTAAAATGTATTTAAGCCCCATCAGTAGATGTGTTGATATCCTTTCTAAGGCGGTACTCCTGTTATTGCTTTTATTAGGTTTGGGGGTTTTGTGCTTTGTCCATGTTTGCGGTTTGGCTCTTCTCGTCCTTTCCAGTTTAGCATTCCGCTTGCAGAAGAAAAGCAAGCTGTTTAATTTACCTTTATTATTTTTGACTGTGTCTGTTATGGGCCTCTTCCTCGTGGTGCTATGGGTGGGTCTGCGGTATGTAACTATGACATTTCCCGTTCATACTCACCTACATTTTAAGATACATTTGAGAAGTATTCGGAGAAGGAGGGAAATCTTAAAGTTTCATGCGCGGACACCGATGGTGAGACTGGGTGTCCAGACAGCCCCCCGGAAAATCACAAACCTATTTATTTACTTGTTTATACATGTACCCCCTGGAAAATCACAAGTGTGTGCTATGATCGGCTCGCCAATGAAACACTATTTTAAAAAATAGCGTTTCGCTGGTAAGCGATGATAACCCGCCTTTAGATGTTTACTACGCTTTCTTGGAAATCCTGGTACAGACTCCTCTCACCTCATTAACTAAAAAAAAAGCTTTTAAGAGATGGACCCCCGTGACTTGTCGTTCTGTATCCGCAAATAATTTATGTTACTTATCTTGGTTTATCCAACATATGGACTAGACAGAAAAGAATATTCTTTCACCATAGCTTATGAGGAAAAACAACTATTTTTTTTATTTTTGTTAATTACATAGGCCTACACGCACCTTTTAATGGAACATATGAACATATACAAGCGTCTCATAATGCAAAAATTCTGAGAAACTTAAAGTAAACAATTTAAAAATAACTTGATTTTTACAACTTTGCTCTTGTTAATTGTTTTGTGACTACCACTGTGTGGGTGGTGTTTTGTACTGGGTCATTGTTTTGTGGTGTACTTCTAATGTCATTTCGAGTTTTGCAATCATATTGTTGATGATGTTGATGCTTTGATTTAATTGTGATGAGTGACTGTCAGTGATTTGTGTGTCTTCCTCACGGTGTCGTGGCTTATCCTGTGGTATGTGATTGTGGCATTACCAGGTCATAATCACTTAAATTTTGATATTTGAGCCGCGACATGTGATTTCGAACAATGTGGTATTTTGAAATGTGTAGACCCATACGAGTCTGTTTAACCTACTTTTAAGCTTACAAACAATAAAAAATGTTCGGTTAGTAGCTTAACAGTCATACAATATTCGAGCGATCATCAAAGGCTCTGATCAGACTGCATGCGCAGAGTGATCTGAGGCTTTACTGATCGCACATACATGTACCACATTGTTGGAAATTTTATGTCACAGCTCAACTTTTTTCAACGACAAAGTAGAGCGGAACACAAAGATCAGGAATCGAAACAATCCAGTTCCACATCTGACCATAAGTGCTTAAATGGAGGCTGCATAGGTTCGTCTGAGTCTACACTTGTCAAAATACAATATTGTTGGAAATCACATATACTGACACACACTTTTAACGCAAAATAATTCAGGAATGTAACTCTAATTAATATACGAGGTTTTGCCGAAATCATTGTACCGGTCAGGGGTTATGGCAGACATTTACCCAATGAGGTTATGATTAAAAGGGAATAATTGACTGATGAAGTTCTACTTTCATTTTCATAATAAGTGTTTTATTTTTTGATAAAATTGCGTTACAATGGACGAAACAATATATGTAATATTAAAGGTTCTGTTTGATTTTGCGTTAGAAGTGTAGTTCAGTATATGTTACGGCTCAAATGCACCAACTCTTCATTAGCACATTTACGCCGAATGGAATGTCCAATTCTTATCAATTAGACCAGTACATTTCCGTTTTAAGTGGTGTTGGGCTGTATTTGCGACTTTTTTTTATATTTTTTATAGAATACCCTGTAACTAAACGGTGGGAACCTGATCAGACGCCGCGTTCTGTGGGTCTGATCTGGTTATGTATTGTTTCCTAATGTCCCATAAAAAAGAACACGAGGCTTAAATGGGTTAATAATGAAGTCACTGTTGGCAAGAAAATGGAGAAATACATCTAGCAGGTGTTTTATAGTCCAACCGGAATATATAAGACACGCGAAAATCCAGAATGTTGTTTTATTACCGTGCGTCCTTTTTCAAAAGATCAACCTATCGCTTAGACCGGTACATTTCCAATTAAAAGGGGGTTGGGTGGTAGTTGCAACTGTATTTATAATCTTATTTGAATATCTTGTAAGTAAACAGTAGAGAACGTGATCAAAAGCCACGCCATGCGGCATCTTATCTGGTTAAGTTCTGTTTGCTGATATCCAATTAAAAGCACGACAGGCTTAAATGGGTTAATAAAGAATTCACTGTTAGCTAGAAAATAAATAGAAGACATTCTATTATGTAATATTTTCTTTTATTATCAGCATTTCCAAAACAATCCCGCCAAGAATCAGACACAATCAGTTATGCTAGATAAAACATTTATTATAATACAGCAGATTGATAGAAAAATAGCAATTGTTACTAGTGAATGGTTTAATGTCAGTGAAAAATGAGCTTCGTTGCGACTAAACTTTTCTTTGTGGGGTTACGACAATGCGAAACTCAAACAAGTCTCCTTAACTACAGAGAATAGCTAGACAATTGAAACTCTACCTGTAGCATGACTAGATATGATTCTTTCCAAAAAGCGAATAAAAAAGGTGCTGATCAGGCTGCGCTGATAAACAGGCTGGTCTGCGATTTTGTAGTTCGCAAATCCCCAGAACAGGTTTTCTCGCGACGAGGCCAAAAAATATTTTATCATGATGTTTTATTCGGAGTAGCATTATATGCTTTAAGCTTTAAGTTATTTCATAAATTTCAGATGGAACGACTCTCCATGTATACTAAGAAAGTTGTCTAACGTCAGGAAGAAGCCAAAGTTGAGGAATCGACACATTCAAGTGCAGACCCGATCCAGGACACCATATGGCAATTTGTTAAAACACAGCAAAACATCCCATAAAGAAGCGCGAAGAGGTCAGCCCATTCCCAGCAGGTCACCACAAAGTTACATAACACAGATAAAACAGTATCGCAAAGAAAAATGCAAACAAAGAAGACCCACACAAGAAGTACCGCTTTAGAGGCTGGTACATGTACTGTGAAACAAGTTAAAGCCCTCTAGTATCTTATTACTGACCGTTCCAAGGAGGTGCTTCCTTTGTTGATATTTTTTGTGTTTGACTTTGCTTTCTGTGATATCTGTTTATTGCAGCATTGTGACCACCTGTTGAGCTGACTTCTTGGCTCTCTTGTGTTTGAGATTTTCTTGTGTTTTGTCACTTTCCAATATGGTGTTATACTTGATTGTATCGACGCCTGATCGTTGTCTCCTCTCTTACTTTAACCCCCAAATAGAATGCTATTTTCTACTGACTCATGGGATCATACACTTATAAGATACTATGTTTTGTGGCACAAAATGACAATCAATCCTAAATTGTCGCCGTCTAGGATTGTTAGTAGCACTTGAGCTATTTTACTATACAGTTTGTATTCTGATAGATTTTGACATACAGAAAATGAAAGCAATAGGGATAGGATCGTCCAATATGATTTTTAGAGTAGTTACATACAGGCATTTCCTAATTATCATGCGTTTCTATCCACAAGGATTGTTTTATTCTTGTTTTATTCTTAACAGACAGTGTAGATCCTGATGATACTAGTAAATAGTGTGAGTATGATAAAGAAATGATAAGGAAATACCACAATCACAAACTGCAGACAAACCAATGCCACCAGGAACACAAACTAAGAAAAGCAACCAGCTCTCTTTCCCCAATAAGATGATTTTAAGACTAGAATGGACATAAAGTAACGCACAACAAAGCATAGAACAATTACAGAATCCCACAATGGGAGTAATAAATAAACAACGAAACAACAACAACAGAACCACCGCCTTAGAACGGATGTACGCAAAAACGTATATACGTATAATTTGACGCTGCAAGTATAGGATTATCAGTTACAACAAAACCTGTTTTAAGCGACCACTCAAAAACCAGACATAAACTATCTTAATGACAAATGGTAGCTTAATGAAGGTCGGAGCATTCCGCAATACTCCTGATCTGCATTAAGCGATAATCGTTCTCCTTTTTGAGTGGCCGCTTAAGACAGATTTTTCTGTATTTATTTTATTTGTGGAAGAAAAATACAACTAGTCATGTTTAATTTAGTGTCTTTATGTCACACTTTAGCCCTTTAGAATGCCCTAAAACCATTTCTTGCCATAGTGCTTCACCCTTGACCCAATGGAGGGAGGAGTACACTCAGACCCCTTCAAGACTGTGTACTCTATAAAATGCCTCGAAACACGCCTGATTTATGTATGAGAGCAGCAAAGGTTCTTGCGAGTGTTTAGAAGGAGGAATACACCCAGACCCCCTCAAAAGTGTGTACTCTATAAAATGCCTCAGAAACGCAACTGATTTATGTATGAGAGCAGCAAAGGTTCTTGCGAGTGTATAGAGGGAGGATTACACCCAGACCCCTCAAGAGTGCGTACTCTATAAAATGCCTATGAAACGCGGGAGCGCAGTGGCTCTGTGGGTGACTCGAGACTGAGGGGCCATGGGATTCGAGCCTCACCGGCGTCATTGCGTTGTGGTTCTTGAGCAAGACACATTTATCCTAGCTTAGTACTGGTTCAACCCAGGAAGACCCGTCTCTGTTTAACTGAAAGATTGTTGATGGGACGTAAAGAATCAAATCAAACAAACCAAGCCCCAGAAACGCGTCTGATTTGTGTATGAGAGTATTTTGTTTGATTTGATTCTTTACGTCCACTCAACAATCTTTCAGTTATTCGTGACGGGTCTTCCTGGGTTGAATCAGTACTAAGCTAGGATAAATGTGTCTTGCTCAAGGACCACAATGCAGTGACGCCGGTGAGGCTCGAACCCGCGGCCCTTCGGTCTCGAGTCAAGCACTCTACCACTGAGCCACTGCACTTCCATGTGTATGAGAGTACAAAATGTAGCAAAGGTTCTCGTGAGTGTTTAGAGGTAGGAGTACACCCTGCCCTCCTCAAGAGTGCCTACCCTATAAAATCCCTAAGAAACATGCCTGATTTATATATGCGAGCAGCAAAGGTTCTTCCGAGTGTTCAGAGGGAGGAGTACACCCAGACCCCCTCAATAGTGCGTACTAGAAACGTGCCTGATTTGTGTATGCTAGCAGCAAAGGTTCTTGCGAGTGTTTCGAGCAGCAAAGGTTCTTGCGAGTGTTGCGAGCAGCAAAGGTTCTTGCGAGTGTTGCGAGCAACAAAGGTTCTTGCGAGTGTTTAGAGGGAGGAGTACACCCAGACCTCTCAAGAGTACGTACATGTACTCATAAACGCGGCTGATTTGTGTATGAGAGCAGCAAAGGTTCTTGCGAGTGTTTAGAGGCCCCCCCCCCTCAATAGTGCGTACTCTATAACATGCCCCAGAAACGTGCCTGATTTGTGTTTGGGAGCAGCAAATGTTCCTGCGAGTGTTGCGAGCAGCTAAGGTTCTTGCGATTGTTGCGAGCAACAAAGGTTCTTGCGAGTGCTTAGAGGGAGGAGTTCACCCAGACCTCTCAAGAGTACGTACTCAGAAACAGGCCTGATTTGTGCATGAGAGCAGCAAAGGTTCTTCCGAGTGTTTAGAGGGAGGAGTACACCCAGACCTCTCAAGAGTACGTACTCAGAAACAGGCCTGATTGGTGTATGAGAGCAACAAAGGTTCTTGCGAGTGTTTAGAGGGAGGAGTTCACCCAGACCTCTCAAGAATACGTACTCAGAAACAGGCCTGATTTGTGCATGAGAGCAGCAAAGGTTCTTGCGAGTGTTTAGAGGGAGGAGTACACCCAGACCCCATCAAGAGTGCGTACTCTATAAAATGCCTCAGAAACGTGCCTGATTTTAGTATGCGAGCAGCAAAGGTTCTTGCTAGTGTTTAACACTTACAACATAGGCAGACAGTCACAGACGATTTGTTTATTGTACACTAGATCAAAGTTTCCGTGAAGATAATCCACAAGCTTTAGCATGGTATAACTATTGTTACCACCTACGTCGGTGTAGACCTTGCACACCACGAGATACTGTGTGCTAAAGTTGGAAGTGTGGTATAAAATTCTATCTCACATACCCGCTTCCAATCCTTTTTAAGGATAAAAAACTAAACATAAACGTTAATGTAACGTAATCATTTTATCATGCATCACAGCGTATTCAGGTACTTCTGGAAGTTTTTTTTTTAAAATACGATACTGTCTTTTTATGATGATGAGCAAGAGAAAGAAGCTGTGAATCGTGTGAGGATGGGATAGAAAAATCCGATCCTTGCAAATCATCATTTGTCATCATTAGGCAAGCCTTGAGATGTTAACGGGTGATCCTCAGGATGGATTTTCCTATCCCACCCTAACACTCATGATAGATTTCAAAATTATCACATTTAAAACACATGGTTGCAGGAAAATCTTTATCAAATGACGTCGCATCTTTGAGTAATATAACGCCATGTAATAAAATCGATAAACTACTAGTAGTTTACAGATCTAAAACATTACGTAATGACGTCTATTTTAACGCCGCGCATAAGATCGCAAAATTGTGACGTTGTCACGCCAAAAATTAGATTTTTAAGTAATTTTTAATGGCATGCAGTAAAACGAATCTGACATTACAGTTAATGGCCCAGTTTCGAATCTTTCCCAGTTCCGAATCACGTCATAGTTTCGTTGAAAACTACACAGCAGCGGTAAAATTTAAAATACATATTTTGGTTTTGTTTTGTTGTATAATTATCCCTCTGTATGTGAGTGAAAGCAAATATCTATAAGTTATCTGCTTGGTAAAAATAAATACAATTTTCCCCCATGACCCATTTTATGAAGGTATATTTTCACACGTGTCAGTATCTGTTCACTGCATATTTCCCAAAAATGTTTTCGTTTGAAATGAATGTTTATCAAACTTTCGGTTTCAGCATGTTTTCCTACAATTATTAAAACCCATCCAAGAAAAAACGGACCTTTTATTCTGTTTTTGGTTCTGTGATAGCCGTGTAATCATTGTCACTTATTTGCCCAGTTTCGAATCAGCTGTCTCAGAGTTTTATTTCGCGCTCAGCTGTTTGTACAACAAAGAAGTCAAAATTATGTGAAAAAGTTTCAATGGCTCTCTCTCTCTCTCTCTCTCTCTCTCTCTCTCTCTCTCTCTCTCTTAGCAGACGCTGATCCAAAAAGTTTTGCCTCTGCCAACGTTTTTTTTATATTTCATGTCGGTTTAGTTGATGAGGGGAGAGAGAATCCAAATACCACAAAAGCGGGCCATCATCGGCCCGCCAACGAAACTCCATTTGATGGCCTTGGTAGCTCTAGAGAGCATTAGTGTGAAAAGTAGTCTGAATTTTAGGGGTATAGCTATGGGACTTTACAGGGGTTGGCGGGGGGGGGGGGGGGGGGGTGGGGGTCTGTGCCCCAGTCTTCCTTGGCTTCCCTGGATCCGAGTATGCATGAGGATTATGCCTTTGTGTGTGTATGTTGAATTTCTTTGTCTGTCTGTCTATCAGTCGATCTGTCTATCTAAGTCTCTCTATATGCCTGTCTGTCTGCATGTCTCTCTTTCTTCCCCTCCTCCCCCCTATCTCTCTCTCTCTCTCTCTCTCTCTCTCTCTCTCTCTCTCTCTCTCTCTTAGCATATGCGGTGTAGACTTAGCAGACCAGGGATCCCGAGCTCGATACCGGGCAATTCAAGTCTTTAGTTGGGACTCTAAATCAGTCCCGTTCCCGATTAACCTTGGCTGGTAGAAGCCCATTATCCTAATTATGTATCATTTATCCGTAACCACTACATGCGCGGATCCAGAAAGTTTTGTCAGAGAGGGTCCAACCTTGACAACGTTTTTTAAGTTTGATGGGGGAGGAATTATTAGCGGGCCCTCTTCGGTCCGCCAGCGAAACGCCATTTAAATGGCGTTTCGCTGGCCAAAATTGAAAGCTGGCTTGGTAGCTTTACGATTTTAGCTTTACGGAAACGGGTCAATTTTGGTAAAAAGCCTATATTTTTGTGATTTTCGAGGGGAGGTCCGGACCCTCTGCCCCCCTCTGGATCCGCACATGCACTTCATCCTCCTGTGAGTAATAGTAGGGCTAACGTCTTGTTGATTTTCCAGTACCCATTGTATATGCCCCACTCCATCACAAGTGGACATACTTGTGTCGGATGATTCCCTTGCTTTTTGTCCAACTATGTATAACAGAGTTGACAGGGCCAAATCAGAATTAAGAGTGAGGTTGGTACCGTTAAACATGTTGAAGCTCTCCAGTTTTTCCTTTTACTGGCGTATATAGATTTCGTCGATCGTCTTTCCAAATGTTAAAAACCTGGCCTTTACCCCGTACTGTGGTGTGTGTGTTGGTGGTGGTGGTGTGGGAGGGGGGGGGTCAAGACGTTATAACCATTCAAACATCTACCATGACCCCGCTATCGGCTACAGTATCACGTGTGTCGACCGGTGTTGGCGGGTGGGGCAGTGGTTACAAATGCAATTCTCGGTATATGCGTGCGCTAAATAACAATTGAAATAAATAAAAATGTCACAAAAATAGAAAAAAAAATACTCTGAAAAAGTGAATGTTAGTGTTTCTATCACAAAGCGATGCGTCAAATGACAGACAGTGCAGATCCTGATTAGAACGCGCCTCTAGCAGCTATCTGATCTAGCTCAACTGTACACTGTCTCATAGACCAAGTTTACCTGTAAACCTTTCGATCATTAGCCAGGGTGTATAATCGATTGTATTACTTGTATGTGGTAAAATGTTCATAGTCATTCATGCGCGGATTCACAGGAGTGAGTACTGGGGGTCCGGACCACCCCCTCCCGCATAGAAAAGCACAAAGCTGTATATTATCTTAGGATAACTGGTTGGAAAAGTACAAAGCTACCGATGTCGGGTCATCATCGGACCGCTAGCGAGGCGCCACTTATATGAGTTTCGCTGGCGGGCCGATGGTTGCCCGTTTTGGTTACTTTCTGTGTCCGTGCAAGTTTACTGCAATGAATACGGTAAAATAATGCGTCAGACTCGTCATTGGAAGTAGCGATTAAGCCAACAATGTCAAAACCTTAATGCAACTGTACTACTGAAGGTAATTTCTTAGAATTTCTAAAGTGATTCGAAACTGGGCAAATGACCCGCAACTGGGCAAATTGGCGGCCTACTTCAAAGCCCTTGTATGACACATATCAGAGTCCGAATGATACAAATTGAGGTTCATTATTTAGGGGAATGATAGTGCTTTGTAATAGTAAAACCGAAATCTTATTTACTCAGAGCAACTATTTGGAATACGCCTTGAAGTAAAAGTGATTCGGAACTGGGCCATGAACTGTAGTGCTCCTGTATTATTGAATCAATTAAAATCAATGGAAAAAAGTGATAAAATGCTCAGCAACCCTCGCATTTTTTCGCTTTTCCCAAACTCATTGAAAAATTTCAAAAAACATAAGCACTCGTGTAGTGTAAGATTATCTTCATATTAAACGGTAAATTTCAAATACCATTGGATTTATCAAACATGGCGTTTTTAGGAGGCTGTAATAAAAGAGCAGCAAAAATGGAAACTGGGCTAATACTGTTGCCTGGCTCTTTTCTTTGAAGACTTTCGACGTTATCAAAAAGCGCCAACCATTTCATTTCCCTTGTTTCTAGTCTGTAACTTGGTCAATAGTGTGTGTGTGTGTGTGCGCGCACGCGTGTGTGTGTATGTGTGTGTGTGTGTTAAACACTAGTGGCAGACCAAACCAGAGATTTTAGCACAATATCTCTATGTAAATGTCTTGCTGATGCAAATAAGATTAATGATTGTTGATTGTTTTACAAATAAGAAAGCACAAGTGCCAATAAGCTGCGTTACAGAGGGGGTTAGTCTCAAGTGACTTTATGAAACATTGCAGAGTACGGTTTATCTCCCCTCTCTCTTTGTGGACATAACCAAGAAGATTTAAACACGTTTCTCTATGACATACAGTCTTAGAATTCAACAGTCTGATCATCTTCTTGACATCTACAGTGGCTTGAGAGTTCTGTCCAAGAGCTCTGTGATTAAGATACAGAAGAAACAACTGCAGGAAATGTCCATCAACAACACCCCACATATACCACTGAGGACGCTCAAATTGTTTTTGTAAGAGCTTGAAGGGCGTTACATAGGACCTTATCATCTCGTAGTTTATAGCAACTGGAGTAATATGTTGCTCTTGTGGAAAGAAATGTACACAAGGTTGGCTATAATCTCGCAATAGTTCAATTGTCGTAATATCTTGTCTGTCTTGTGTTGCTTGTACCAGTAAGTCTAGGTCTGGATGATATATTATCTTAGGATAATAGCAGTGACACAAGCATAGTTTATCTGTAATGGTAAATGATGATAAAACATCTAAAGACAACTGCTGGTACCCCAGCATTAACAATGCTGATGCCTGCTTTAGTTTAGCAGATGAATAAATAGGATCAGCTCGGGACCAGGCGTTGTCCTTGAGAATATAATGTACAGCTTCTGTTGGTTTATCTATCCTTTGTACAATTTCACATGATAAGAGACTAAGATAAAGAAAGGGTAAGATCAGTGATACGGCTCTTTGTGTTTCTTCTTCAGTATGAATTGTTATTCTTCTGGATCCAGATAAATCTGAAATACGGTGTACGAGCGCTTCCTTCATGTGTTTGATTCTAGAATCTCTATCATAATGGAGACATTCACTATATGGTTGATAAACACATTCGAAAGTTATATCAGGGAGGGCTTGCGATGTGTATATTAGAGGATCGATTAGAGATATCATTCTCACATATAGTCTTACCAGAGGATCTCTTCGCCTTATTGAAAATGTCCTTAAATAAGAACCTATATGGTCAGTTTGCAGATTACAAAGTACATCGCGTATTGCACAATTCAAAATCCAGTCTATTCTGGCAGCTAGTTTTCGCCTCAATTCTGGTTTAGTTATTCGGTCAAGCATATTTTCTCCGGGAATAAAATAATTCGGAATCTTCTCATCTCTGATCCATAAGTGAATCTGTCGTAAGCACATTATAAGACAACCCACCAAGTTTTCAGGTACCCATAGTTCACTTGGTGTGTTTTCCAGAATATATAACATACATGTTTTGAGGTGATAAGATGTCAATGTGTCCTCTTTAATATATTGCTTTATGAGCTCTTTCTTAATGATCTTAAGAAGAATGTAACATTTAAGCTGTACAGAGTTAAACTGAGTGACAAGTAAACGCTCCTGATGTGAGAAAGATATTCTCCATTGAAATTGTTTTTCATCACTAGCTGGGTGACAGGCGGATACGACAATAAATCCAAAAGATTTGCATTGTTGTATCAGTTCCTTGGAAGGCCAGCCATGAATACGAGTCCTTGATAACCATTCCTGTGCACAGTCTGGCCAATCTGTACACGACAAGGCTACTACAGAATCTGATGATGGCAGGCCTTTTACAGCGTCAAAGTGGATTGCTGGGCCTTCCATTCGATACATTTCTGTCAATATCAAATCTTCCGAGTCTAATTTTTGAATCAAACACACCCTATTGTTCATGTCAACTGACAGATGATGATACTTATCCACATCTACTTCAGGACACCTCTCCCATTGAACGTCTCCATTATGTACTAGTTGTAGTCTCACATATCCAGGTTGCTCATCTGACACCAATAGGTAACTGTTAGAACTTGTACAGTTAGCAATATCAGTGATCACTGGCATGTCAGGAAGTATTAAAGCTACATCAAAGTCTGGTTGCAAACCTTTTGTAGAGGTGCCTTCATACGCACTTCCAAATATATACATTGAATAAGGCGCGACTGCAATTGTACGTGAGATTTCATATGAAGTGGCAGCCTCCATCTTTATTTTTCTAGTTTCAATTGTGGCACCAAGATCTTCCATCACATCAAAAAGATCGAGAGATAATGATCTGTGATGTTTCAAATCGTCATTGCTTGGTACTATATTAGGATCTGAAATAAATTATAGAAGAAATTATGGGATTTATCACAAATATTTTAAACAGCCTTTGTAAAATGATATGAGCCTCGGCATGAAATGCCCAACAATGTGGTATGTGCGACTAGCAAAGGCTCAGACCAGCCTGCGCATACGCGCAGACTGATCAGAGCATTTGCTTGTCGCTTTGATATTCTATGACTGTTTAGCTACTGACCAAAACATCATTTGGAGTTTCTAAGCTTAAAATTCTTGACGATTTAATTTTGTTATATAGACTGTACTTTTCTATCTAATAATATGATTAAGTGCAAAAAACAGAAGAGTCGTCAGTATTTGCGCTTTCTTTTTGTGCTAAAAAATAAAGTTTCTCTTCACATATTAAGGCAGTTGCAAATTACTCGTAGAATTATCATTCTTTGCAATTGCATATGTTCAAAACAATAAAGAGTTTCTACTATTGTATGCATGACCCTTGGGTCTCCAACACTACATGAATCCGTCAGTCATTGTCTGTGCTTGCGTCGATATTAAAAGATCGACCTGTCTGCCCTGGCACATTACTGCTGAAGTCGCGTTTTGTGTTAATATACGGTATGCATTACTCAAAGCACTTACTTAAAAAAAGTAGCAACCAGGTAATAGGCTGTCTATGGAGATATCGAGTTCCCTTTAACAGCGATACCATAACAATGAATTGTATTTCAGAATTTAGCGATAACATTATACTATTTTCTACACTAAAGCACCTTTGAAAACATTTTGCACATGGCTAGGTTTAAGCAGCCGTTTCAGTGACACGTTTTGACGCAGATTGATAACAATATTTAATCACCAATTGAGCGAATCACATGACTTCATGATCTGTGCGTCTGTGGTCAGTATGAGAAAAGTATGCGAAATGGTGACAAGGGTTTGCCAAGCATCATTTTGACCGTTCCAGGTATTTCAGGCCAAATGCTAAAACTCTTAAACGGCACAGTATATTTTGATCAAACTTTGCATACATATGCATAAGGTAAAAGTAAGGAAGAAGCGAAGATCAAGAGTCCATACAATCAAATACCACACCTGACTTGGGAAACCATACGGGAAAGTGACAAAAGCACAAGAAAACATCACATACAAGAGAGCCAGAAGCTCAGCCCTTGTCCAGCAAATGACCCCAAGGCTGCATCATGTCAGGTTTCGTGTAACCACTGGCAGCCATAACAGCCATTTTCGATGGATGTGGCTGTGCTGTGCATCATTCGAGCATGTCATGGTCAGTTAGTGAGAATGCTCATCACTCATGAACCACATGGTACATATGTATGTTTGGATCAAGTTACATACTTGTTTATTTAAGCGTGGTCAAGCCACTGATAAGCAAAGCTGTGAAGAGGTTGCATGGAGAATTCAAAACGTAGAAATCTGCCTTAAATCACAATATCAATTTTAACAACAATAACAGTCAATAAACTGATTATTTTGAGGTAAATGCGTTCTCATAGTTTGCATAATACATGAGTATAACGTGTTTAGACTCGGTAGGAATGCTAGTCCACAGCTGAAAATGTGAATTCTGGAGTAGCCCAAACATTAGAATTAGGGTCTGGCTTGATCTATTGATTTTTTCCTTTTCTTTCAAATACATGCTTTATTTAGTACAAGTAAGTATCCTTTCAAAATCCATTACTCATAAATGTCAACTTTTTAGACATATTTTCTTTAGATTATAAAAATTGTCCTCATTTTGTTTGTTTGTTTGATTTGATTCTTTACGTTCCAGTCAAAAATCTTTCAGATTTTCGGGGCCAGAAAAGCTACTTTCGGCCATTTAGTTCCACAATAAAACCCATGAACCTAAAGGACAAGAAAATAAAATCTACATGTACACTATAGTGACAGGCAAGCCCTTTAGTATTCATGATATCAACCAACCAACCAGGCTAACTTGAAACTAAGGACATATTTCAGTATGATGTCTGTCTTACACATTCTAATACCCATGCATCGTGTCTTATAAATATACGTCGTGAATCTGACTCACTAATATACTCGAAGACATTTTATCCGCATATTCAAAATTAAACTTAATGTTGAAAAAAATCAGCGTATATAGTAAATAGACTAAAATATGGCGTTAAATTGAACATATTATTGTTTTTTTTGCTTGTTTTCACTTTCTCTTCGGTATGGTTTTTAGTTTTATATTAATCAATAGAGTTAATTTTCTTGTCATGGTCAAAGATATTTTATTTCCTGGTTGCATGCAAATTTGCACACAGTGTCACTTGTTCAGCTTATAGCAAAATAAGGTCTATACGGCAAGTCTTTGCAACATGCCTACAGAATTGAGTAGCATACCGAATTGTTAACATAATGTTCATTCTCATTTCTGTAACATACATGTAGATTATTATACACATCTTAAATTAAAATACATGTCTATTGCACATTTTGCCAAATGTGTACATTATCGGTCAAATATAAAGGTGTTAGCGCTGAAAGCAGAACTGACTGTCAGACTGGCTGATCGACTAACCGACCAACCGACTGACTGACCGATGAACCAATCGACTGACTGAAAAGAGGATGGACGGTCTCGATTATGATATGTCCGACTTTAAAAAAGTGTGGGTATAACAAAGTTAACCAGTGTACTATTATATGATATGAGAAGGTATACATTATAGTCAGAAAAATTTAAAATGTATACCCAAAATATGTTGATCATTTTGCATGTATAACATCAGCTATTTTGTCCTTATACCACGGATACTTTGTCCTTATATTGTCCTTTGATTTCATAATATGGAAATTTGTCCTTAATTAGTCAGTTAGTTGAAACGTCTGTTTATGTTTGCTTGTCTGACTTTCAGAACTGAGAACAATTGTACCGTTGTTACTAGATGGAAAGTTTATTGGCCCCGACGCTAGCTCACCTTGACCTCGACACGAAAAAATCTGTCTTCAGTTTTTGAGACCAGGTCTTACCAATATTAGTCTGCTCAACTACAGAGACTAGCTAGAGTAGCGAAAGATCACTTGTGACAAAAGGCATCCTATTTATTTATTTCAATTATGATACTGCTGTCAAGTGACTGTCGTTGTGCTGTGTGTTGGTTTGTGGTTGTATGACTGTGGTTTTGCATGGTCATACCCCCTTGATTTAGGAGATATCCTCGAAAAATCTTAAGATCCTTTCTAGTTATGTAATCATCTTGCTGATGAAGACACTGCTGATTAATTATCTTCAAATGTGCTCTTGCTGTCATGTGACTGTCTATGTTCAAATGTGTTCTCGTAGGCAGGTGACTGTCTTAGTTCAGATGTGTTCTTGTAGGGATGTGAATGTCTTTGTTCAAATGTGTTCTTGCTGTCATGTGACTGTCTTTGTTCAAAGTTGTTCCTTCTGGCATGTGATTGTCTTAGTTCAAATATGTTATTGTAGGCATGTGACTGTCTTTGTTCAAATGTGTTCCTTCTGGCATGTGCCTGTCTTTGTTCAAATGTGTTATTGTAGGCATGTGACTGTCTTTGTTCAAATGTGTTCCTGCTGGCATGTGACTGTCTTATGTAATTATCTTACTGATGAAGAGACTGATGATTGATTAACTTCAAATGTGTTCACTGTAATGTGACTGTCTTTGTTCAAATGTGTTCTCGTAGGGATGTGACTGTCTTTGTTCAAATGTGTTCTCGTAGGGATGTGACTGTCTTTGTTCAAATGTGTTCTCGTAGGGATGTGACTGTCTTTGTTCAAATGTGTTCTCATAGGGATGTGACTGTCTTTGTTCAAATGTGTTCTAGTAGGAATGTGACTGTCTTTGTTCAAATGTGTTCTCGTAGGGATGTGACTGTCTTTGTTCAAATGTGTTCTCGTAGGCATGCGACAGTCTTTGTTCAAATGTGTTCTCGTAGGGATGTGACTGTCTTTGTTCAAATGTGTTCTTGCTGTCAGGTGACTGTCTTTGTTCAAATGTGTTTTTGCTTGAATGTGTCTGTCTTGTTCAAATATGTTATTGGAGGCATGTGACTGTCTTTGTTCAAATGTGTTATTGCTGTAATGCGATTGTCTTTGTTCAAATCTATTCTTGCTGAAATGTGACCGTCATTGTTTAAACGTGTTCATGCTGGCATGTTACTGTCTTTATTAAAACGTTTTCGTGCTGACATGTGACTGTCTATGTTCAAATCTGCTCATGCTGGCATGTTACTGTCTTTGTTAAAACGTGTTCTTGCTCGCATGTGACTGTCTTTGTTCACATGTATTCCTGCTGTCATGTGACTGTCTGTGTTCAAATGTGCTCTGATAGGGATGTGACTGTCTTTGTTCGAATGTGTTCTTGCTGGCATGTGACTCTTTTTGTTCGAATGTCGTATTGCTGTCATGGGACTGTCTTTGTTTAAATGTTTTTATTGCTGTCATGTGACTGTCTGTCTTTGTCTGTCTTTGTTCAAAAGTATTCTTGCTGTCATGTGACTGTCTTTGTTCAAATGTGTTCTTGCTGGAACGTAACTGTCTTCGTTCAAATGTGTTTTTGCTGGAATTTGACTGTCTTTGTTCAAATATGTTCTTGCTGTCATGTGACTGTCATTGTTCAAATATGTTCTTGCTGTCATGTGACTGTCTTTGTTCAAATGAGTTCTTGCTGGAATGTGACTGTCTTAGTTCAAATGTGTTCAAATGTGTTCTTGCTGGCATGTGACTGTATTTGTTCAAATGTGTACTTGCTGGCATGTGACTGTCTTTGTTCAATTATGGTTTTGCTGTCACGTTACTATCTATGTTCAAATATGTTATTGTAGGTACGTGACTGTCTTTGTTCAAATGTGTTCCTGCTGGCATGTGACTGTCTTTGTTTAAACGTGTTCTTGCTGTCATGTAACTGTCTATGTTCAAATGTGTTATTGTAGTCATGTGGCCTTCTTTGTTCAAATGTGTTCTTGCTGTCAAGTGACTGGCCTTGTTCAAATGTGTTCCTGCTGGCATGTGACTCTCTTTAATCAAATTTTTTCTTGCTGTCATGTGACTGTCTTTGTTTTTTCTAGCTGTCATGTGACTGTTTTGGTTCAACTGTGATTTTTACTGTCAAGTGACTGTCTTTGTTCAAAATTGTTCTTGCTGGCATGTGACTGTCTTCGTTCAAATGTGTTCTTATAGGCATGTGACTGTCTTTGTTCAAATGTGTTCTTGCTGGCATGTTTTTGTCGTTGTTCAAATGTGTTCTTGCTGGCACGTGACTGTTTTTGTTCAAATGTGTTTTTGTAGTCATGTGCCTGTCTTTGTTCAAATATGTTATTGCTTTCATATGACTGTTTTTGTTAAAATAGTTTCTAGCTGTCATGTGGCTGTCTTTGTTTAAATGTGTTATTGCTTCCATATGACTGTTTTTGTTAGAATATTTTCTAGTTTATATATATATATAATCCGAAGCTACCCAGTAAGGTATATTCGTACTTCGAAAGCCACTGTATTTCTCCGAATATAGCGACTGCTTTGAAGAGCTGTATTCAAAGTAAAACATACGCCACTATGATTACATGTAAAGCTGCTGCTGTACAGGCACGCTGTACGCATTATCTGGTATACCTAATTATAGCTAACGGGTTTGATAACCAGTTGTTGGATATAATGAACCAAACAATGATAACTATATTAGGGTGGTAACATGTCTTGGTCCGAATATACCCACCCGGAAGGGTTGCAGGTTCGAGGCTTATCGGCATCACTGCTTTGTGTTTAAGGTATGCAGAATACTAAACTAGGATACAGATCATTGCTATGAACTAATATCAAATATAGTTAGGTTCTGTTTAACAGCTTATAACACAAGCTCCTCTTGATTTTTTTAAAGTGACTGAACATGAATTCAAAAATGTTTGAAAAACAGAAGGAGTAAACTTTTTCTGAACTCAATGCACTTGCAGTTTACATGAATAACCTGAAACATTGGTTTACTGAGATTTATAGCTATGGTTTCCCTTTTATTTGCACGACGGTGCGCCCGATCTCAGACTCTATGATGATTCTAGCGTAAAGCTTTAATCTGCTGGTATGTGCCTCATGTATGTCATAGGCTTGTCCCACCGTAGCTCAACTTGAGGTTCTCTACAGTTCTTACTATCTGTGAGTCATGGGTCATTTTCTATGTTTCATCATAGTGTGCTTATTTGATTTGATGGTTACTCTGTGTTGATACATTGAATTAGTTAGGAAGTTTCTATGTGAGCAAAACAATCAAGTGTTTTAACAGCAAACCAATCTAGGGCGAAGGTTTGACGCCAGTAAAATGCATTTAAGCCACTGGTGGCTTAGGCTGTTGTCCATTCTAAGGTGGTGGTTCTGTTGATATAGTGTTAATGTACTTTCCATTATTTGCGGGGGTTCTGTGTTTATCATTGTTTTGTTATGCATTCTAGTTTTGCAATAATCTTGAAGATGAAGATGAAAGTTGATCGCTTTGTTGTTTGTTGTTATGTCTTTTAACTGTATGCAGTGTGTGATTGTGGTATGTCCTGATAAAACTTACTTACCTTTTGGTTTGTGGTATGGAATGAGGCATATTCTGATCATACTGCTTGGTTTATTTTGGAAGTGTTGTTGTTGTTTTTTGCCTTTTTTTTGCAAGTGATACAAAGTAGGAAAGAATACAGCGATCATGAAACGATACAATCAAGTACATACCTGTCCCAGGATACAACATTGGAAAGTAACAAAAAATTATAAATATCACCGGCAAGAGCCAAGAGTCAGCACTTTTTCCAGCAGGTGACCACAAGGCAGCAATGAACAGACGCGGAAGCATGAGACACACATGACACAACAAATACGAATGATCCACAAAAGAAGTACCGCCTTGGAACGGTCCTTAAAATTGGAGAGCTAAAACTGGTTTCACGGCGCCAATCTCACCCTTAGTTCAGATGTGGACCAAAACACATAGATGTTTGGTTTGCATGCAAAACCCTAGCTTATCAATGCATCGTCTCCTAAAACTTATAAATCAAAATATACAAAGAAGATGAAGCAAAGATAAGGACTCATCAGTTCATAAAACCGAACACGGGGCAAAAAAGCCAACAGATAAACCCGGTGGGCCTGACAACAGCTAAAGCATCAGGCCCCTGCCATCTCATCAATAGATAAGTATTTAAGTCAAAACCGTCATAGAGTTCGAAGTCTGACCCACCGGCGTACAATTAAAGAGGAAAGCAAAGTTGCCAACTGTGATTGGGTTGGCCACCAAGCATGCTGTCTGTTGCAATATATTAATGTTAAAGCCAATCTTTTTATAGATGGAAATTGTTTTAATGAACTGTGCTGAAAAAGTATAAGAGCCCACAATCTTCTTCAACCTATACACCAAGTCACCATGGAATTCAGGTTCCTAAAGTCCGTGGCGCAAGATAGATTTAAGTACAATCAAATCATAGTATCCTCTATAAAATTTAGCAAAGGTTTTGCGAAGTTTATGATACAGATAGCCTTTGTTAAGTAGTTTATGAGTTAACAGTTAATTGCGAGTGTTGAAGTCAGCAACATGGCTAGATGCTCTAGCAAAACGAATGAGTCAAGAGATATAGACTCCATAGGATATAGAGCGAGGAACATCACCATCTAAAAATGGGAAAATGACAATTTAAAAATCTAAATCGTCACGTTTATCATAAATTTTGGTAGAAATAATATCATTAGAAATTGACAAATGCAGGTCTTGGGAATTATCGATGGCAGAAAACCTGTCCATCGTGTTTGTGGACAACGATTTTGTAGACAAGCCCTGCACCAGCCGCACAGTGTGGTCAGCGCCTTTGTTATTGGCTTTTTGTTTAAAGCTTTATTCACTGAATTTTGCAATTGCTCACGCAAAAAAGATTGTTATGTTTATCAGATATTGGTCATATTTGTGTTGCATTTAAGCACAGGAAAACTGATTTGTCACTTGAAACAAGCTCAGAGATCAATTTTGAATTTATCAAATTTGTAAAAATAGTAAATTGTCTCCCTTTGACAAAAATATATATGGAATATTAAATGATTTGTAATCTTCGATTTATTCATTGGTTAAAACTGTAAAGTTGATATTTATCCCAATAATATGGAATTCTGTATTTTCAGCATTTTACGGTAACACACAGACTGATTCTGGCAATAAAAATCTCAGTTTGATTGTTGCAGATGATAAATGGGAAGTTGATGACCCAGGACAAATCGCTAGCTGATTCCTTTGACTATTTCTCTAAAAGAAACCGCAAATACCAGATTTTTATGTCCTATAGTAAGATTGGGACGCTCTCTGTTGTATAGACTATTAATGGCCAATATTACGGATCTAGCCACATAAGAATACTTGCTGGAAGCTGTTAAAAGGAGAAGGACTCCCTTTCATCCTCCAGTAATACCGTCCATTAGCATGTTTATATGGTCTAAGATTTTATCTTTCCTCAGGACTATTGCAGCTTGGAATGTTTTTGACTACCAAATATATCAAGAACGAAGAACTAGCAAGTTAAAATCATTTAGGCCCCAAGTGGTTTTTGCTGCTGTCAGTTCGTAGGCAGTGGTGTGTATGTTGATTTTCGTGCAATCCTTAGTACAGTTTCAAGTTTTTTTTAATCATCGCGCTAGAGAAATGCAACGTGTTTGTTTCACTTGAACTGCCTTTTGATATCATGTGACCGTTAAAGTTGTTCTGTGTCTCTCCCTCACGGCGCATAAAAAGTGTGCATAAATTGTCCACGTCGCATCAACAAGATCTTTCGTCACACACATATTTGTTTAAACAAACTCAAAGAGCTAGCGAGTATTAAGAGGAAGTGCGATATACAAATGTGCGGCATCGCAGGAAAAGGCAAATGGCAATTACAGTAACATGAATTCCAAGAAAAGTCGAGAAACCAGCTCTCTACGCAAGCGGGATGATTGCAAACTAGAAAAATTAAGCTCTCCAAAACTAGAAAGAACACAAAGGCAAGAACCTGTGGAAATGTCCAGACTTACCGTAGCCTTCGCTTCTGGCAAACAAATTGTCATTTGAGCAAGCTCATATTTGGGTACTGTGGCGAAAGCTCCGGCGAGCCTGTTCGCAAGAGCATTCGTTTTTTCGCATAAAAGACTCCAAAATCGCCAATTTAGCCAGCACGAGATTGTGATGCTTTTCGAATTGTGAAGTGAATATGACCCATGGCGAGATATCACAATTGCACAGGTGAGTCTTAATCATAAAACCAAATCTCGTGCGCTTGATCAAATGGCGATTTGTGTGACGTTGATGCGAGCAGCGCATGCTCTGACGGGTTTGCACAATTGCCTAGGCCTTATGTTATTCGATCGATGTTTGATATGCTGGCTCAAGTGGCGATTTTTGCTATATATGCAAGCAGCGAATAACTCTGACGAGTCTGCACATTTGCACAGGCTCGCCTGAGTCTTAGTCAGTCGACAATGCGTTAAGTACCAAACTGTCGTGCTGACTCAAATGGCGATTTGGGTCTCATTTATGCTGCAGTGCAGGCTCTAGCTAGCCTGCATATTGCACAAGCTCAACTGAGCCTTCTAACAAATCGAATTTTGTAAATTTGAACCCACTATCAATAAGCTCCACAGTAACCGCCTCTAGTCTGCACCAGACTTGAACCACAGCAAAATGATTGAAACCATCGCTGAGTTGTATCAATGCTTCAAAAAAGTGTTAATGCGCTGTTATAAAAATAATCCTCAATAAACTAATGCTGAGAGGTCCAAACACAAGCATGCAGCGTGAAAGTCTATGTGCAATTGTTAAGCTAAACGACCGCTAGCTTTCTATAAACTAGAGAACCTGATGGTCCTGAAGCGCTGACTTAAAATTGAGTCACAAGATCTTTATAAGCAAAAAAAGGATATATTAATATCACACCAAAGTCGGTTCGTCGTCCGTCCACATGACATCCATCCGTCACGTTTCTTGTGAATATATCTCTTCCAAAATCATTAGACATAGCAACTTCAAATTTTGAACACTTTTAAACTTTTTCTATGACCTTGAACTTTGGGTCAAGGTCTAACGTCAGATAATGTTTTTTTTTTCTGGTAAATATATCTCCTAGACTGTTAAACATAGCATCTTCAAACTTTTTACCTGAATAGGTCACATGATGTAGAGGGTAATGGGTAACACTTCAAGCGACCTTCAAAGAATGAATTTTCTTGCAAATGCATCTCTTCCTAAAACGTTAGACGTAACAGCTTTAAACTGCATAGGTCACATAAAGAAGAGGATACTGGGTAGCATTTCATGTGACCCTGATCTCAAGGTCAATGTTAAATACTGTATTTTCTTGTAATTGATCAATTCTTAAACCATTGGACGTAGCAGCTTCTAACTTTGCAGCTGCATAGGTAACACAATGTAAAGTGTAATAGGTAACATTTCATGTGACCTTGATCTCAAGGTCAAGGTCAAAGGTCAAATAATGTATTTTCTTGTAAATTCATCACCTCTTAAACGATTAGACGTAGCGACTTCTAACTTTGCAGCTGCATAGGTCACATGATGTTAAATGTACTGGGCAACATTTCATGTGACAAGGTCAAGGTCAAGATCAAAGGTCAAATAATGTATTTTCTTGTAAATTCATCACCATAAAACATAGTAGCTTCTAACACTGCAGCTGCATAGGTCACACGATGTAGAGGATACTGGACAACATTTCATGTGACCTTCGATAAATTTATTTTCTTGTAAATGCATCACCTCTTAAACCAGCTTCTATCTTTGCAGCTGCATAGGTCACATGACGTAAGGGATACTGGGCATCATGTGACAAGGTCATGGTCAAAAATCAAATAATGTATTTTCTTGTGAATTCATCACTTTTTAAGCCATTAGACGTGACAGCTTTTTTACTTTGCAGCTACATAGGTCACATGATGTAGGGGGTACTAGACAACATTTCATGTGACATTGACCCAAGCTCAAACATTGTATTATCTTGTAAATGCATCTCTTATTTGTTGGACGTAGCAACTTCAAACTGTGCAGGTGCATAGGTCATATGATGTGGATGGTAATGGGCAACAGCTCATGTAACATTGGTCAAATACTGTAATTTCTAGTAAATACATCTTATCCTTATTCGTTAGACGTAGCAACTTTAAGCTTTGCAGGTACATAGGTCACATAATGTAGAGGGAACAAGGTAATATTTTGTGTGACCTTCACCTAGAGGTCAATATTAGAGGTCAAAAAAATGTTTTTTTCTTGTGAATGCATCTCCTCTTAAATCGTAGGTCATTGCAACTTAAAACTTTGCAGGTGTGTAGGTCACATGATGTAGAAGGGGTTGAGCAATATTGTAACCATAATGCCAAAGTCAAGGTCAAATAATGCATGTTCTTGTAAATGCACCTCCTAAACCGTTTGGCAAAGCAGCTACAAACTTTGCAGGTGCTTAGGTCACATTATTTGGAGGGATCTAGTCATCATTTTGTGTAACCATGACCCTAAGGGCAAAAGTAAAGAATAAGGTATTTCCGATGGTGTAACATCGTCTGGAGCCTAGTAATAATGCTAAACTAAGTCAATGCCAACCTAGGCTTATTATTTAAACATAGATTGTATGGCACACATCCCCAATGATACATACCAAGACCCAATGACATTTAATGATCATTTGGCTCTGAAAAAGAGAACGGTTAAGGACGTTTTACCTAACATTTGCATGGTAGCCATTTTGACCACGACCATACAATCATATATAGGTTGACTCATTCAATGGATGCCGCATATTACATTTGAATTTGATGGACCAAGTAGTTTCTGAGAAAAATATGTTTGAACATATTGATGGCAGTTCAATTTTAGCGACATTGGTTTAATGGTCAAAGTTCTAGCTTGACTTTTTCTACTTATTTATAATTATTGTCCCACTATGTTTAATATATCTAGCAAATACACTGTATAATGTATTTGACTTTAATAGTTAAAGAAAAATCTACCTTTCAAAACACTTCCCATATAAATCAATTAGGAATGAAATTTGACCTACCTAAAGTAGGTCATGGTCTACCTGAGATTATTATTCAAGTAAACTCTGTTGGGCTTTCTTTCGCTGACGCTACATACCAAGTTCAAGGGTCATTGGCCTTTTGGTTCTAGAGAAAAAGATTTTAAAGGGTTTTTACCATTATGGATGTGGCGACCAAAATCGATCAAGTGACCTACAGCTAAATGTCATTTTCATATTATTTTGTCTAATGGATACTACAAATGAAATTTGAATTCATTCATTCCAGATGTTTCTGAGAATAAGATGTTTACATATATATATATATATATATATATATATATATATATATATATATATATATATATATATATATATATATATATATATATATATATATATATATATATATATATATATATATATATATATATATATATATATATATATATATATATATATATATGTATCTGGCAGTACAAAATTAGCGGCCTTACTTGAAAGGTTAAAGGTCAACTTTTATTTAAAAAAACTTCCTAAAACTAAAGGAGTCTCCATATAAATTTGACTTTAATCAGCCCAGTGATTTCTGAGAAAAATATGTTTAGATATGTATATTGCGGTCAAAAATCAGTGACCTTAGATGAAAGAGCAAAGGTCAGCTAATCTCTAATCAATATCTCATTAGGTTAAAATATCTAGCGAATATAGTGACCTTGGCTTTAACAGTTACGGAAAAAAATACTATTTCAAGATTCTTCCCATATAAATACATTAGGAATCAAATTTGGCAAACTTGGTACGTGCTTCATACTAAGTCCCAATTTGGTTCCACAGAAGTTTTTAAAGGGTTTTTACCTTATATGGACATAGATGCCATCTTGGCCATGTTACCAAGGTCATTTGTGCAAAGTTTCGTTCCTACACCCTAAGGAGTCTCCATAAGCAATTTGAGTTGAATTGGCCAAGTAGTTTCAGAGAAGAAGACGTTTGAAAACGATGACGGACAGACAGGCAAACAGACGGACGGACACGCCTGAGACATTGGTATACTAATAACTCACCTGTGAGCTAATAATCTGAGGGATAATACCAATCAAGTGTAAATCCAGAGCAAACTGCACTCTTCTCCACCAGGCCTGGCCCGAATGGAATCTGCAGCGTTTGATCTGAACAGCAAAGGTATCTTGCTGAACTTTGTGCATACTATACTCAATAATGTTTTATGTCGTTTGAAGTTGAAAGCGTCTATCAGAGGCCAAGATTGGTATATAAAGAGTAAAACCTGTGTAAAACAGCCACTCTAAAAATGACAAAAAACGATTTTCAAGACCAATTATTTCTTAATGCAGGTCAAAAATAAAGCAGATTGCCCCAAAGGGAGCATTCTGCAATACTTTCGACCTTCATTAGGCTAAAAGTTGACATTAAGACCTTTGTTTTGTCTTTTTTTGAGTGGCCGTTTTACACAGGCTTTATTGTTTTTCATGTGCTTATCCGGCCTACCTTTTAATTACCACCTGTATTTACTAAATAACAAGCACCCCTCTATAGGATTTTAAATCCACACTTTTCACTACAAGGGTCTCCGCCAAAAAGTCAAGGTTTAATTTTCGCCCTTTTGAAAAAGCTCCCTCCTTATCCTGTTTTTATAGCCTCCTGATCATCTTACCTTGGTCTTTAGCATCTCCAGACAACAATCGACCAAAGCGAAAGATAACTGCTCTCTCATTTTCTTGAACAAACTGTAATTATAATGTTAGAACAAGATAGTTATGAGCAAAGATAGCAACTACATATAATCTAAAAAACACATTAACACTAAAATAGACAAAAAAGTAAACCAAAAGTGCAAGACAATATCAGACCAAAGAAGCATTCTGATCAGTATCTTCATTATGTGCTATTTTGACATGTATTTTCAAAATCAAATGAAAACCTGATAACATGAATCTCAAATGAAACCATGCGTGCTGTTCCCTTACAGGAATCTTGTAATGCTACCTCTTGGTTATCGGCTTGAAATTTTTCCAAATTTGTCATAGGGCAGAGTCTTACAAAATCGTAGAGGACATGCGTATGTGAATCCATACAATTACCACAGAGCCTTCCTGCAGAGGCCCCATGGAAAGAGTGATATGTAAATCATACGGGTGTCGTTAACTCACTGGAAGCCAAGTGTAAACTAGGCGTAATCTATATTACCAGATACTGCTTTACAAAGTTTTATTACACGTATAGTGTAATACATATATCTCCTTGCCCTACTGCATAAAAACCAGAATCAAAGTTGCCTACATTTGAGGAGACCTTCTAATGGCCTATGGGCTGTTAGAAATTCACGTTAAATAAATAAAGCATTAAATATATTATATACCTTTATACACGCTATAGGACCCTGACCGTATACAGTGTTAGTTTGAGCAACACTGGCGGACAATACAGCCACGTCTGGAGTAAGTGCTCCAAAAGAAGGTACAATGTAATATTAAAAGCTTTAATGATCTATTTCGATGTTCATAATCAGCTATGTTTTAGGAAATAAGTTAATTTAGGTTTTTGACGTCTTCGTTAACAAATAATGGCTAGATTTGTGCAAATTATTTTCAAGTTGCATGAACATTGTGTTTTGCTGCATTTGAATAGATGATGTATTTTATAAAACCGTTCAAAACATGGAACTATACATATTGATCAGGGTCCTTTGTATGGGAGAATATGATAGTCAATGCAGCAAAGATTTTGCGAGGTTTTTATCGATTACGAGAAAAAAAAGTCCTCTGTACCCATAGATTCTACCAAAAGTTTCCCAGATCTGGTCAAAATTTTGAGTAAGGTCAAAAGCCACTGGATGGGTAATTTTAGAACTAAATTATCAAAATATTTGAACGAGTAGTCCAAGTGAGGTAGATCTGGGAGGCCTTGCACAAGCTTTTTACAATTTTTTGGCACAATGCAACAGACCAGTATGTGTGAAGCTACCTAAACTCCGTTCAGAAATTGTGCGGCACCGGTTTTCGCAGTTCCTGCTTTAATACGTCATTTGAGGTCCTGCATCGCTGTGAGAAAGTTACTTTGTAGGCCTCCCTTAATTTCTCCAGCAGGTTTTGTGTTTACAGCAACGGAACCTGCTGGGGAAACTAGGGGAGGTATTCAAAAATAACTTCCTCACAGCAATGTAGGAACTAAAACGATATATAAAAGCAGGAACTGCGAAAAACCTTTTTTTGGCAGGAAACACGTTCAATCCAAACCTGAAAAATGCTAATCACAAACCTGTTCAACCACCTTTTCAGTAATGTCAAGCTATTAGCAAGACTTCTCCTTAGTTGTCTTCCATAGTTTTTTTTACGGTGATATAGTTTATAAATTCAAAACAATTGTTGGAAAACCTAATTTCAGTGATCAATTCAAAAAGATCACCAAACGTTATATAAAGTAGGCGATCGGCACAGAGGGGTCAAAAACTTAAAAATACTTAATGCACCCCTGGGGGATGTGTACACTTTATGTCCAAATGAAGCCTGATATGTCCTCGTTATGATAGGGTATGATGTAGGCATCAAAAATGGTCCAAATGCCTGTAAAAAGGGACCTTATCAACAACACTGAAAACCAAGTAAATATGCATAGTGCTCAATATTACTAATCAACACTCTTCAAAAAGATTTTTTTTTTCTTGATTAATACAAGGTTCACATTAACAAAAGAAGTAAGATGTTCTTTTTCATTTGCGTGTCACAAAAAAGATAATAATACAAGAGATAGTACTAATTTTACAGGGCAAAGGTACCGTTGTAAGACATGCATGTATGAGAGTTCTGCCAATTTGAAAGTGCAAAAGTATTTAGACTGTGTGCTGCTAATTGACCCCATGTATCCCAAGGGTCATATTTTATACTATAATTTTCTGTATCTACTTTATATAAGGTTCAAAATAACACAGGTTGGCCTTCTGTCACTTGTCGTGTCACTGTGCAACAGCTATGTTGACCACGTTACCCTAAAATTATAGGTACTCCTAGAGTGTAAATATCAAAATGTTTATTATTTTTACATGTCTATACTATCTTGTGCTTGACAGTAAATGACTATCAGTATAATTTAAACTCATTAAGGTACCCCTTATTACTGTCACATACGTTACATTCTTTTGAATACATTTATTTAGTGCAATAATATCATTATATGAGTTAAACTGAAAATTGGTGTATGTAACTATCATGTGAGGGCTCAATAGTGAGAAAATAAAATCTTTTATTACCTAATGTATATGTGAGATTAAATTTTCGACAGAAGCACAAGCGATGAAAGAAACCAAAACTCAAAGCACATAAAATGCAATTAGGAGTGTTTTATCGAATTTGTAAACATCACATAGAACCGTCTTATTTCAATGATCAGATCATGCTTCTCAACATCAATTCTTTGTAACAACCAAACAATCGCGGTGCGCATAGTCACAGATTCGTATGAAACGTTCGTATTTGAGTAGAGTAACAAAAACTGTGTATTGAAACTTGCTTTCGTTTTTCAATATATCGTCTCGTTTCCATGGCAACAGGGTCCAAAGTGATGAAAATGAGCATTTTTCAGAAAATCAGGTGTCCCTCTGAAAAATATCCTTTCTGTTCTGACTGTGTTAGTTCGAATTATTATTTAATATCTAGCAGTTGTAGTTATAATTTACCTTTTAATTCAACATGGTAACTTCCACATTTATGTTTATTGTAAAATTTGATAAGCTGTTATATTCTAAAAAAAGGGGCAAATTTTCTCGATATTATGAGTATATACAATTTACTATGTTACGAATGGTACCGTCATTTGAGAGTATTAAAATCACCTGTATTTATGTTTCTAAAAAGCACTAAAACTGACTGGGGTAAACTGTAATGGCCAGGCAACAAGACTTGCAACAGGGGTCAAATTACCCTATCTGCTTTTTTATCAATAGAGAGGCAAACCATTATTTGTAGTTTCACCCACTCACCATGTTTAACTTTGAGATGTGTTATCAAATTTAGTTCACTTGAATACATGAAAGAGATTTTTGTTTGATATTTATCAATTATATTACTTGGTTGCTATGGTAACCAAGGCAAGATGTACAGTAAGAAATGCTTAGTTTAGGCATGCAAAAGTTTTATTAAAGTAAGTAAGACACATATTTATAGTGGAAATCAACTCATTGAAGTGTTTATGAGACTATGTATGCAAACTTATGATACATAAAGTCTCCGAAATGGATGGTTGCCATTGAAAACATAATACAATACTTGCATAGCAACAAGAAACCATCCTTATAATTCAAGAAAATCTGGAATTTTAGTATTCCCTTTTCAATGAAAAAGGATAAATTATTCTGTTTGAGATATAAAAGTGTCATCTTAAAGCCTGTAGGATTATGTTTTGTGTCATACATTACAAATGGAAATAATTGTATGTGTTTTTCACTTGAGTATGTTAGTCTCTGTAGCTTAGTTTGAAACTCACTTTGTTGGAAACCCTGAAGACAGGTTATCTCGCCACGAGGCTCATTTAATGGTTGACAAACATTTGAATTAAAAACAGCATCTATGTTTCTAAAAAGCAAATGTTCTGACTGGGACGAACTCTTATGGCCTTGCAACAAGACTTTGCAACAGTGGTCAAATTATCCCACCCACTTTTTATCAATAGAGAGGCAAAACAATATTTGTAGTATCACACACTGACCAGGTGTATCTTTGAGATGTTTTATCAAATCTAGTTCACTAGAATACATGGACGAGTTTTTGCTTGATATGTTAAGTTGTGCGACTTGGTTGCTGTGGCAACCAAAGCAAGATGTACAGTAAGAAATGCTCAGTTTAGGCTAGTAAATGCTTTATTAAGGCACACAATTATACTTTGGCCCGATTTCGAATGTCCAAAAAGGATTTTGAATGTCACAATACGATATACAGCCCCAGTTCGAATGTCAAAGTAGGATTTTAAAGAGCAATATCCCATGTACGTATCCACCCATTGTATAATGTTTCAAGTGCAATCAGTTTGACCTGGTCACTAAGGTTTATCATATCTGAATTCTGTATACAGCATATTCTAAATAAACACGGGTTTTGAGCGTAAAATTGTAAATGTTTTCTCACTCAATCGATTTAACCTATAATTTGGTGCTCAAAAGAATCGTCTCATTTGGACGGTTCTTATGAGTACCCACAACATATGTTTGGTTAAGAAATAAAACAATTAATTACTTGGTACACAATCATAACTAAAGCCTTGAAACAACATGCCATTGTAAATTGATACTTACCTACAGGCTTGTACAAAATTATTCTTTTTTTATAATAAATTGTTTTTGAACATTTTGACTACATCCCCCCACCCATGACAAATCATACAATTTTTATATGATGTGTTAAATAAAAAAAACTACAACTGTATGCAAAAGGAATAGTTTGGTCGCGGGGGGGGGGGGGTGGCACTTCAGTAAAACTTTTTTTTTTGTTATTTCCTATATGTTAAAAATAGCAAACACAGTGTTTTCAACCCACATTTTTAATTGGTACTTGTCCAATTAGAAAAACACTTATCGGGTTAATTCGAGTGTTGAACCTACTATCATTTTCATGGAACAAATATTACTTTTTTTGAAACTTTTCTCTGGCCACTTTTATGGACAATCCTTCATTAAGACTGTCCGAGGTCCTTTGTACAGAATATTTGAGTGAAGATATGTTTTACTCTTTGATGATGACCAAGTGAATGCAAAATACGTGAGAAGAGCCACTCAAATACGTTTCTTTGTTAATTATGTTACACATACCAGTCAATTAGAAAAAATTGCATACACTAACAAGGTCTGGCAAATAACAGAGCTAAATGTATTCAGTGAGAATAAAAGCAACTTACATCAACAGAATATCCTGAACTAGTGGCGGTATTTCTTATGCCCCCTTCGGCCATTTCGTTTTGCTCGGAAAATGCATTGTATATGTTCAGGGTCCTATAGCGTGCTAAACAGCGGCACAATGAGAAGAGAAGGGTACAGAGGATACCAATCATAGCCAGGAACCAGGGTATGTAACCACAGAAACCTAAGCCGCCTCCTGCATCTGACTGCTGCCCACCTGAAACAAAGAAATAGATGATAACAATCATAGACAGGAACCAGAGTCTGTAACCACAGAGACCTAAGCCACCTCCTGCATCTGACTGCTGCCCACCTAAAACAAAGAAATAGATGATAGATGATAAATGATTAAGACGGGGGAACGAAGTTTGTTCAAATGGTCCTGGTCACATGACCAAGATGGCCGCCATATCAATTAGGGGAAGGGTCGAAACTAATGTTGTGAGAACTTGTGACCCAACCCCATTGCTGTAAATATTTTGGCAATAAAATATGTTTAAACATAGGCAGGAACCAGAGTATGTAACCACAGAAACCTAAGCCACCTCCTGCATCTGACTGTTGCCCACCTGAAACAAAGAAATAGATGATATCATAGGCAGGAACCAGAGTATGTAACCACAAAAACCTTAGCGACCTCCTGCATCTGACTATTGCCCACCTGAAACAAAGAAATAGATGATAACAATCATAGATATGAACTATAGTGTGTAACCACATAGATCTTAGCCACCTCCTGCATCTGACTGCTGCACCAAAAAACAAAGAAATATATGATACATACATACATACATACATACATACATACATACATACATACATACATACATACATACATACATACATACATACATACATACATACATACATACATACATACATACATACATACATACATACATACATACATACATACATACATACATACATACATACATACGCTTTTATATGCTGATACAAGTATAAGTGATGTTTCGTCGGGAATAAATTATGAAAAAGTTACTCATAAGTTTGACATACGTCCTATGTTCGTTTCGCGTACGCTTTGCATAAGTTCAGAGAGAGGCTTCCTCTGATTTTCAATTAGAGGGTAGCATATGCCAGCATACTAGATATATATATTCCATACGTCGGTATACGTTGGATAAAACGTTATAGTGTGACAGGGCCTTAAGACAGACACGTCCACTAGCTTTAAAATAGTTTATTGTGAAATGATATCCAGCTTAGCAGGCTTTACATGAAATCAGGTCGCCACTTTAAAATTCAAGATGGCGGCCGTCATGGTGCATTTCTGGCAAGGCACTGACCCTTAAATTTTTTTATTATTACTAATCTGGCCATGTGCCAAGTTTCATGCTTTTATCATAAAAATGCACGATTTTTTCACATATCCACCCCACTATAAGGCTTCCACAGTTTCAAAAAAATCCTCTCTCCAAAAAAAATCCATTTAAATGCAATAGGAAGCAAAATTTGGCCTTGACGTTAAGTAGGTCAAAGTGAACCTATGATCATCATTTGAACAAACTTGGTAGGCCTCACATCCCGAATGCTACATACCAAGTCCCAAGGTCATCCGCTTTCTGGTTCTGTAGAAGAAGATTTTTTAAAGGGTTTTTACCATATATTGATGTGGCGGCCATCTTGGTCATGTGACCAGGACCATTTGAACAAACTTCGTTCCCCCGTCTTAAGGAGTTTCCATATAAAATTTAAATTTAATTGGCCAAGTAGTTTCAGAGGAGAAGATGTTTAAAAATGTTGATGGACGGGTGGAAATAGGATGGACAGACGCTGGAGTGACTGGTATACTATTAGCTCACCCATGAGCCATCGGCTCAGGTGAGCTAAAACGCCAATACTTGTACATATAGCTCTGAAATTGACCTAGATATAAAGGCTGCCTCACTGACCGGTATTACATAAAGTGAAACGTAGAAATAAATCATTTAAAGATGACTTAAGGCTGGGAAACTAATCGCTAAACAGCGACTTATGACGGTCAGCTGAAACAGCTTTTTGCATTCATATGCATTTTACAATAACGACATACATATCCACGTAAAAATCCCGCCAACGTGTTTGTTATTATCAAAGTTATTGTCGCATTAAGTAATCAACAAATGCGAGTCCACTGTGTCTTTTACGATATGCCTATCCATTGATGTATTATTATCATTTAATTGCGCAAGCTTATTCTCAACTACAAATGAAACCCATCAGTCTCTTTTAAGGGGCAATTATGGTAAAATAATTAAGAAATCAAAATATATTTTATTCCATATTCTTTACTAATCAATTATGCATCAAATTATTGAATAATGTAACAGTTTTACTTCAACCCGTTTGTGTTGTACGCCAGTGTATAGACAAGGGGTCATTTCTTAAAATGACAAGTTTCAGACAATTGGTTTTCACTCGAGTTGTAGTCTAAATTAGTTCACTTCATCCAATAACCGGTATTTCCCTCTGTGACGAGGCAATCCAAGTGTGTGCAGAAGCAAAAACAAAACGCGTAAGTTGAGTAAACCGGGATCTCAATACAATACAGTAGTTGTTGGATGAGCTCTGGCGACGCACCTGGGATCGTTAAGTGCAACCTCTGAATCTTCGACAGCTTCAGGTTGCTCTCCATCAAGAATGGGCGCGGATTTCCAAGAATGTTGTGCGGCGTCACATACATTTGGTTCGACCTCGTTATAAGGAAGTTATTGCTGCAGGAGAGAGTCATGTCTGTTTTTGGACGAATTTAACTCAAGTGGACTGATTTAGACGAGAACGAGATATTCATTCTCAAGTGAAAAAGTTGTCATTTTTGAAAGTGACCCCTTGTCTAAACACTGGCAAATAGCATGAACAGATTTAAGTAAAACTGTTACAATATTCAATGAAATGATGCAGAACTGATTGTTACGGAATTTGGAATATATATATTTTCATTTCTTAATTCTGATTTCCATATTTGCCCCAAGAAGTGACTGATGGGTTTCTTTTGTAGTTGAGTATATATTTTCATTTGAATTAGCAATTGTATTTAATATCCGATCAATAAATTATTGCTTCCTTTTCCAAAATGCAAAACAAAATGACAAACAAAATTAAAATATAAAAAAGAAATACTTTTCACGCATAATATTTTCCAGAAAGAAGTTCAAATCCTATTAAGTCTGTATCCTGCTGATTACGGGTATACTCTGATCTGAAAAACATGGTAGATCCGGTGTAACAGTTTATCTTGTCCTCCTGGATAGCTTGCCCCGGGGGTGAAGATATCAAGGGATATCTTGCCCTCAACCCTGGTTATCTTTACCCCTGGGGGACAGGCTCTCCAGGTCGGTTTATCTTGTCCTCCACCAAAAAAAAGGAATATTTTTCAGGATGTTTTGTAAATGTTTCTGCTAAACTGCAAACAATTATTATCCCCCTTTAATAACGTCTGGTATACTCTTCCATTGCTTGGATTTAATTTGTTGGGCCAAATCATTCAGGGTGACCCCCCCCTCCCCCCCCCCCCTTCCGGCAAAAGTTTATTGGCTCATTCCACTGATTTGATACTTTTTGAAGATAACGTTATTTAAACAATCATAATCTAAGACAATTTAAGCTATTTTTCATTGCCTGTTGGTTTATAATGCTGGTCAGCTGGCGTGTAATTCTTTATGTTGTCCCCCACCACAAAACAAAGGTTAAATTTATATGCTAATTCCTTAATTTCAAATTATCTGAAGGTGAAGTGGTATCAATTATAATCATACTTCAGTTTTCTTTGTCACACGGTTTCATACGCTTTGTTAAACTATTTTGCTCAATCTACTTATATTTAACTATGTGAATGTGATGATGTATCTATTATCATCATGGTTCAATTCAAATTCAGGTGTTTTTTTGGCTACACGGCTTCATGAGTTTGTTTGAAGGGGTGGGGGTCAAGCTGTCCAGGCCAGTTTATCTTGCCCCCCACCTAAAATACATTTAAGTTAGATCTTGAATGCTCATTCATCTTATTTACAACTATCTAAATGTGAAGATTTATCAATAATAATCATAATTCAATTCAAATTCAGATGCTGTCATGGTTGCACGGTTTCATGCGTTAGTTTGCAAGAGTGGGGGTAAGCTGTCCAGGGCAGTCTAATTTACATCCACCTGCATAAGAAAAGTTAAATTTTGGATGCTTATACTACTTATTTCAAACTATATAAATAAAACATGATTTATCAATTATAACTATTATAATCATTAATCAAGTCAAGCTGAGTTTTTATTCTTTGTCACACAGCCTCATACCCTCAGCAGCAGGGGTTTGGGACACGCTGTCCAGGTCAGTCTATCCCCCCACACCTGCATAACCAAAATTCAAATTTTGATGTTAATTCCACTAAGTTCAAACTATCTGAATGTGAAGATTTATCAATAATAATCATAATTCAATTAACATTCTATTTCTAGGGGTTGCACGGATTCCTACGCTAGGTTACAGGGGTGGGGAGCAGGATGTCCAGAGCAATGGATCTTGCCCCCACCTGTATAACACAAGGTAAAATTTGGACGCTCATTCCACTTATTTCAAACTATCTCATTTTAAAGATGACTTAAGGCTGGGAAACTAATCGCTAAATAGCGACTTATGACGGTCAGCTGAAACAGCTTTCTGCATTCCTATGCATTATACAATAATTACATACATATCCACGTAAAAACCCCGCCAACTTGTTTGTAATTGTCCAAGTTATTGTCGCATTAAGCAATCAATAAATGCGAGTTCACTGTGTCTTTTACGATATGCCTATCCAATGATGTATTATTATCATATTACTGCGCAAGGTAACTTCAGTAAGTGTGTTCTGCAGCTGTTTGGTTCAAGGAAAACGCCTTTTCGGTTCATAGAACATGAGTTTATCGGTCAAATGCAAGTCATATTTACCTTCTAGTCCGTCAACGTCGAGAAAAATGACGTCCAATGGCTTCTCGAGTGCTTATATCGATACCGTTCTCGCGAGACCTGACGATACCTCATCTAGTTACTAGGTACGGGATAGACGATACTTAACTATTAGATGTAGATGTAGATAGGATAGAGTGCTTCCTGTCTGCGCCAATGTATCGATACTGTACATTAATTAGGCGGGTAACTCATCATTTGACGTTTTTTGTATACTTGCAACTGCTCTCGGAGACCATATCATCCAAGATCGCTGGTTACTACTTTTCAGGATCTACCTTTTGTGAGTTGGCTCTTTTGATATTGTCTCTATGTTCATATTTCCAAATCAAGATAAAATGCGTGGTTTCTTAGTTTCAAATACACAATACAAGACCTGCTTCTTGTGAACTCAAAAGAACCATCTCATTGAAACAGTTGTTTTCAAGACCCACCATTCATGCTCGAGCTAAGAAATACGGAAAGCAAATTTCCCACATGCAACCTTATCTGGAGGCCTGGTGAGTTTATTCAATCTGTGATTCGGATGCCCCATCTGTTGGGTGAGTCTCGCCTAAGGCTCAAGGTGAGGTATTGAGATCGGTTTCGTCCCGCGTCCGTTGTGCGGCCGTCGTCAATCTTCTATCGTCCGTTTTCCGTAAACTTTTTTTTGAAAAGACATCTCCTCCTGAACCACTATAGTCCTGTCGCAATAATAAGAAACACGCAAATCTGGAATATTATTTTATTACTTGCATTTTCCATTAATAAACCTCAAATCTGGATTCAGAATATCCTGCAGTGTCAGATGAAAATTGTTTGAAGAATCCACTACCAATGCCCTGTCCCGTAATATCCTAGGAATTTCCACATTTTTAGGATTTCTGAAAAGCAGGGGGGATTTAAACGGTGTAACAGCCATGTGACGGCAAATATATCTGTACTTAAATTTCTACAGGTAAGTGTCGAAAGCATCACAGATTTTAAAAGCGTGATTGCTTTGTACAAGTCAGCTTTATTGTTTAAGTACTGCCATTCAGTTGATAGTTTCGATCTAATCAGCGTAGACCCAGAGCCAACTGATCCAATACGATCAGCTTGATCTGGTTAAATACCGTTTGCTATATTTGTAAGGACATTTTCTACTAAAACAGCGTGATGTGGCTATTATATATAGACAGCTTTATAAAACAACTTTTACAGTGGTAAATGGCATAAATATTATCTACTACATATGTAGTTTTTTATAGTCAACCATTCATTTTCTGTAATTAGTTAATTTGAGCTGTTTATATACATTCTTTCAATGGTAACACTCAAGTTTCAAATAAGTGGAATAAAATGGCCAAATTCTACCATCAGAATTATTATAGCAAAAATTAGCGGTAAATACCAGGCAATGTCTTTTTTCTAAATTCTACCTGAAATTATTCACGATTATTGAATGCTCAAGGTCACTGTGGTGTATCGAAGACACATCGGAAATGGTTTTATGACGAAAAAAAGGACGGTTAGATGACGAAATTAAAAGAAACTAAATGCCAAAGAAAGAAAACAGATGGCTGATACGCAAAAGATCGTTCTGTCAGTCATTTTTTGTTTTAAACAATAAACAGCCGCATAATTTATACTTGTTTAAGCTCCAATTACCATTACTTACATGTAAAATATTGTTTTTTTATTGCAGATTTTCTTTTGAAATGTGTCGGTTTTATGACGAAGTAGTTACGGTTTTTATGACTATTTAAAATAGTGTTCATGTTTAATGACAGAAACTTTTATTTTGATTTTTACACGAGCCTGAAATATTTTTTGACTCTTAGACTTAGATGTTGGAATGCAATGTTTTCGATTGATGTGTGGATCTTAAGCGGTATACTCACATTATAGCATCTTTATTGACGTAATGGAGTGTTTACATACAAACGCTTCCTCTGTTTCAGTTATGTTGTTTGTTACAATCCTCAAAGTTAGCCTTTCACATATATGTGAACCTCGATATATTTTAGAATCTATTTAAAGACATATGCGGCTATTTCCAATGCGCACCTTTCCCGCGTCTGCAAACGGGGAAAGTTGTCTGGGTCCTATCTTTCGACCCTTAACGGATTCGGATCAACACAGCTTCCGACATTCTTATGTCATATCGGTGTTCCGACTTTTTCTTCACAAAATAACTAATTAAAGCGTGTTCGAAATATCTATTGACAACTTTTCAGAACTGATCGTCTCAGCACTAAAGACAGATAAATGTAGCTCAGTCGAAATCAAACGACATACACAATAACCCTGTTTACGAATACGATAGTGGCCGAGTCTATACTATTTGTATGGTTATTTAGAGCGGCGCACGACCTGACCTCGTGGCCAAGTGGTTAGCATGTCTGGCTACAAAGACAGAGGACCAGGATCGATTCCCGGATGCGCACATACTTTAAGTGTGTTTTTTCTTTCTTTTTTAACATTTTAATGCTAAATTACTTCATGTACTAGTAAAATGGCATCATCAAAACGAACGAAATGGTCATCCCCGAACTTTTTATATTGAATTACGCATGAAACCTATGGGGAGGGGTTAAATTTGGCCCTCTAGAAAGAGAATTAGTTCGGTGACCCCAGATTTTTATTCTTTTTCCTGAAAGGTATTATAATAGTCCATGAATTAAGAATAATTTTTCAAGATTTTCAATATCAGATTTTTTAATACACGATTTATTCTAAAAACAAATTCCATTTTTTGACGAATTGTCAAAATATATCATGCAGTATCTTGTCACAGCATGGGATAACAAGTAAACATGCACATTTTCTTAAAAGTTTGAGGTCATGGGCAGTAATTTGAGTTAAAAGAAAGAAGCTGGCTGAAGATTACAACCGTTTTAGCTCGATAATTAGGACTAGTGTTATTAATTTATATTTCTAGAAAATTGGTCAAATGCTGTAAACTTCAATATGAGATTCTGAAAAAATAAGCACGGTGACATATCCTTTTTATTTCATAAATGGATAGCCCATGCATAAAACAAACTGTATGCAAAGTATTGAAAATATTTCAATATGGGAAGTATTAAGTAGCATATGTCCTTAATACAAGGACTTTACTACTAACTTATATACACATTAATGCTAAGTTCAATATTTGCCTTAATTTTACTAGAATTCGCCAAGCACGAATACAGTTACAGGAATTTTCGTGTGATTTTTAAAAAGCCCCTCACTTGAGAATCTAACATATTAAAAAAAAAGATTAAAACCAGTGAACAAAAAAAACAACAAAAAACGCCCCCACCCCCTCCCCCCCCTCCAAAAAAATAAATAAAAAAACGAAAACAAAAACGTTTGGTCACGTCGAAGATTTGTTTTCAGTTGGAATGGCGAGGTTCTATCGAGCCATTTAATCAGTTTTCGCTTCCAGCGTGCTAAAGCCATTTATTTTTGGCCATGGATTCAACCTTATACATGTATGTAAGCTTCAACAAACACTCCAGTGTACGAACAACGTATTCATTTGTAATCTTTGCAGTTCTTCTGGTGTCTCACTACACTTCCTGCAATCACAATGTTGACTTGGCTGTCCATGTTTACCCTTCTCGTGGTCCCTCAATGCTCCTACTGGACAGCTGAAGAGTATTTCTTGTTACATGTACTCCGTATGATTTGTATGTGGTCCATGCTCATATCAAGAGAAGTTTTGAACGTAAATTACTTACATGTGTAGGACTTGCTCATTGCACGGGTATCAATGTGCCCATGAAAGTGTGCCCTACTGAAGAAGGTTTGGAACACGATTGACATTTCTCGCCTTTTTCATGAATACAAGCTCTGTAGACCCGGTGTCTTAGAGCTTTTGAGTGTATTATGACGATGGATTGCACAGGTGTATTCTAAAATATCGTGCTTTGAGCTATGCTCCCTCAAACTGGAGTCGCACGTATGCTTATCTTGCATAAAAGGTGTATTGACGAGTATGAACACTGTTCGCATGTAAGTCCAGGTTTGGCCTGCTGTGAAAACCCTGCGGTCACGGTAAGGGCGAGACTGTTTGAACACTGTGTTTTGGTGTTGTGAAGAACCCGACATCCCCGCAACTGAAGAGCCTGGTTGAACAAAGTTCTCACTGCGTCTCCCCCATTCTCGCAGATTGAAATGTTCGCTGAATGTCTGTTTCATCGAAAATGCTGGACGACTCCATGAAACTGATCTCGTCTGTAAACTGTGCCATTTTCGTCATGAAGGTACTGCCAGGTCAGTCTGCGCGGATGCTGGTCGCAGACTTGGTTACCCCGTTGTTGTTCGCAAACCTCAGAGACAGTTGTTGTTTTCTCAAGTTTTTTCATATTCAAAATAAATAAGAAAATGATCTACTTACTTAATGGAGTCATCATAATTATATTATTTCAGCATTATTATTAACCAGCAAGTACGTAATTGATATAATCGTTCTCGTTCTCTCGCAACCATAAACTATTGAAGTATTGACTATAACCAAGTCTCTCGCAACCATAAACTATTGAAGTATTGACTATAACCAGGTCTCTCGCAACCATAAACTTTTGAAGTATTGACTATAACCAGGTCTCTCCGCGGATGAATGCCCAAAGACTTGACAAAACAATTGTGTAGGCATTATATATCTCTATCGATAGGCAATGTCAAAATATCCAAACCGCAATACGAGAAGACTGACTTTTGGTCCATGACAGGACAACCGCAAAATCATACTAAGCTATCAATGTAATTTGCACCACGCGAAGGGCCGATAAATATTTAAAATAATCAAAATTTGACTTAACCAAATCATTTAGTAATCAATTATTTTCACATGGTAGGGTAATGTATCATCAATACTCGAATACAAATTATTCGCAAAAGGCCTACTGGCCTATGAGCTACATACAATACACACACAGAGAATATTTGAGTACGTTGGCATGAAAGCTAACAAGTGCAAGCTCAAGAACATTTGACGAGCATGTACATACGAGGGCTGAGCAAAAAGTTCATAGAATTTCTTCATAACTTTTATATTTGAAGTCCCATTGTCTTTAGATTTTCACATGCGTAAATATGGTCCAATATCAATTTCCAAGTAAAGTTTTATAAGTCTAAATCCATTTTAAATATTTTTATTTAAACCTTTAAAAGTGCAGGGTCCACTACCCCGGAGCACGCCGTTAATTCACTGATGTCATGCTTTAAAAAGTCATCAAATTTCAAAATTGTCTTATTCAAATCTACTGAAACTACATCAATGTCAAGAATGGTGCCTTTTAATGTTCCATACTAAATTTCCGATGTCACTCTCAAAAAATAAAGGAATGGCGATATATTTTGTGAGCCCTATTGGAGGAAAAATACGGCAAAATGTGGTTTTACAAGATGTGAAAGAAACTCTCAAAGCGGTAAAATTATTTTTGAATTTATGATATTTGCCAACTGAAACCTGTAATTTATTACAACTAGCTGAGAAATCATCAGAAATGTAAAAAATGTCAGTGTTCAAGTGGCGTGAAGGTTTTAGCAATGAAGAAAGACCTTTGCATAAGCCCAAGGAATGGGGGTGCAAAGATAATAAGTGATAAACTTGTGACGTGTATCTGTGACGTCGTGAAAAAGACAGCACTCAAACGTTTAGAGAGCTGTATAATCCTCAGATTAAAATGTAAGAACTATTTTGCATGATCTCTTGCACATACATCATCTATTCGCACGATGTGTGCAAAAATTATTGACATTTGAGGAGCAGGAAAGAACGGTTATTGTCTGAAAGTAGTTTTTGGCGACCAAATACGCATGATAATTGGTTCCTTAACATGATGAAAATCGGCTTTGGCAGTTCGACTCCAAAATAAAGCAGCAATCTTAGCATTAGAACAGAAAGAGCTGGAGGTCCAAGTTGCTAAGAGTTGAGAGAGATTTAAGTTAAAAAAGTGTGGATAAACAGGGAATCTTGTTATGCCAAGCTGTAACCATGAGGATTACGGTCAACTCACAGTATTATGTAAAAGTCTTTAATTTATTCTATTAATTTCTGATCGACTAGATATATAAATTATTTTACATTCAGATTTATTAATTACCGCTGATTATGAGGTACATCTAATGTGCATACATGCAGCAAAGACCATAATTATACGCTGATAGAGCGTCATCATAACGTTAAAATATTGTCAAATGAGGTTAACGTCATGGCGTGCTCCAGGTGCACTTTACATACGTTGAAGAAGGAGTCATAGCGACGAAAGTTTTCTAGCCATTTGTCTGAAACTTTCAAATTTTGTCAGGTTTGAATGGATCTTAAACATGTAAAAGTTTGATTGCAACAACACTAGTACTTTTGTTTTTATTAACAAATTCTACGAAATTTTTGCTCAGCCCTCGTATGTAGGACATTATAACTTGTTTGAAGACACTGTACATCCCACTAATGAGCATCAATCAAACCTCACGCATGCACCGTTGTTTGGCCACTTTTTGAAAACGGTATCTTCAAATCAACACATACACTGAATGTCAACACTATTGAACATCAAAGCTGCAAACCTAGACTACGCATACGTATTCTGAGATCTGCGCCATTGATGTTTACTCATGGTAGGCGCACTTCTTTACCTATGGCTCAAAATACCGTAATGTCATGGGTTAAAGCTAAAACTTCAGACATCATGAATTATTGACACTCAAATTACTAAAAAAACAACCATTGTAAGTGTGTGAAGTGTAAATTGTCTTCTGACAGACTGAAATTATTCAGAGAAGCTACAATCATCTGCCAATTTCAGTATTCTGAGACTGACTTTACAGACGATCAGTCTCAAAATACTTAATTGGGGGATAATCCTACAACTTTCGTCCATGTACATGTATTAATTAATTGTACAAAAAAATACTTGTACCAATAATATAAAATTTTGAATGATGAGATGTCTTCAGATAGACTGAAAATTAATCAAATATACTGTAACTGAAAGCTTATCATAGACGCTTAAACTCTTTGCCAATTTCAGAATTCTGAGGCTGACTTTCTAGGGAAGGACAGTCTCAGAATCCTGAATTCATGAATAATCACATAACACTTACATGTACCCATGTGCTATCTACATATAATAGTTGCAGATTTACTCGTACATACAGTATTCTATTTATATCTATATATCTGCCCAAGAGAAATTAATGAATTTTAGATATAATATGAACCTAAACATAATCTGTTAAAATTTGAAATAAAAATCAAAGTTCACCGTCTTATATGAACAGGGGTCATCCTAAAAGTAGTATTTTTTACATTAAAATTAGTACCTTGGATGGATTTTTTTCAATTTTGAATACAAAGAGTTAGATTTATTTAAGCAATAACTTTAATTATGCCTATACTGTGTTGAAGAATTGGTAAGAGGCCAAAAATCTAAAAAAATAAAATAAAAGAAGGGTCGTTACAAAAAGGATTTTTAATTATGAAAATGTCAATTTGATTAATTTTGGATAAATACGGGAATTTAAAATAATAATTAATGACTTTCATGAATTTGATGAACCTTAACATAACCTGGAAAAATATGAAATGAAAATCAAAGGTCACCACAGTATATGAAAAAGGATCGTCCCATAAGTAATATTTTGGCATAAAATCAGTACTTCTGAGTGATTCCGTGTAATTCTAAATGGAACAAGTTAGATATGCTTAGGCAATAACCCTAATTATGCCAATGCAGTGTTCGTTAATTAGTTAGAGGCCAAATTTCTACAAAACTCTAAACAAACATTGTATTTAACAATCACCTCTGAGTGTCTGTAATAAAAACTAGCATTTCAAACTGAAGGAGATTGAAAACATAGATAATCAGATAACTATGTGTTGAACTGAAAGCCATGGTAAACAATACTTGTGTAATCTGACTTTAACTTCATCAGAAACTGAAACCAAATTCTAATTGGTCACTTATTAAATTCATTACTTCTGACCAAGCGCTAAAAAATGAAATGATTCTTTGCCTAAATATGTGCATTTTCATGGGCAAACGTTTACTGACTTTAAAACAGTAGTCCCTTATTACAAAGTTTTTGGGTTAAGAACGCAAAAGACGACTTTTTTTTAAAGAAAAAAAAAGGGTTTGGTGTAATCTTTTTATGAAATCGAAGTGTATGTGGTTACAAACTGCTCTACCTGCCTTGAAAAATACCAAACAATTGAAATTCTGCTAAGGGTAGATTTATACGCATTTTAAAAGCATTGCATTTTTCGAGATTTTCAAGATTTTTGAAATTTATCAGCAGCTGATGCTAAAATGGTTAAATGCACTTTATTTCATCTAAACACTGTACGCCAAACGGAATATAACTCCTTTACTCTACTTTTAACAATAAAAGTTTCAGGACTGCCTCACACTTCAAGTTTCAATGAAAAAGTTTAAAGATTAATTTGATGGTAATCTGTGTTTTCTTTTACAACTTTCAAAGTAGAATGGTGACGTCTAGTAATAATGAATAATCTCTGAAAATGTCAATGCTGTGTCGCTGATAATAAAGCGGTCAGAGCAGTTCAAATTTTGTATGCAAATTGCAAGCTTTAATCTGAAATTCTATGATTGAGCTGTAAATTGTGTTTGTCTTATGTTATTAAGTAGAAAAAAACGAAGAGTCATATCAAAAGAAAACTTTTGATTTTTTACTCTTCTTAATTCGCGGTAGTCAGTAACATCTTTAAACAAACAAAATCGTTAACTGACAACATCTCTGTGTAACATTTTATAACGCAAAAAAAGTGTGACTTTTTTTAAATAAGTGTACCCCTTCTCTGAGTTCGTCTGTTTAAGAAGTACAATTCATGTTTAAATGAAATTACTTGCAGAATCACGGCAAAATCTAGCTGTATTTATAAAAACATACCTTTTATATGCCTTTTATTACTTTCTGAACTAGCATAAAATGTAAGATGACCGAGTAGAACTTGGTCTCAGTATATATGAGCGGGTACCTACAAGTGAATTATATGTACTTATCACATCGTCAATAATAAGACTAACATGCGAATCTGCGCAGACCCACCAGAGCATTTGCTACTCGCACATACTAAGTAGGGGACGTTGATGAAGTCACGAACACAGATTTGCAGTTTATGATTGTGGTATTTCCTGATCATACTCACTTACTTTTTTTGGTTATTTATGCCTCCAGATAGATGCTAGTGCTTGTGTAAGGAATTGATAACTTCATAGGCGATCAATATTAAACTTGACTTGTATATTTTACACTTTAATGTGTCATGAGTACATGTATATGATACGATAGGGTTTCAAGATTTTGGATATTTTACTGTTTGGCTAACAAAGAATGCTTTCTACGTATAATAGACAGGCTAAAGTCAAGATATTTTATACGTTGTGTAATAGTGGTTCTTTAAATGTGTTGGAGCTTTTCTGGTCCCAGGGCCAATTTTGAGCCAACTGGTTACCATGGTAGCTAAATAGATAATACATACAAAATATCAAAGTTGTATGCCTGAAGGTTTCAGGCAAAATATATTGCGGTTTTCATCACATTAGCCTATGAAAAACACGTGATCACCAGAGTGTGATATTTTTCGACGCGGGTTCTAGTTTAAATCATTTTGTTATGCGATTTCCTCTGTCCCATCCATGCGATTTGCTTTTCTCATCTACCGATGCCTTTGAGAAGACCCACAGTCACTGTCTACAAAATCGATCCCACATCGTTGCCATTGTGGGGTAAGCTTTGCATTATATTCTGAATTGATGAACCAATAATAAAACATGCTTCTTTTCGAGATGTCTACTTGCCCAGTACATTTGCCTGGTTGCTGCTGCAAGAAGATGAATTTAAATTGTCCCTATGTAAAAATAGTAAGTGAGAATGATCAGGAAATACCACAATCACAAACTGCAGACAAACCCATGGCACCGCGAGGAGGAGACACACAACAATCACGAGACACAAGGGAGACAAATTAAGCAAAGCAACAAGCTCTCTCTTCCCCATCAAGACGATTGCAAAACTAGAAGGGACATAAAGTAATGTACAACAAAACATAGAACAATTACAGAATCACACAACGGGAGTAACAATAAACAACAAGTCAGCAATAACAGAACCGCCGCCTTAGAACAGACAGCAGCCTAAGCCACCGGGGGCTTAAATGCATTTTACTGGTCCCTAATCTTCGCCCTATATTCTGCTGTTGTTGAAGTACACGAAATGTTCAGCTCGCATGGAGGTCTTCCAACTAATGCAATGTATCATCATGGAGAAACACTCTAATCAAATTAACACACAATGAAACAAAGAAAATGGCTCATGACTCACACTAAAGAAAACCTCAGGTTGAGGCACGGTGGATCTAGCTACAGATAAGCATCAGGCACTAGCCCACCGATTAAAGCTTTACGTCAGAGCCATCATAGAGTCTGAGGCCTGACCCACCGTCGTGCAAATAAAGAATGAGGAAACCATAGCTATTAACCGTGATTGGGTTTACATGTAAAACCAGGCATGCAGACTGTCGCATGACATCCAAGCCTATGTAGAATAACAAAACAATATAAAAAACAAGGACCCTACAAGGTGAGCTATCAGAGACTATAATTACACCTTCAATGCCACTGCTATATTGAAAATCCTGAACTTGCTCCCCTAGAACCAATGCTGCATTTGTAGCAGGCTCATCATGACGTACATGACGTACGCCGACCTTTAGCTATCCCAGTATCGCGTTACCTTGTTCGAAACACCAGAGTATCAAGACATATCCATACACTGGCCTAAAGACAGATTAAAACTCGCAAAGACTATTACAGGTTCACATACTTTACTAGGAATTTTATACTTTAGAACGCCTTCTTTTCTAACACACCGTTTATTTCCACCCTTGCACAGTTTAGCAGTGCTCTCAGCCAGGGGATGAATGTTTCTACCTACATTTGTTAGTAACCACCCCTGATTGTTTTCTTTTAATTATACTAACACCCCTTATCGCACTGTACAAACTCATTTCACCACTTTGTTCTATCATTTGTCAGCTGACCCGCTTGGCACTTGGCATACCGGAATATTCATTTGACATCCACTCGAGGATTAAGACGAAACGGATGATAGATAGATGTAACATCTGGCGAGGCGTTGCCGTTTTAACTCCATTGGCGTAATTTGAACAAACTTGGTAGAGGCCCGCTAGACAATGCTTCATACCAAATATCAAGGCACAAGACTAGTCTTTTAGTTTTTCCTAAATAAGCCGAATGCAAAATTTCACAATCACTCATGTGACAACGTGAATGTTTTGCCATTTCTGCTCATTACTTGTAAGGACTACGTAGAAATAGTCTGTCAAACCTTATACTACAAAAATCATTTGAGGCGTAATTCCCCTTGACGAAGTAAATCTCAGTGGGGACATATTATCTTTTAAAATTACAGAAAAACAACAAAACTTACCGAAAGCTAAGCGAGAATCCGCCATTTTGAATATATTTTATCTCTTTACAAAATACACTCCATTGAATAGAACAGCCTGTCTTGTGATAGGAGGAGTTTCATTACACAACAAATTACATGAAGTATTAGTTTATGGAAACTGAGATCAACCTATATATATCCAGTCTTCTTACATGTACAATTATCGTTGCTCTCTACATAGGGAAACTAGATCATTTTGTTGAGTATTGAAATGCAATCGCTCTTTTGTCATTATTCGCACAGCTACGAAGGTATTAAATTGCCTTTCATTGAAAACAGTGTCGCATGTTAAAGGGAAAAACTTAACTACATGTACCATTTCATTTTCCAAACTTCGTTTGGTGCCAAGCAGATCAGATCCCAATCAGGCCTGACTAAACGTCAGTCCTGATCTAGGTTCTAATGGTTTGCAATATAAATGACAGCGGAAGTCACTTGCAAACATTGATTTAAGCGGATTTCTGCCCCGCCCTATTCCCCAAAGCCCAGTTTGCAAAAAATAACAGCGGAATACACTTATATATTGAATTGTGCGGGGTAAATTACACGGAATAAAGCTATATCTGACAGAACTGTATATGTCAAATTCTTTATATTATAAAACGTTTTGGTTACTGTAAAGGCAGCATCTCGTGAATGATTATTTAGGACTTGTCTACCTTAGACAAAGTTAAAACGCTGAAAATGAGGCGCAATTAATCGAATTATCTTGCCCAATAACGCCTCAGATCAAACAAAAACATTATTTAACCCTTAAAATGTTGTTTATTGAATTACGTAAGTATAATGGCAAACAGTGTAGACCCCAGATCAGACTGCTCCCAGGGGCAGTTTGATCTGGATCTACACTGTTTGTCAAAGAGGTTTCAACACTTTTATGCAGACGACAAAAGCAAATGACTTCTTTAAGTGAAAGGGTGATTGTTGATGGGCATGGTTGTCATACAGCCCTACATTTTGGTGTCAAAGCTAAAGAAAATCAAGACAAAGTTCTTACGTTGTACTGCTTACCTAAACTCCATAAAAAACCCTATAAAGCAAGATTTATTGCAAATTCTAGTTCTTGTACGACAACAGAACTTTCTAAATTGTTAACCTCGTGTCTTACAGCTGTTAAAAACATGTTATCAAATATTGTGAAAAAGTATATGAGAGATCCGGTAAAAACCTATTTTGGTCAATTAAAAATTCAAGTGAAATTTTAGATAAACTTAAAGCTAGAGATTTCAATGCGACCAGTTTGTCTACTTATGATTTTTCTACTCTTTACACTACTTTACCTCATAATTTAATTAAAGATAAACTTATTGATCTTATTGAAAGAACCTTCCAGAGAGAAGGCTCTCCTTACCTTGCATGTAGTGACAGAAATGCATTTTTACTTCAGAAAAACCTAAAAAATATCATGCATGGTCGTGTCAAAATGTATGTGATGCGCTGACCTTTTTGTTGGACAACATTTTTATTCGATTTGGCACCAAGCTCTATAGACAAGTAGTTGGGATTCCTATGGGCACTAATTGTGCTCCCCTGGTTGCAGATTTATTCCTGTTTTGTTATGAAAGGGACTTTATGATGTCTCTTTCTGATGATAAGCAGGCTGATGTTATTGATGCGTTTAACACTACTTCCAGATATTTGGACGATATTTTAAATATTAATAATGTTTATTTTGAAAATATGGTTAGTCAAATATACCCTTCAGAGCTCCAACTTAATAAAGCCAATGCCTCTCATACCGAAGCCGCATTTTTAGACTTGCATTTGTCAATTTCTAATGGTATTGTTTCTACCAAAATTTATGATAAACGTGACGACTTTGATTTTGAAATTGTCAATTTCCCATTTTTAGATGGTGATGTTCCTCGTTCTACATCCTATGGAGTCTATATCTCTCAACTCATTCGTTTTGCTAGAGCATCTAGCTATGTTACTGACTTCAACACTCGTAATAAATTGTTAACTCAGAAACTTCTTAAACAGGGCTATCGGTATCATAAACTTCGCAAAACATTTTCAAAATTTTATAGACGATACTTTGATTTGATTTCTAAATTCCAAGTTGGACTTAAATCTCTCCTGCGCCAAGGACTTTCGGAACCTGATTTCTATGGTGACTTGGTGTATAAGTTGAAGAAGATTGTTGGCTCTAATAATTTTTCAGCGCAGTTCATTAAAATAATTTCTCATTATAAAAAGATTGGCTATAACATTAATGTATTGCAACAGACTGCATGTGGTCAACCAATCACAGTTGGCAACTTTGCTTTCCTCTTTAATTGCACGCCGGTGGGTCGAACTTCAGACTCTATGAGGGTTCCGACTTAAAGACTTATCTATTGATGAGATGGTAGGGGCCTGATGCTTTGGCTGTTTGTCGGGCCCACCGGGGTTTACCTGTTGGATTTATTTTGCTCCGGTATTCAGTTTAATTTACTGTTGAGTCCTTATCCTTGCTTTATCTCCTTGTTATATCTTGATTTATATGTTTTAGGAGATGATGCATTGATAAGTTAGGGGTCTTACATGCAAACCAAATATCTATGTGTCTTAATCCACATCTGAATTAAGGGTGAGGTTGGCGCCGTTAAACCGGTTTAAGCCCTCCAGTAAAATATTTTACTGACCGTTCCAAGGCGGTACTTCTTTTGTGGATCTTTTATGTTTTTGTTCTGTCTTGTGTTTGCTATGTTTTGTGCGCGTCTGTTTATATGTGCTTCGTGGTCACCTGCTGGGAAAGGGCTGACCTCTTGGCTCTCGTTTGTGGTGTCTTCTGTGAGTTTGTCACTTTCCCATTGGTATTCTGTGTCAGGTGTGGTACTTGATTGTATCGATTCCTGATCTTTGCAACCTTACTTACTTTGTTGTGATTGGCGCTTTCCGTGTGTTAATAAATGTGTATTCAGTGTATATACGGTCACGAGTTTGATGAACGGTTCAAGCAAAACTACATGTACCAAATACAAATATAAAACAAGATTTCCTTTCCTTTACAGATGAAATAGCCAAACCACGCCCAGATATGAATATTAAAGTTGCCGCCTTTATAGCGATCAAAAAGTACAATATACCCTGTTCTACATGTACTCATCAGATCAGTTAAATTGATTTAGGTGAAAAGGAGACATTAGTCTCAATTTAAGACCAGCATTCTTATCACTCGTATAATATTAAGTGTACATTACGGGGTTTGTGTGCCACACCGGTCGTGGATTCTCTCTCGACGTGGATCATGCTCTACATTAGTCCTGAATAAAAGTAAGGGTGCAAAGATCAGGAATCGATACAATCAAGTACCACACCTGACCCAGGATACCATTACACTGTGTTTCGTTTTCAAAAATGTTCTTCACAATGAACTAATCTCAAAACACATACATGTCTACTTTATTGTAGCCTTATATCAAGACAAGCTTGCACAACTAACATATTTGGGATAATGTCATAGCATAATTTTGTTGGTTTCGACATCTACGTCACAAACATCAATGTTCAGACATATCGGGACTATAGGTTTGAATCAGTACTAAAATGTCTTGATCACCCAACATTGTGCTAGTTTTTTTTACATTACACCATGTCACCACCGGCAACAACAATGATAGTCATCAATGAATACTTATCTATTGCATATAATTGAGCCAAGTTTCCAAGCTTAGTTTATTTGATACACTCAGATTATACATAAAAATAACAACATGAGGACTAGTACATGCAAGCAAATATGAAGTGAAAATGTGGCAACACAATTGACTCTAGGAGGAAAAGCCCAAACTCTAGCCCAAACATAGATTACCAACAATGTGGCATTTGGATAAGTTTAGACTCAAGCGATGTTAAGCTTACATAATAACAGCATTGGTGTTAACAATGATAGTAATCTATGACTACTTAGCTATTACATATAATGTGGCATTTTGACATGAATAGACTCAGCCTGTGGAGCCTCTAATAACCTTAGAAACTCAAAGTTCTGTTTGGTCGGTAGCTTAACGGTCAGAGAATTTTCATGCGCAGGCTGATCTGAGGCTTTGTTGGTCGCATATACCACATTGTTGGAAATATCATGTCGCGACTCAAACACTCTGCTCTTACATACATATTGGAGACAGTGAAGACATGAACGAAAAGCTACTAATTTGTGTCTAGAGACTAGCAAAAGCTCTGATCAGACTGTGCGTATGCGCAGGCTGATCTGAGGCTTTGTTGGTCGCATATACCACATTGTTGGAATATCATGTCGCGGCTCAAATACTCTGCTCTTACATACATATTGGAGACAGTGAAGAGAGAGAGAGAGAGAGAGAGAGAGAGAGAGAGAGAGAGCTGTCGCCTTTATATGTATTAAGAGTGTTTGGATGTATTGCTTTTTAATCCTCAATCAAAGATCTGAGAATTCCCCATTTCTTCTTGAATTGGGCAAGTCTGTCATTCATGAAATAAATTTGTTTTTGCTTGCGGCGCTCTTGTCGCAAGCATTTGTGTTGGAATAGTGATACCCTCTAGCTGGTTGTCTATTTATATAAACTAACTTCAACGGACTCGTGAGAAGGAGACGTTTAAAGAACCAATATTGAAACCGCAAGTAAAGATAACTATCGAAAACGGAAGTGCTGTTAGCATGACATTGGGCGTAGACTTTTTAAAAAAGAGAGAGAAAAAACGTCCCCAAGTAAGCACACCTTCAATTGAAAACAAAGCCAACTAAACGAGCCTCACATTATCTGATTATTATCTACATCGTGAAAGAATTAACATGAATTAAGGCACTGCCTTATGACGGACATGACAGACAGTTTTTAAGGGTAATCACACTGTCCATTCAAAGTGCCTGAGTCTTCATATCGTGTCTGGAGCATACCAATCCAAAATCGATATGTGGAGGCATCTTAGGGTGCAAAATGTTGTGTACCATTTTTAGGGTCACCTTGACATTGACCTATTGCCTCAGTCGTCCTAGAATAAACGTGTCCTTAGCATATGAACCCAAAATTTGATTGCAAAAATATGGTTCCTAAACGTTAAAATCAAACGTTCCCCTAACGTAAAAAACGTTTCTTCAACGTTTGGACAACGTTAATTTGTAACGTTTGTCAAAAACGTTTTAGAACCCAAAATTTGATTGCAAAAATATAGTTTCTAAACGTTAATATCAGTGCTTGATAAATACTTGCAGTTACTAGCAGATTGGATGCTGTAGTTATGAGTTACATTAAAAGACAGAACAAACATCAGAATCACAATGTTAGGAAAATGAAAAACTACATGAAGATTGAAAGTTTTAGAAAGGTTTTTATCAAAACGTTTGGCGAAATCGTTTTAGAACCCAAAATTTGATTGCAAAAATTGGGATCCTAAACGTTAAAATCAAACGTTCCCCTAACGTAAACAAAACATTTCCTCAACGTTTTTACAACGTTATTTTGTAACGTTTGTCAAAAAAGTTTAAGAACCCAAACGTTTAATTGCAAAAATAGGGTTTCTAAACGTGTGTTTTTTACGCGTTTCTAAACGTTAAAATCAAACGTTGCCCTAAAGTAAACAAAACGTTTCTTAAAAGTTTCTTAAATAGTATATTTCACAGTTACGTGACCAAAGACATTTGTGGAAAATTATTTGACAACTCCCTGCTATAATAAGTCACGCAGTAGCCTATGGCTAAGGATCCAGCAACAAAAAAAGAGTAGGGTACTTGCTAGAGGCCCAAGCAGGACTTTTTCTCATGCTTTTGATCATCACTGTCCAAATGCATACACTATCAGTCAAATATATTGTATATTCCTCAGGACTATTGCAACTTGGAATGCATTAAAAACAGAGTGTACGACATAAGAACTGTACATAAAAAAATCTCAAAAGCTCATTCTCCTGGACGAGAGGAAACAAAAGTTTTACATAAATTGTCAAAGTTACACCAACACAATGGCTACCACAACTTTAATGGTATAAACCATAAAAAAATACATATTCTGTGTTCATTCAAGAGACGCCTTCTGTAAATGAAAGAAATTATAGGCCTATTATTTTCTAATTTAAGACTAGAAAGGAATTCTTTTGCTCCAGCATTCAGTTTTATGTACTGTTAAGTCCTTACCTTTATATATCTCGATTTATATGTTCTAGGAGATGATGCATGGATAAGGATAAGTTAGGGGTCTTTCATGCAAGCCAAACATATATGTGTCTTAATCAACATCTGCACTTAGGGTGATGTTGGCATCGTGAAACTGGTTTAAGCGCTCTAGTAAAAAATATTTTTACTGACCGTTCCAAGGGGGTGTTCCTTTGTGGATCATTTTGCTATTTTTTGTGTTTGTCATGTTGTCTTGTCTGTTTATTGCTGCCTTGTGGCCACACGCTGGGAAAGGGCTGACTTCCCCATGTGTATCCTGGGTCAGGTGTGGTACTCGATTGTATTAATTCCTAATCTTGGCTAGCTTTTCGTACTTTGTGACTAGTTATTATGGTCTTGACAGCCTTAAGCCTCCATGCGAGTTCAAATTTTTTGTGCTTCATCATCAGGAGAATCTTGAGCGAACATTTGGTACCAGTAAAAAAACATTTAAGTCCCCCCTTGGCTAAGGCTGCTGTACGTTCTAAGGGGGTGGTTCTGTTGTTGATGATTAGTACTCCCATTGTGGGATCCTGTTATTGTTCTATGTTTTTTGCGTTACTTTTTGCATTTACTTACTTACAAACTTACTTACTTACTTACTCACAAACTGGATATAGACCACAGGCTTAGGCAATTCTGCTTCTAAGATGCCGACTTTCTAGTGTTTGGGAAACCCAGTGCAGTTCTCGGTGTTCGGTTGGGAAATACACTGTGAAACCACTGCAGCCCGGAAGGTGAAAGTCAAACCATTGAGATACATACCATTGCAGGAACAGTCACTAGCAGTGATTCATTTACAATTTTGGGCTTATGGGTCCTTGGACTCGCTGTTGTCCATATCAATGAGTCCAGCTGCAAGCTTATGAGTCCAGAACATTATTTTCAACGACAAGTCTGCAATTCTATTGCATCCTTGGACTCGCTGAAATAAAAACTTTGCATCCCAGAGACAAAATTATGCGCAAAAATGCAGGATGCACATGTAACAAAACCACTGCACTAATCGATATATTTCTAGCGACGCTAGTGAGATTCGAACTTGCGTGAAAGAGGTATCCAGCTAGTCAGAGCTAAACATGCTATCGAATGAGCTATCCGGGCGCCCCATGTCCATTATAGTTTTGCAATCATCTTGATAGGGAATAGAGATCTGATTGCATTGTTTAGTTTGTCTTCCTGGTGTATTGTGATTGTTGTGTGGCTTTTCTTTGCGGGGTCATGGGTTTTTTCTGCAGTTTGTGTTTGTGGTATTTCCTGATCATAGTCACTATATCTGAATACATGCATGCTAAGATAATATAAGAAGATATGATAGATAGTTTTGCACTTTTTTTCAACTAGGCAAACCCTCCTTTTAAAAACAAAAAAATATTCTATGTTAATTCTTTGACATAAATTTGGTTTGAATCGTAGTAAATTTGAATGTTGCGTCTGATATTCGTTTTTGAAAATGAAATATTTCCCAAGTAAAATTATGTAGTTTTTAATTGATTTTCTGTTGGATTTTCCCTGATATGCCCAACAATATATATCTTAAGTTAAATTGGAAGTGTACATTATATTCTTGCAAGAGTATGGATAAACTTGTCAAAAATGCTGTACATGAATGCATTCCCAAAATAAGTGGTTCAGATTTTCAATTTCCAAGGAGCAAAAATCACATAATGCGGTATGTCCAATATTACATTTTTAAGATATCTGTTAGTTGGAATAATGCACATTAAGAATTTACAACTACAATTTTGAAGTTTAATGACTTTCGTTGCCTGTAAGGAGGTCGGGTATATGATTTTCCAATCAAGATATTCTTTGTCCATTTTACTTCTTGTTTCGTTTCTTATCGTATTTTGTTTTTTTTCTGTAGTAAGGTATTTACATATTTATTAAAGTATTCGGTTTTCATTAATAGATAAAGTATTGTTGTTCAATTTGGTGTATTTTTATTTTCATTTTAATGTTGGTTTTCCAAGAATATGTTATAGTTTGTATCAAAGCGTAGTAGTTTAAAAAAGCACCTTCAAGGCAGATGTTTCATTTCCCGTAATCTATTGTATGAATATACCGTTTTTGTTTCGTCATCATATATTTCTTTGTAAAACGTTATTCCCTGGTATCAGTTTGCAAATATATTACATTTACACCTGCCTTTATATGCCTAATATTCCACAAAATTGCATTACTGTAACTTGATATTACTGCATTGGCTGTGTATTTGCATCATGCAGATAAAACATCTTTTAGAAATATAGTTTGCATAAATTTACAAATGTTGTTTTCAGAGATATAACATTCATACAAGAGGTTACCCCCAAATGATCGAAGATTGTAAATATACATTCTATTTAGAATTGAATCATTATCAGCCTCTATCATCGGCTTTATCCAACATATTTTAATGACTTTATAAAAAAGTCTAGATCTATCGTTTTCAAACCTCCGTTTTCATATCTAAACTTTAGTATATCCTTCTTACTTTTTCAGGTTTACCAGCCCACATAAATTCGTACATAAGTGTTTCAATTATTTTTACTTTTTCACTGAGTGGGTTAGGTAGAGACAAAATAGCATGTATACATTTTGGAAGAGCATATTTTTTATTACTGTGATTTTTCCCATTAGCCTTATTTTTCTATGTTACCATTGTTTTAAACTTTTTTCAAAAAGTACGAGTTTGGGTTCTAAATTTACTTGGAATATATGAGTTTTGTCAGTGTAAAAGGTAAATCCGAGTGAGCTAGCTTCTTTTGAACTCCATTTAAATTTGCTTTTATTTAAGTATACATCTTCATTTTGGATCATGCTACCTATTCGCAAAACTCAGCATTTTTTTTAAAAATTTGATTAAGTCCAGAAATATAGCTTAAATGATCCAATATATATCAACCAATGATTTTAGTGAACCATCTAGAATAAAAGATGCGTCGTCGGCGAAAAAAGAGATTAAATTCATAGTTCGCAAATGTAATGCCTTTTATCATATGATGTCGCGCCTGGGAGTGAAATAACGCCATGCAATAAAATCGATAAACCACTAGTGGTTGACAGAATTACGGGAAACGCCAAGACGTCCACAACAACGTTGCGTACATGATGACAAACTCATAACGTTTTTACACCAGAAATGAGATTTCAAAGTATTTGTCATATGATAAATAGAATCAAACTTTCGTGCTCTTGTATTATTGAATTTATTCAACAAGTTGGAGAAAAGAGATAAAATGCGAGGCAAGCCTCGCATTTTATCTCTTTTTCCCAACTTGTTTAATAAATTCAATAAAATATGAACACTTATGTAGGATCCTCTATATATGTCTTCAGTAGTTGTTAATATGTTAAATGAAAGTCTTTCAATACATATGACGAAGAGATTAACGGAAAGGGGACCTCCCTGGCAAACGTCTCGCAGAATGGGGAAAAGTCAAATAAGTAACCATTGTTTGTGACACAGCTTTAAGCATCATTGTAGAATAAGCTTTAAGCATCATTGTAGAATTAGCTTTAAGCATCATTGTAGGATAAGGTTTTAGCATCATTGTAGAATTAGTTTTTAGCATCATTGTAGAATAAGCTTTTAGCATCATTGTAGAGAAAGCTTTAAGCATCATTGTAGAATAAGGTTTTAGCATCATTGTAGAATAAGCTTTAAGCATCATTGTAGAATTAGCTTTTAGCATCATTGTAGAATAAGCTTTTAGCATCATTGTAGAGTAAGCTTTAAGCATCATTGTAGAATAAGGTTTTAGCATCATTGTAGAATAAGGTTTTAGCATCATTGTAGAGTAAGCTTTAAGCATCATTGTAGAATAAGGTTTTAGCATCATTGTAGAATAAGCTTTTAGCATCATTGTATAATAAGCTTTAAGCATCATTGTAGAATAAGCTTTTAGCATCATTGTATAATAACTTTACCCATTTTATGATATCTTCACCAAAATTAAAATGCTTTAAACAGTTTATTTTATATGTATGATCAATACTATCAAATGCCTCTTCAAAACCGGAGAAAAATATCAAGCCCGGTTTATTTTCTCTCCACAGTAATATCGATAATTTCGAAAAGCAATCTAATATTCTCGCCCATGTATCTCCCCTTTATGAATCCTTTCCGTGAGTTGTGAACTATTTTTTGTTATTTCATGTTTGACGCTGTTTGCAATAAACTCAGTGGCAATTTTGTAATCATTGTAAAAGCAACAGGCAAATTGTTTGCCAGTCATCTAGTGAAGTCAGATCTTTGCTTTGTTTTGGGATAACTGTGATTATGCTCTGCTTTTGTAATTCTGTAAGCGATCCAGTTTTGAATGAGTAGTTTATAGAGTTTGCATAAAGTCATTTTATATTAGTCCAAAAGATTTTATAGGATTTAACTGTTATGCCATCTGAGCCAGGGTCTATTTTATTTTTCCTACATTTTAGGGCACTTTTAGGACACTTAAACATTCTGAGTCTATTATCAGTCCTTCACATTTAGTTCAATCGATATTACTTAATTAATTTATTGACTCTTTGAAATGGTTATATTTTGAATTATTCAGTTGTCTTTTGTTACAGAGATTTTTGTAGAAAGATTGAATTTCTGTGATTGTTTCTCCTTGATTAATGCTCATTGAGTTGTAAATGGATACTCTTGAAATCAATTTCGTTTCAAATCGTTTTTTTTCTAGACTAGCGAAAATATTTGCAATTTTATCAGCATATTCGACTATGTTTGCTTTTGATCGCATCATTAACCCATTTAACTTGGTTTCAGCATTTTTTGTAAATGTGTTTATTTTTCCATCAATCTTATCTTTCAATAAATTAATTATATTAACATTTGGTGAATCAGCAAGCTCTTTTTGCAATTGTGTAATTTCATTTGTTAACGTTTTTTTCCTATTTATTTGCTTCTTATTTGCTACCATGTTGTTGCATTCGTGATTCGTAAATTGATAATCAACATGAGCTTGTTCTGAAATGAATTTTGACCTTTTGACCCCCTGAGTCTTAGTGGGAGGAGGGCAGTCTGCGTGCAAATATTTGCTACGATGTTGCTGCATTTGTGATTCTATTTAATTTGATATGCAACATGACCATGTTCTGAAAAAGTTGAAGTTTGACCTAATGAGCCCAACCCCCGGGTCAGGGTCGGGTAAGGCTGCAGGAAAAATATTTGCTACAACGTAGCTGCAATCGCGATTCCATATAATTTGATATGCAATATGACCGTGTTCTGAATAAGTTGAATTGCGACCCCACCCACAGACTTGGTGGTGGGGGTTTTGTTTGATTTTATTCTTTACGTCCACTCAACAATCTTTCAGTTATGCGGGACGGGTCTTCCTGGGTTGAACCAGTACTAAGCTAGGATAAATGTGTCTTGCTCTAGGACACAACGCAGTGACGCCGGTGAGGCTCGAACCCGCGGCCCTTCGGTCTCGAGTCAAGCACTCTACCACTGAGCCACTGCGCTCCCTTGGTGGTGGGGGTGGTCTGCGTGCAAATATAAATGCCTCCATGTTGCTGCATTCGTGATTTCCTTTAAATTACCCTCGGAGCCCTACTATTTGTCTGGCACTGACGGTAGCAAGTTGGAATGGATATCGTCGATGCAAAATATCGCCGATGCAATCGACATAAATTACTGTCTTAACGCCGGGGTGTAATTCTTGGTTGAGCGGACCTGTGTCGACCTTTATTTGTCCAAGTAGCCGAGTTGCTGTATAGTAACGGTAGCAATGATCATATCACGTGACGTCAGAAACACGCATCCTTGCCAAGTAACATTCCAATTGTGACATATCGTTCACGTTCAAAAAAGTTCCAATCATTGGTCCATTCGTGAGTACCGAAGGACGGACGGACCGATCGATCGATGGATGGATCGATGGACTGGCGAGTGGGGCTGGCGGGCAGACAGATGGACAGACAGACAGACAGACAGATAGATGGATAGACAGACAAACAGGTGGACAGACAGACAGACGGACGTCGGACGGACGGACAGACGGACGTACAGCCAGGGAAGACATTGTGTGGTATCTTAACCACAATCTCTGTGGGGTTAGGCTTAGATTGTTAAAATTGATCATGTGGGGTTTGCATTAAAAATACAGACTGAGAGGACTCTGTGGGGTAGCTCAGTCAAAACCGTTATGGGGTTCAAACTTTACTCTTATTTCATCTATACAAGCATTTCGACCCACTTTTAGAAGACCCTAGGTAAAATAAAACCTCTATGGCATACACAAGATGTTCCAGGATGTGACTTTGTATACTTGTGGGGTTATTTAGTCTAAACGCTGTGGTGTTAAGTCAATAGTTAAGGGGTTTATATGTCCATAAGTGTAGTGGGGTAGCACCGTGTATACTTTGGGGTTATTTATCCGTAGCATTGTGAGGTCAAGTGTTCTATCATAGTGTATGGGGTGTGTAAGTCTGCATGAATTGTGGATAGCAATGAAAACTATACTCAGAACAAGAATTGTCAGAAAACAATATAGCACACCTAATGGGAGCATGGCTATAATCAGGCCAGTTTTAAAATGGTACGGATGTATTAAAAGCTGGCTGCATCTAAGTGTTCAGAAACAAACCAAAATGCCAAAACTGAACAAAATCAGTGGACCATGAAATATAGGTTCAGGTAAATTCACTGCTCATAATATTTAAAGGAACACCTAATAATTTTTCATTTGTGATAATGTCAACCCCTGTCCAATAGACAAGTAATGCGTTTCATTAGACAATTAGGCAGAAACCCAGTTTATTTTGCCATTTTACTACGATAGCCAAAGTTTTGGACCATAACGAGTTATTGATTAAACAAGCGCTGCTTATGTTAATGGTTCAAATTTTGTAATTTTTAATTTTCTTGAAAATGACGATTTTTTTTCTGGAAATTCTGTAGAATCTTACGAATTTGATAATAGCGTAACCTAATGATTTCAGCAACATAAAATTGCTATTGACTGTACATAAATAATGCTGTTGTGCTACTTGATTGAAAAATTTGTATTAAAATTTGGTTTCGAAAAAAGGCGTATTTTTAACAACATTCCAATTTCCATGGAGATTCCTGGAAAGGGATTACACCACTTTTATCACCAAGCATCATCATTGATAGGTAACCAAGCTAATCACAGGACAAACATGTTTTTGTCTTATTAATTCAACTCTTGCTATGAGTCAGACCATGAGTGCATTTGTATTGTGATCAATGTCAAAATACGCAGTGTACCTTTAAATATTTTGAGCAGTGTAGAATCCTTATTCAAAAAGTTTTGCTGCGAATATGTATGCACCAAAACTGTTTATTGTAGCACTGATAGTTGTTGAAAAATGATTTAAATGCTAAAAATGTAACGCCACTAGACCGTGACCAGGCTTTAATGTTCCCTTCAACAAAAAAGTAGGGAACAAATAGGCATAAAAATTTGATAAAATAGGGATTATTGGTGTAAAAAGGTAGGGATAGTAGGGCATTTCCAAGTACAAAATGAATCACAATGACTAGTTAAAAAAATATGAAATTTCACACTAAATCAGCAGAATAATAGCTGTGGCAATAGTTCAAGATAAACACAGAGACTTTTGGGTTTAAAAATAAAAAAAAATGAGATGTTTTGCAGTGTGCTCCCTGAAAAATAAATTCATTCGATAATTTATTAAATCCTCGAGGTCGGAGTGGGTGAGGGAAAATTTCTGGATTTTAACGCGCAAATGACACTTTAGAAAGAAAAAGTAGGTATAGTATGGCATTTTTCAGAAAAAGTAGGGAAAAGTAGATTAAATAAAAAACAGTAGGGAAAAGTAGGACCCGCTTGAAAGCCTGCATGACAAAAAGCCAAAGTAAAATATAGATTAATCCATGAGGCCATGCGGTGACAAAATAACCTCCAAAGTATATGCAGTGCTTCAACATTAGATTATTTAGTTTATGTTTTCCTTGCTACGTACCCAAACAACACATATGGACATATAAACCCCATATACCAATGACTCTTCAACCCACAGTTCTTAGACAAAATAACCCAATAAGTACCGGTATATGCAGTGCTTGACATTATTTTAAGTTTTCCTTGCTAACCCCACAACACATATGGACATATAAACCCCATATACCATTGACTCTTAACCCCACAGTTCTTTAGACAAAATAAATCCGCAAGATTATGCAAAGCTTTGTCATAAGATTATAGCAGTTTAAGTTTTCCTTTCTACCACACAACACATATGGAAATTTAAATCCCATAATTATACCATTGATCCTCTTAATCCCACAGTTCTTAAACAAAATAACGTAAGTATATTCAGTGCTTCAGCATAAGAATATATAGATTCAAGTTTGCTTTGCTACCCCACAACATATATGGACATATAAACCCCATATACCATTGACTCTTCACCCCACAGTTCTTAGACAAAATAGCCCCATAAGTACCAGTATATGCAGTACATGACATTATATTAGTTTAAGTTTTACTTGCTACCCCACAACACATATGGACATATAAATCCCATATACCTTTGCCTCTTTCCCCACAGTTCTTTAGACGAAATACCCCACAAGTTTATGCAAAACATTGTCAAAAGATTATTGCAGTTAAACTTTTCCTTTCTACCCCACAACACATATGGACATTTTAAATCTCATAATTATACCATTGACTCTCTTAAATCCATAGTTCTTAAACAAAATAACCCCATAAGTATTAATTATAAATGCAGTGCTTCAACATACGATAATATATTTTCAAGTTTTCTTTGCTATCCCACAACACATATGGACATATAAATCCAACATTCCACTGACTCTTCACCCTACAGTTCTTAGACAAAACTACCCCGGAAGTACAGGTATATGCAGTGCATGACATTAGATTAGTAAGTTATCCTTAATACCCCACAACATATATGGACATATAAACCCCATGTAACATTGACTCTTACCCCACAGTTCTTTAGACAAAATCACGCCACAAGTTTATGCAAAACATTGTCAAAAGATTATTGCAGTTTAACTTTTTCTTTCTACCCCAAAACACATATGGACATTTGAATCTCATAATTATACCATTGACTCTCTTAATTCCACAGTTTTTAAACAAAATAACCCCACAAATATTAATTATATATGCAGGACTTCAACATAAGATTATATAGTTTCAAGTTTTCTTTGCTGCCCCACAACTCATGTGGACATATAAACCCCATATACCATTGACTCTTCACCCCACAGTTCTTAGACAAAATAACCCCATAAGTATCAATTATATGTGCAGTGCTTCAATGTACAATTATATAGTTTCAAGCTTTATTTGCTACCCCACAACTCCTATAGTCATATAAACCCCATATACCTTTGACTCTTGACCCCACAGTTCTTAAACAAAATAACCCCATAAGTATTATTATGTATGCAGTGCTTAAACATAGGATTATATAGTAAATTCAAGCTTTCTTTGCTACCCCACAACTCATGTGGACATATAAACCCCATATACCATTGACTTTTCACCCCACAGTTCTTAGACAAAATAACCCCATAAGCATTAATTATATATGCAGTGCTTCAACATACGATTATATACATTGTAATTTCAAGCTTTCTTTGCTACCACACAACTCCTATAGTCATGTAAACCCCATATACCATTGACTCTTCACCCCACAGTTCTTAGACAAAATAACCCCGTAAGTATATGCAGTGCTTTGACATTAGATTATATAGCAGGTTTTTTTCTGGGATTTTTGGGGAAAATTTTCGCACCGTTGTACACAAAATTAGGAAAAAAGCACCCTATTATAATATAATTAAATAAAACAAAAAAAATCAAATATTTGGTTCACTAATAAACAACTTTCAAAATTTGAAAAGCAAAATTTTAATTTGCTGTGGCACATTGCAGTTAAGATGTCACAAAATGGAGATCAATTATTTGCTTCCTTGAATTGAGAATTTTCTCATTTAAATTGGGGAAACATACTTTTTGCCATTGGGAACATGACCCAATAACGGTCATCAAAATGTACCAAACAACCTGTATAGTTCAAGTTTTGCTTGCTATCCCACAACACGTATGAACATATACTATAAACCCCATATACCATTGACTCTTAACCCCACAGTTCTTTGAAAACTCCGCAAGTATATGCAGTGGTTTGACAGATTAAATTCGCGTATTTCAAATTTCCTTGCTACCCCACAGGATGTATAGACAAAATAACCCCACAAGAATATACAGTGCTTTGACATTAGATTATATAATTTATTTTTTTCTTGCTAAAATGCCACCACAATTGATGTGGACACACAAACCCTATACACTATGGACACTTAACCTCACACTGCTTCAGACAAAATAACTCCAGACGTATACACACCACTACAACAGATTGCATTTTATATTTCAAAAGTTTTCCCTGTTTCCCCGATAAAAAATGACTGAGTTAGAGTAACCACGGACAAACCGACGGACAAGCGAAAACAATTGAGCTCCGCCAACATTTGCTGGCGGGGCCCTCACAAGGAAGAAATTTGCTTTTGAAAGTTCATGATTTTGGCTATAAGTTACATAATAAATGATATATTAGAAAACTCAGTGCATTTTTGTGTTATTTTTCAAACTTTTTTGCTGGAATTGCAATGGTGAAAACTTGCTTTTTCCTACACATAATAAGTGTTTACTTTTAAATTTATGTAAGATAGATAGATAGATAGATAGATAGATAGACTGACAGACAGACAGGGCTACCAGAAGACCATAATCTACTTAGTGGCCGGTAAACGCAGGAAACTGCCGGATAACGCCGGAAACACCTAAAATATGCCAAAATTGGGGTCGCAGAGGTGGAGGCATGATAGGTAATGGGTATATGGGCTTTGTATAATTTATGGACAATAGTTAAGTCACAATATGCCGGAAAATATCGGCAAAATGCACGTGTATCCTGCTACCGTTATCAACAGCGTTGAGATACCCGCCCGCCAACGATGTGTATTCAAGTACATTGACATTTGCCATGCGACATGATCAGGTTGATGACCAATTAATTTCCAGATTTCCGCTTATTAAACAATTTATACTTAATTGTTACAAGGTATAGGCACTAACTGTAAGAGCAATTTCTTTATGCCCAATTTATGGCCTATCGTCCCATAGGCAAACAGTGGAAACCCAGATGAGAAGCCGCATACTACCCAGTAAGCGCGTAAAATCGGGCAACTATCGGCCTGCCAGCGAAACGCCATCAAGATGGCGTTTCGCTGGCGTGGCAATAGTGGTCCGTAATGCGATGCTGACAGGGTATGCGCCTCATCATGCTCTACGCCGTTTGCTTGCAATAGGCCTTCTCCCGGTAGTAGAAAACTACAGCAGTATCAGGTTACCACTGAGTTCCACTAGGTACATTCTGATGCAAGCAGACAGCATTTCTCTGTGTATTTGCATGGGAAATTATACATAATTTAGAGAAAAACCCTCATATTTATTCTCTTTCTGCTAATTTTCGGGTAGTAATCATGTTTAACATCATGTAATTTATTATAAAAATGATGTTCCTGTGGTTGTTGCAATATTGACAGTAGATGTAGTGAATATATCATAGTTATCATAACTCCCAGTCAATCTCATGGAGACTTGTCGTCTGCTGATAACCTTTGCAAACAGTTTGGAACCAGATCAGGATCAACAGAACGTCGGTCCTGATCTGGACCCAAACTGTTTATGTAGTACACATTTTGTGAAAGAGTTAATTTTGAAAAAAAAAATCAGCAGACGACAAGGAAAACATGAAAAATTACCCAGCATGCAAAGAGCTGAAAATCTCTCAGTTTTTCACCAAAGAGTATTTTCTCCTAAACAGTGTGTCAAAACGTCCACTGTTTCATTAACACCCCCCCCCCCTTTGGACAGCCTTTATGTTGATGCTATTGTTGAATAGTGATGTTTTACTTATTTTCAAAATACTATCTGAGCATAACACAGTTTGGATTCAGATCATGCCTGGCAGCTCTATGGGACTTGATCTGGATCTAAACAGTTTGCGAAGCAAACGGCAAAAGTAGTTAAGGGCAAACATTGCAGACCCAGATCAACATCTGTCTTTGTTAAAATCAAGAGTTTTAATTCCACATGTTCTTAATACTTGTAGATTTCAAAAACGAATATATTGTTGGATGGGGATGGGTGTAAATTTAATGAATTTTATTTCTTGACCAGTGTTTAGATTAGATATTGAGACCACATATTTTGTCATCATTTTACTTTCTTTGGAAGTCTATCAGGCTCTATATCTCTTCTTGTTAGCATATGAAAAAATCTGTTGTTTTTTTGTCAGAAATTGTTTAATACTTCTGCAACCCTTTTAAAGGTCAAACGGTGAAATTAGTTCCATTCATTTTCATATTAATTAGAAAATATTGCTAGCAGAGTACACACTTCAAGATGTATCCCCTATCTTTACACACACTAGGTGCAGGGAATTGGCAATATTTGTACCTAGCACAGCTGTTAGCTGCTGCTGAGAACATTTACCGGATAAGACCTATTGGCGAGCAACGAAGGCTCAGACGATCGTGCCCATACTCGGCAGTCTTGCCAGATCGGTAGCCCCAATATATAGTTGTGCAGATACGCGATAAGTTCCAAATAATCTATAATAGACTATTAGAAGGAACGTGCGAGGCTGTACATTGGCACAGACTCAACAGCTTCTTTTGGATTACCTTTATCTTTGAAACCCATTTACAATAAACAAGATCTGCGAAGGAAAGTGCGAGGCTGTACATTGGCACAGACTCAACAGCCTTAATCTAATGACACACAATATTAAACTTCTTTAATTGGTTTGTCTTTTACAGGATTAAATAAGTTATAAATAAATACTTATTGGGCCTCGACGCAAGAAAACCTGTCTTCTTGGTTTCCGATAAAGTGATATTCAAACCAGCCTGCTCAGCTACAAATTGAAACTTCGCTTATAGAAAGTCTACACATAATACTTTCCTATAAACGAATAACAAAGGCGCTGATCAGACTGTGTGAATGCGCAGGCTGGTCTGCGCCTTTGTTGTTCGCAAACACCAGAAGAGATTTTTTCGCGACGAGGCCTATCAATAATCTCTGAAAAATTATCAAAGAGATTGCCATAGGAGCAGTTAAAATAAAAATAAACAAGTATGAACATATATTTAATTAGCAGATAACCGATATCGCTGACTGTTAACATATTGGTATTAAACTGATCTATGTGACTATCCAGATGTTCAATATAGCTATCACCAAATAATGTTATTCTTGTCGTCATCAGCCTGAATTCAAATAGTTTATATACATACAGAGCTTACATGACAGGAAAATGAGCCCTGATTCTACTATAACACATCAGAGTTGATTCTAGGATTTTTCCCAAAAGGGGGCCAACCTACAAACCAAACGGGTAATGGTGTTTTTCTAAATAAAAACACTGCCGACCACCCCTTAATCCCTTAAACTGCCGACCAACCCTGCACTGCTTAAAAAAACTAAGTCCACACCTAAGAAAAAATCGAGCAGGGGTCGTCCTTAGATGCTGGCCTGTTATGTTCACCCCCCAACCACATTGGCCCTGGCCTTCAAAAGTGTTGGGAAAAGACAGAGTATGGAGAAGAGTGGGAGGGGTATCTAATTTGAATATAAACAAATGGAATCAGAGCACCCTCTTCTCCAGAATGATAGATTTTTGGAAAATAGATATATTAACTAAATGGCACATACCTTATGTGACCATAGTTGGTAGAAGACAATTTAATATTCCTCAGAAATGGTCACTTCCCTTCCACTAGTGCCAGGCCATTCATCGTCTTGGAAAGTCATGATGCACTCATTTTTTTCTGTCACCTGGCCAAACGAAGTACAGCTGTAGTTTCAGGTTTCTGTGCGCACCTTTGCACACTGTCATTATCAGATTTCTGCATTTCATTTCGCAAAAAAATGAGACAGCCATTGTGTTAAAAAACGAAAGTAGAAATGCCCAATTCAGTATCAACAAACTCTAGATCGGCGGAAATTAACAGAATTAAACGAATAGAATAGATTAAAGGGACCAAAATGCAATTACGCATAAGATTACCGGAAATGCGCCAAATCTCTACACAATGCGGAAGTAGGGAACTTGAAATTTTGGGCCAATATTGCCAAATATTGACACATTATTTACTTATAATAATTGGGCGTTGAGACGTGAAGAAACCGAGCAATTCGAAACCAGTCTGGTTAGCTACATAGACTAGCTAGAATAGTTGAATTTGGTATGAGGCAGCTGCATGTTCATATATCATTATTTCCAGGAATCAAATAACAAAAGCGCTAATCAGACTGTGAGGATGCACATGCTGGTCTGCGCCTTTGTTTTCACAAACCCCGAAGACAGGTTCTAAAAAATTGCATCTCTCGCACTGAGACCCTGTTCAGTGCTTTCAGTGTTTTCGAGCACTGTTATCGTATTTAAATCTGCATTGAAGCCTGTCATTTTCTTTTTTTACTATCAAAATGGCACGTTTTGACTTTACAAATTTACCCCACCAGTTCTTATTGACAAGAACCAAGAAAAAAATGACGCCATGCACGATGATCGGCAGAGATCACATGTTTAACTTTCCCAGATATTGGATCCATGCATCACCACAAAGAAATCACCTTCTGAAAGTTAAAAACGAGCTAATAATCTAAAAAAAATATGTTGTTTACACATAATGCAATTACGCATAAGATTACCGGAAATGCGCCAAATCTCTACACAATGCGGAAGTAGGGAACTTGAAATTTTGGGCCAATATTGCCAAATATTGACACATTATTTACTTATAATAATTGGGCGTTGAGACGTGAAGAAACCGAGCAATTCGAAACCAGTCTGGTTAGCTACATAGACTAGCTAGAATAGTTGAATTTGGTATGAAGCAGCTGCATGTTCATATATCATTATTTCCAGGAATCAAATAACAAAAGCGCTAATCAGACTGTGAGGATGCACATGCTGGTCTGCGCCTTTGTTTTCACAAACCCCGAAGACAGGTTCTAAAAAATTGCATCTCTCGCACTGAGACCCTGTTCAGTGCTTTCAGTGTTTTCGAGCACTGTTATCGTATTTAAATCTGCATTGAAGCCTGTCATTTTCTTTTTTTACTATCAAAATGGCACGTTTTGACTTTACAAATTTACCCCACCAGTTCTTATTGACAAGAACCAAGAAAAAAATGACGCCATGCACGATGATCGGCAGAGATCACATGTTTAACTTTCCCAGATATTGGATCCATGCATCACCACAAAGAAATCACCTTCTGAAAGTTAAAAACGAGCTAATAATCTAAAAAAAAATATGTTGTTTACACATATTCCTTCACTTCAACCGCCATATTGTTGTTCTCTGCTACAGGCATTGTCGCGCATGCGCAGTGGTATTGACTGGTCTCCCTTGTTTAATTGTAAGCATATTATATGCGTAACGAAGGTAGAGCATTATGAACGAGGGGAACCAATCTATATGCCACCTGTCGGAAGATAATGCTGCTAGAGGCTAATTCGGTGGATTCCGGCGATTTCCGTAATTACATTTGGAATGATCTGGCTTTCATCGATAATATAGCTCATTCAGTCAGTTGTTAAAATTTCACAGTGTTGTCCCTCAGAAAGAGTCCATGAGAAGAATGGACATTATAGCGGGGTTAAATTATTTTATGATTACTGACTTCAGAATGACACTATAAACACAAAATCGCAGGGTGCTTGTGAGGTTAGCCCCACAAGGGACTTTAAACCCCACAAACATGAAAAAATCAAAAGAAAAACCCCATACAGCGCTCTCCTAAGAGCGGACGGACGGACGGACGGACGGATAGATAGATAGATAGATAGATAGATAGATAGGCAGGCAGGCAGGCAGGCAGGCAGGCAGACCGACTGACGGACGGACGGACGGACGGACGGACGGACTGACAGACAGACAGACAGGCATGCAGACCGACCGACCGACCGACGGACGGACGGACGGACGGACGGGCGGGCGGGCGGGCGGGCGGGCGGGCAGGCAGGCAGGCAGGCAGGCAGGCAGGCAGATAGATAGATAGATAGATAGATAGATAGATAGATAGATAGATAGATAGACGTATCCGGAGGGGCTTATTGTCTATTTCCTAGCCTAAGCCATCATAAATTTCCTTACTGTGTGTATGCACGAAGGGAATACTTTGGCGAGACTGCTCTTAGCCCTAAGGGCAGGCTCGACTGAGCAGTTGATATTTATCATGGGCGTAGCAGCCAGTACGGAAAAACGCATTTGCGTAGAAATTTGCACCAAAAGTATGGGATCTTTTTATCCCAGTTCTGAAGGTTTCTTGAATACAAGATGTGTGTTTAAAAGCAATCCTAATGTGTCTAATTCTAACTTTGGAAGGAGTTATATATGACGGCATTATCTGCTCTAAGACCCCTTTCAGGGTTAAGCGCCTATTAATGAAGTAAAAGAGGTGATCGACCTGATTCATATAAGATTTAATATTGTCCACCGTAACCAAGAATGTGGGTAACAAGGCAAATAACACAGACCCCAATGAGACGTCACGTCTCATCTGGGTCTGCGTTTTTTTGTAAATGCTCCATATTTTAATGTTTTTTTTTTGCATAAATGCATTTAATTAATTATATCCCCACAATTATTGCGAACATTAAATTTTAGACAAGCTACGCCCCTGATTACCGATGCGAAGATCAGTACCAAAATAAAGTGTGCTGACCTGTAAACAGTATTTAAAGAACATTAAAATGTGATGCAATTTATCATACACTTGTTTTTATTAGATTTATTTTTCTATTCGGTTGGTCGGAAAATAGCTTTAAGCTATTGTAAACCATCTTAAAGAATGCAGGTATCTTGTACCTTGTAGAGGGTAAAGTCAGGTAACTTCGGACATCGGATAATTTCGGACAGCGACCATGTATGTCTTATGTTTTAATTATTGGAATAAAATTAAATTAACTTAAGCAAACAGAGAAAATCCTGATGAGACGGCTCATAAGGAGCCGTCTCATCTGGATTTCCACTGTTTGCAAATGTATGTCCGAATTTACCTGGTGTCCGATGATACCCGACTTTATCCTAGATCAAGATTTTTTTTTCCAAACCGGACAATGAATGCACTTACAGTCATAACGCATAGATAGACAGGCTGGTCTGTGCTTGTGTTATAATTAGATTTTCTCGAGACGCGGCACCATACGCCGGTTTTTACACTGTCGTATAGTCATAACCAATTGAGTCAAACTCTACTCAAGGGAGGATACTATAAAATACTTTTGCAAACCGAAAGTAGATCAAAGTTCACAATTTAATAGTGTAGGCCCCTGTGTCGATATTTGGGCTCCCGTGTGCATATTTTGGTAAAAGTGGTTCTTATCGATTTTCAACTAGAGAAATATATGAAGTGTAAGGAAAAAGATGTTTACAATTTTTTCTTGCAGTATTAACGTCACAGTGACGTCACAAAATGGGGTACCGTCTTTTCACTTGCATCAAAGATCTTATATGTGGTGGGGTTATTTACACACCTAAAATAATCTTCTTTTTTATGTTTGTTGCATTGAAATGGTTAAAACATCTATAGAAATACAAAAATGAAAATTTGATTCAATATGGACTTCAACTTTACATGAACTTGACGTCGATTTGACGTCAATGTGCTGGAAAAACACATTGCGCACAACGAAAAATAATTCTGGAAAATCGTGCGTGCCTTGCGACTAAAATCAGATCTTAGCATAACTGTATGCTCCTGGCTTAGCTTTTTGAAACAAGTTAGCTCTCTGATGGCTGAGGCATTCAGCTGCTACAGCGTGTTATCTACGTTATCCTAAATTTTTAAACAAAATAAGTATAATCAAGGTTGTTAAAGTAATACTTGAATTATTTAAATTGGACAAACATTCACGTATAATACAATAACTTTTTATTCCTTACATATAGTCATGTTTATAAAAGTTATATGGGCCCAATATAATGTTATTTATGTTACATTTTAAGCTACTCCATTTAAAATCACTGTAATTCTGTTAGATAATTTTCTTTGATAAGCTTTCCAGTTTACTTTCTGGTTTTAAATACATATTCCTAAAGACAAGTATAGATGGACTATTATATAGCTGCAAACGGTTTGTTTGTATCACAAATACTTAAAGAGTTATAAACTGTTAAATATGATGACCTTGAACAAAAAGTTATTTCTTTAATTCAGCATTAGATTCCATTGGAAAATCTTTAAACACTAAATACGAACATTCTGCTGATAAGCAAGAGTGAAAAGCCATGCTTAACTTCGTTTCCAGTGTAAAATATTAGTTTTGTTTTTGTTTGTATGGCATTATGTAACGTATATTACAACTTTCAAGACTGCATATTCATTGCTTTATTCGTATATTATACGTCATAGGGTACTTTATTTCATCTCAAAAACTGACTGTGCTTGTTAAATAAATATCAAGATACCAATCTGTCTGAAAAAAAGGATTTATCAGTTTGCATTTAAGTTCCTACTTATTATCCATGCACTTTTACATTTGCAAAATGGTATATATTGTGGCAAAGAGAATTAAGCACTACTGGTAATCATTCTTTAATTGTGTTCTTCGCCACAGAAAAGTTTTAAATATATCATAGTAACAAATTATAATAAAAGTCTTCCCTGTTTACTTCCAGCATCTGGCTGTTTCCTGTTCATCCTCTGTTATTATGGTCTTTCCATTTTATCTGTCTAATGACAGTCATGTCTGTTCTGTCTTTGCATAGTTACTGACGTTGCTAACGTCGCGATGTTAAATAATCGACGCAACGTCATTAGTGTAATGAGATTACAATAAATATCGCGAGATTCGCGACATATATATCAACTTTTTACATCTACAAAGAAATTATTTGCCCAAGATTATAGATTTTAAAATTCATAAACAAAGGAAATAATAGCCCTCAAGTAAAAGCATTTAGAAGGATGTATTTCAATTTTCTGTCAAATTGTTAAAATAACATAACATAACTGTACAAAATATATTATATTGCCATATGTTTATCCAAAATGTTAACAAAGACAATATATAATTGAGCCAGAAAAGCTAATATATTATGTTAAGTTTAGAGTTTTGTAATATTTTTCTGAAGAACTCTAAGTTTAATTGAGCTAATTCTATTCAGTTATTTAAAGTGTCTATAATAAGTTATTGTTTAAAGTGACTGTCTAAAAATCAATTTGTATCCTGAAATATAACTGTGTATGCATATTGCAACGCATTACAGAAGCTTTGAAATCAATTTTAGTTTATATACAGTATAGCTTTCGTTGTGCAATCAACAAAACTGTCCATCAATTTGAGTTAGAACCTTGGATCACTTTGTCAACCATAGATATATCTAAAGAACATGCATTTCCCTGGAAATAGAGAAAGTTGCTTATATTGGTGAGCTTTACTGTAAGGCCACATTAGATATGGTCATATACAAGGAAATATGCCAGCTGTTACTACGATACCAATTCAATAAAGACTTTTCAGCTAAAATTGTGTCCGGCCGAATGTTAACAGGTGACATTCAAGTTATTGTAAAGTATATTTTACAATGTTTTTTAGAATGCTGGATAGAAATGTGAAATATTAAAAAAATGTAGTCAAGAGATTAGATCTGATTTAGTTTAAGCAATAAATGTTTATATACCTGATGATAATTTTCACTAAACAGAACGTTGGTAAAACAGTACAGGAACCTCGCAAACATGATAAATGTAATCATTAATAACAATGTGTATATGTTTACTTAAGATTAGAATGAGTTGTTAACTTGCAAGGACATAGATTCAAAAGGATCATACACAATGCTAACTGTTCAGCATTAAGATGACAATCTTCTTAGTATCAACATTTTCACCAATGATAGTCGCACATGCAAAGTTTAAAAAATGTGCATGAACTTATGAATACCTAATTTGCCATGTATACTTTTATTCAGTTACTTCTAAAAGAACTCATTTCATTTAAATGTACAGGATATCATTATAAATCTCAGAGGTTGATTAAGCAGTGTCTTATTGTCAATTGTGTAATTATGTGTATGGTATAGTTTACGAAATGTTGAAATGCTTTATTCCACATATGTTCTTTGACAGTAGCGCAAGTATAAATCACGTTGCTTTTAGATGAAAAATATTTTTAGACACTTTTACTGTAGTTCCTAATTAACTACATTTGTATTGTGACAAGCACTCTTGATGATGCAGAGGGGCTAGCGTTCTGAAATTTGGTCATCAACCACCATACCACTTTGTGTATACTAGCAGTGTAGGCTCTGGCAAGTCTACCTACACATATGCACAGGCTCACCTGAGCCTTCATTGCTCAACGCTGGGACAAGTACCAAAATCAAATGGGCTTATATCTTTGATCTGTTCTTTCGTTACTAGTACATCTATTTTGTTTGATTTGAACTATGCAAAGATTATTATTAGGCTGCAATTTTGTATCAACGATAATGTTCACGATTGATATGCAACAAAATTCCACTGTAAGACTAATGGGTCTAATTGATAGAATAATGATAAAAAAAAAAGTTAATTAAAAGCAATAATTTGTTGTGATGCAGTTATTTTAGCAATGGCTACGATATACATTAATACTAACAATACCTGAGGCTTTTCTAAGTGATAAACATATATCTTTCAAATGTATGACTAAAATGAACCATTAGAACGAATATTGTTCTGATTGAATGCTTCACAATAACTCGAACCAGACAGAACAGATGATAAGTGCAATATTGTCCTTAAAATTCTCTTGTTATGCAATTTACCATCTTAAATGGTATTCTTTTGTCGCCAAACTGGATATAAAGCAGTTTTAACCATAGGGATCATACCTTTGGGCAAAATCGTTAAGTTTTTTAATCATCAGGTTATTTTTTTCAAAAGACACGGATAAAGGACCGCTTAAAATTCTCAATTCCTGATTTTGATATATGCTTGAATTGACCTACAATCACAAATTCTGAAAACGTTTTTATTCCTTAACGGTATCAGCATAGTAGTTGTAATTAATAGCTGACTTAAACAATATATGATAAATCCTTCTAAGCTTTTCCATGCTTAATATTATTGTGGTCTCTAAAATACGATACAATATAACATAACAATGTTTATAAACTACACAATAAGTTAACATATTAATGTAGCGAAACAACAGCAATCATTTTCCTGAGGAGCATCTAGCATTTCTTCTGATAGGTTTAATGACTTTAATTGTGTATTTTATATATCATTTCACGTATAAAAGAGGCAAATATATCAATGTCAGTGAGATAAAAGATATCATTTAATAAAAATTTGAGAAAATAAAATGCTGTTTACATATTTTAATAAATCGCACAGACATTAAAAAATCGTTGTATGTGAATAAAAGTAAATTTTTATTCTTTTATTAATCCATGCGTTGTTGGTATTTTCCTTTAATGACAATTAATGGCAGTTTAATGGCAATGCATGCCCTACTAGCAGTGTAAACTTAAATAGTGTTACTTTATAATTTAAAAATGAATTTAAAAAAAGTAACGTAAAAGTCACAGTAATAACAGATCCTTCTACTTTGATAACATCATATTGCTAGTCATCTGATTACAGTTAAAAGGTTATATTTTCATGTAAGAATAAGGAATAATTAGATAAGATTTCCAATTATTTTACAGTAACGTAGAGCATTTTGCTATTGCGTGGTATCGCCCCAGCGGCTAAAGAGTTAACATACATTAATTTGTGGCTTGTAGAATGTGGTTTTAGAAAGTTATCGTGTACAAACCTCCCCTAGAAGGTATTTTGGTCGTCCAAAGTCTAGTGACAGTAATGCATTACATAGTTTTACATTTAAAGTAACATATATAACTGTAACATCAAAGTGGTGTATTGTATAAATGCATACCAGCTGTTCCCTTCATTTAAAAATGTTTTAAGGCAAACAGATTGATGAAAAATAATAGTTAGGTATAACTTGATATTTGAAAAATAGGATTTGAAACTATAATAGGGTAACGTAGTTAACATGCCTGCCAAAATATAGGTCAGAGAGCTAACGTATGCCATTTTGCATCTTATATAATATTGTTTCAGAAAATTATAGTGAACAATATTTTCCCTGCTGTGTGGAGAGGAGGGTCTAGCTATTTGAGCTTTCACTATCGCAGAATTTTAATTTTGGTACTGACGTCACTTTTCCATGCACAGACATCATTTTGAAGTTAATGTAACCTCTTTAAAATACAGAATCAGGGTCTATGCTCCGAATTCAAGATGTCGCCAGTAAAATTACCACAACTGATCGAACAGTTCATGTTTATGCCTGCTGGAATTCATAACACTCCACTTTCAAGCCTTAAATAAGCTAAAATGGGTACGTCACTTTGTGACGTCACTGTGACGTTAAAACGCCAAAGAAAAATTGTAAACATCTATTTTCTTATACAAGATACATTTTTCTACAAGAAAATGTATGTTTGACACTTTTACCAAAAAATGCACACGGAATTACACAGCGGCCTACACTATAATACGATGGAAGTTTTGCGGATTATCGGAGGATACAGGGAAAGAGACAAATTAATACGATTATGCCAGTATCTGAGTAAGTTGTTCGCGGGGTCAGGTAACACAGCATGGTCTTGGAAACTACTGACAATTGCTACGGAGCTCGGGGCCTGTCGAGTTGTGCTAAGACTGTTCGACGATCTACCAATGTTGGCGTACACGTATGACTACGGGTGGGGTAAAAAGGTACTGTTCATCTTATCGAAGGCCTAGTTGATTTAGTTAGGTAGCGTATATGCATTTTCTAATATCTTCAAGTTTGTAAAACAGAGCTTTAGTTAAAGAGTTAGTTGCTACGTACGAAACCAATTTCTCAGTCAAAACATATGTTGTGTGTACTCAAATGAACCGTCTCAATGAGACGGTTCTAATCAGTACCCAAACATAAATTGAAGCTGACAGGTATGTACATATTTACAATCTTACGCTCAAAAATTATGTTTACAAGTTTATCTAAACCTGTTAAAAGTGAGGCCCTCCCAGGGTTTTTGGGGAAAGAGGGGAATAAGGGCATTTATTTCAGGGAAACAGGGGAACAAAGGCCAAATTTTGAGGGAAACAGGGGAACAAAGACAATATTTGGGAACAGGGAACATAAGAAAACACATTTTCGATTTTTGGGGAACATGGGAACAAGCCAATTTATTTCAGGAGAACAAGGGAACAAGTACCCCCCCCCCCCCCCCCCCCCCCCCCCCCCCCCGGAGGGCCTCAAAAGCCTGAAACATATTTGATTCGTTCATGACTGTCAATATTCAGGCTATTTACATACTGGTCATGCATGAGGGAAATCAAAAACACAGACACTTGGGGTCAGTAGAGAAAAACAAGCACCCTAAGCCCCTTCATCCCCCTAAACTTTTGCATTATAACAATTTATTATTAAAAATATGTTATTTTATATGCTTAAACATAGATCTATATATGTATAGATACACGCAAGTCTACAGTTGCCAGAAAAATTGCCCTAGAACATATGGATAAAAGAAAAAAAGAAAAATATAAGCTTGTTGTTTGCGGTGATTAAAACTGTGTGGGTCTCATCACAATAAAAGATGGTCTGGATGGGGGTCTGTTATTCACTATTCATTAAAAATATAGCCCATTATTCATCTCATTAAAATTTTGGATTATTCATTAAAATAAGACCAATTATTCATTAAAAGTAAGAAAGGTGGCGAAAAAATCTGATTATTCACTATTCATTGATTTTTTCTTCAATACATTAAAAATGGGATTATTCATTACTTTTTAGGCCCTCATTATTCACTATTCATTATTTTTTTGGCTCATTATTCACTATCAAATTATAAAAAGGGCCATTGCAATCATTATAACCCATCAAGACCCTCATAAAATCTGATTTTTCTCAATGGGAACAACAATGCCAAAGGCCAGCCTGTGTATCTGCACAGTCTCATCAGCATCTTAAGTAGACAGTGGGTTATCCATCCATTGATCAACCCTACTAAAATCCATCCATCCATCCATCCGTAAAGAATCAAATCAAACTACTAAATCATAATTTCATCATGCAGGATGGGATATTCCATCAGTGGAGAAAGGGTTTACAAAAGTTGAGAAGTCTATGCTGTTATCTTTGTCATTTTGTGCTCCAATTTAGACAATCAGAATTTATCGTTTTTCTCAAGGCTTAAAGCTACATACTCTGTAACTATGAACATTTTTCGAATTTTTGTATTTTCTTTTTAAATCATTTGTAAAAGTAGAATTAAGCTATTTTTCACAATAAAAATGTTCAGTACAGCTGAAAACTGCATGGAAAAGTGAATTTTCTTATCAAATAGGTGTGTTTTTCTCTGATTGGTAATTATTTGCGTCCCTCCAATAATTCTAGACCGTTGAATTTTAACATAAATGCAGTTGTTTTGATAGTGATAACTTGTTAAGATTTACGAAAATGGTAAAATGTTTACCTGAATTTGAGTATTTTTACTGTGTTCTTGAAAAATAAAAACATTATTTTTAAAATTAGAAGATCAAAAGTTACAGACTATGCAGCTTTAAGTTAAACAGAACCGCAAAGGACAACCAATGTTTGTTTAGACGAACCATGAAAAATGTGTTTGTTCTATTGACCCCTTCGGCTTCCATCTTAAAAGTATATAACAATGCTGTATAATAACTTACGGAATGACGTGGACTTAGTACTATCTTAAAAGTAAATAACAATGCTGTATAATAACTTACGGAATGACGTGGACTTAGTACCATTGACTTGTTATGATTTAACTCTGTAAACAAGTTTTATTTGGAGAACAACAGGTCTACACTATACGTTGCACTGTAATGATTTAACTCTGTAAACAAGTTTTATTTGGAGAACAACAGGTCTACACTATACGTTGCACTGTAATGATTTAACTCTGTAAACAAGTTTTATTTGGAGAACAACAGGTCTACACTATACGTTGCACTGTAATGATTTAACTCTGTAAACAAGTTTTATGTGGAGAACAACAGGTCTACACTATACGTTGCACTGTAATGATTTGAGGAACGCAGTGTCTCAGAGGTAGAGTGCTTGACTCGGGATCTAGGGTTTGCAGGCTTGGGTCTCGATGCAGGCACTGCAATGTGTACTTGAGCAAGACACTCCATCATTTGCCTAGTAATTGTTCAACCTGGCAGCACATCTCCTCACATGACTGAAACAAGTGAAACAATAAACAAAACTACTATCGTGCTAACCAAGAGTGACAGTGACTTCATGTTTTGTTTACAAAGTTATCAGGGACTTATAATCGATAGATCACTTGTGTATTAATCCTATCCTCAGGAAAGGATTAATACACAAGTGTTCTATCAATTAGAGTTAGCTCAAATGGAGCGTACACGTTAGTGTTTTACTTAGCAATTGTAAACAAAGTATTACGTCGCTGTCACTCTTGGTTGATACGACAGTAGCACCGTAAGAGAATTTCTTGTCATTGATGATTACTTATATCTTTGTTGTACGATCATAGATTAATTTTTTAAATGGCCAGAGAGGCCAAGGTCGATCAGTGAGTAAAAGATAACGAAAAATGATAGCCACGCCGTGAAAACAGGAAAGTTATTTGAAATAAATCAGTAAATAGATAAATAAATAAAAACAGTGGTGAGCAAGAAAAAGAATCCATTATTCGTGAAATGGTAGGATAGAAAAATCCGTCCCTTGGGATCAGCTTTTGTCATCACTCGGCAAGCCTCGTGATGCTAAACGGCGATCCTCGTGACGGACTTTTCTATCCTGCCCTCACACTTATGATAGATTCGTATATTACACACTCGTACCCAGTATACATACTGGGTCCGAGTTTCACATGAGATGCACAGTGGTAGAGTGCTTGACTTGGGATCTAGGGGTTGCAAGTTCAAGGCTCATCGGAGTCACTGTGTTCTGTCATTGAGCAAGAGACTTTATCCTCTACTTCGTACTTGTTCAACCCAGGAAGATCCGTCATGATATCACTGAAAAATTGTTGGCTGGAATGTAAAGAATAGCATTCACAGCTGGAAAAGAACGTTAACGTTTATATAGAATATTTTATTTCACACATAACTCGCATCTTGAATAGGGTTGTTCACACTGGTAAATGTATACGTCGATTTGGTGGTATTTACGCGTATTGCCGGTACTTCATAGACCGGAAGTGATAGATATTGGTGTTAATGCTATATAGAAAAACATGCCATATGCCTAAAGGACTATAGAATTAGATCATTTTTAAGTATTTGGCATGCACATGGCGATTTATGTAAGCATCTAGAAATAGATTCGAGTACCGATCTGGATGATCGGTACTCGAATCTAATCCTAAATGCTTACATTAATCGCCATGCACATACTGAATACTTAAAAACGATCTAATTCTATAGTCCTTTAGGCATATGGCATGTTTTTCTGCGTGGTATTAACACCGGTATCTACCACTTCCGGTCTATGAAATACCGGCAATACGCGTAAATACCACCAAATCGACGTATACATTTACAAGTGTGTTGTTGAAACCTGGGTTCGTCGTGAAAAATTATAGCAGTATACTGTACATGTATTTATCATGTCACAGAATATAGGATGTTCACTCTTTGCGGGCTGAGCTGCGACATGAGAAGATTTCCAACAATGTGGTATGTGCGACCAGCAGAGCCTCAGATCATCCTGCGCTAATGCTACTGACTGAACATCATTTGGAGTTTCTAAGCTTAAAAGGAGGCTGCACAGGCTAGTCTGAGACTACACTTGTCAAAATGCCACATTGTTGGAAATCACATGTCGTGGCTCGTATGTTTTTGTCGTCCAATAACTTTATTTTCATTAACTTGAAGCAAAGTTGTTCATGAACTCTATTAAAGTGTCAGACAGTTTGGATCCAAGCAGGCCCTGGTCTGGGTACTTCATACTCTTTGTAAAGGTTGTCAGCAAAACGACAGTGGCTCATCTGAGTCAACACTTGTTAAAATGGCACATTGTTAGAAATCACATGTCGCGGCTCACATGTTTTGTATTTAACCGATTTAAGCATAGTGTCCCTTTGGGGGACAAGTTCAAATAGTGAAGACGTAGACCAGGGTCTCGACTTCTTGCTTACAGAATCTATTAAAGTGTGAACAAAGCCAGCAACCTTTAAAACGGAAATGAACTAGTCCAATTGATAAAAGTGGGATATTCCATTCGGCTGAAAAGGACTTGAAGTATAAAGTGCTACCACTTGGTATTGTACGACCTTAAAGGGCATTTTCCGTCCTTCCCAATCAAAAATAGCCACCTTTTTTCCCAATACCATGTCTGATTTTCCCAATTAAGAAATTAAAAAAAGTATTTTTTTTAAGAAAAAAAATTATAGACCACTACTACTTATGCGAAACAATGACCCATATTAGAATGATACTTTATACAATCTAAAATAGCTTGATTTTGCGGATATATTTTGCTTCCCTTGTTATGTTCTATGTCTTTAAAGTCGTTCATGAAATCTATTAAAGTTTCAAACAGTTTGGATCCAAGCAGGCCCTGGTCTGGGTACTACAGACTGTTTGTAAAGGTTGTCAGCACAACGACAAAAGCAGCCATTACACGTAGCAAAAGAAGAGCTCAACTGTTCATAAGGAGCGAATCGGGACGATAAACAAATGAGCCGCGACATGTGATTTCCAACAATGTGGCATTTTGACATGTGTAGAATCAGACGGGCCTATGCAGCCTACATTTAAGCTTAGAAACTCCAAATTGTGTTCAGTCAGTAGCTTAACACTCATAGACTAGCAAAGGCTCTGATCTGAGCCTTTGCTGGTCGCACATACCACATTGTTTGAAATCTCCTGTAACGGCTGAAATGTAATTCTCTTGGAGAAAACGGGAACGTTTTAAACGAAAAAAACGTCAAAAAATGTTTGGCAACCTTACCAAATATATTTCAGGAAAACAACACGTGGTTAAGAAACCTACAGTTGCTAAGCAATCTCGCCAATCAACTTTACTTCCCACTTGAACACATAGCCTGGTTTGCCGACAAGAAACTCATCAATCGACAGTCAACTAACTGGTGGACAGCTGGGACAGTGGCCTGGGCTGTGTCTTTGTTTTCAGAAATCCTCAAGTAAGTTTCACAGGGGGGCATGTTCAAAAATAATGAAGCTTTTCACTTTATGGCATCCCATGCACACGTTTGCCTAGATTGTAAGGACCAAGCATAGCTAAAAATGTATTATGGTCCCTATGCTCATCATGCAAAGTTTTATTTAAATCGAACAAGTAATACAAAATTCATGCCAGTAAAACTAGCTATAAAACTAAGGAGTGTAACACCTTTTGCGTGATTTTTTTTTTCATTACAGAATTTCACTTGTGTATTTATACAAAACAGTGGATGTTGCCATACTTATAAGCAAACTTTGTGAATACCCATTCCTTTCAACTTAATGTAAATAGGAAAATCATTCCTTTTCATCATTACCTATGTTATTTTCTATGCATTGTGCAACAGGACTGGTCTGAAATTCAGGTGCAGTAAAAATGAAGAGATTTTGCCCAGGATTGATTTGACATGAGTACTTGAAAAGATTATAACCTATAATGTGGTCTGCAGCACTGACCAATCTTAATATATTTTATTTCAAGTATTACAGCTGCTTTATAAGCATTCATAATAGAATGAGCAGAACTGGTTGTAGAGCACCCTTTATACTAAGGAGTGTAACACTTGACATTTCAAGCCAAGATTATGTTTTGTGAGCTAATATGTCTCATATGAAAAGTGTTTGACCCATAAAAGAGATTCATACTGTGTGAGTTTTTATCTTGGTCTTAATTTCTTTCATATCATCCATAAAAGCCACTAAGGAGTGTAAAACTTTCTTGCAAAACACTTCTGTGGGTTATTTCTATACCAGTAGCAGTATTATTTCAATTTATTTACCATTATTACTGAAGAGCAATGTCCCTCAGACAATTCTAGTAGCACATTTTTATGTCCAAAGTGTTAAAAAATCTGTACTGCATTGACAACGCCTAAAAATTGGTAATTTTGACAATCCATTTGCTTGAAATTTTACCTATCTAGGCATTCAGGACAACATTTATTCTTGAAAATCACGTGTTCTGATAAATATAAAAAGATAAAATTGATCAATATAATCCTATTTTCTAACCAAGCTAATGTTTTGTTAAAGCATCATGACACAAAGCGTTACAATCCTTAGTGATTTTTGTTGTAATGCCATTTAAGAGCTTTTTTTCTTTTCTAAACCAGCAATAATTTTACTTTAAATTGACTCTGAATTTACATTTCCAAGATTTCAAACAGTTCTTTTGATGCATTTCTTTGAATTTTGATTAGCATTTGAATTATTAGAGAGGAAAATATTATTTGCAATCAGTTTAAGCATTTAGAGAAATAACATTCAACATATCTTAACACACTAATTCAAGATCTTGGGGAGACAATTTTTGTTTGTGCTGTAACACTGATTATAAGATTCTTACATAGTAGAAAGGAAATTGCGTCATTTAATGTTAAAGCTAGAATTTATAGGCTTTTGAAGACCTAAGCATTTGTACAAAATGTTACACTCCTTAGTATTAAATCAGACATTTCTTTACAAAAAGGCCAATAATCTGCAATAAAATTATATCAACACTGTGCAAGTGAAGTCACGTCTTTGTTTGCAATACTCTATATATGTCTTAGCCCTGTTAGTTCCAAATTCTGACACATAAACGAATCAATCTAAGGAGTGTAACACATTTTCTTAAGTTTTTTGCCCATTTTTGTACATAGATAACCAATGCATCCATGCTTACATATCACATATTGATTTGTAGCTTAGTTTTTTTACCATGTGTTACCATTTCTAAAGTAAGTAATGGTGCAAAGATCAGGAATCGATACAATCAAGTACCACACCTGACCCAGGATACCAATGGGAAAGTGACAAACTCACAGAAGACACCACAAACGAGAGCCAAGAGGTCAGCCCTTTCCCAGCAGGTGACCACAAAGCACATATAAACAGACGCGCACAAAACAAAGCAAACACAAGACAGAACAAAAACATAAAAGATCCACAAAAGAAGTACCGCCTTGGAACGGTCAGTAAAATATTTTACTGGAGGGCTTAAACCGGTTTAACGGCGTCAACCTCACCCTTAATTCAGATGTGGATCAAGACACATAGATATTTGGTTTGCATGAAATACCCCTAACTTATCAATGCATCATCTCCTAAAACATATAAATCAAGATATAACAAGGAGATAAAGCGAGGATAAGGACTCAACAGTAAACTAAACTGAATACCGGAGCAAAAGAAATCCAACAGGTAAACCCCGGTGGGCCTGACAAACAGCCAAAGCATCAGGCCCCTACCAACTCAGTCTAACTAAGTTTTTAAGTCGGAACCATCATAGAGTCTGAAGTCCGACCCACCGGCGTGCAATTAAAGAGGAAAGCAAAGTTGCAAATTTCATTGAGATTCAGTCACCTGTTTTAAAAATATGAACATTTTGAGAGCTCTTCTACTAAAATAATGAGGCAAAATTTCAGTGTTCAATTAGGCAATTCAATTTGGTAAAAATCACTCATTCACATGCTGTTAAGTGCTTGTCGTCAAATAATGGGAATTTCAAGACATTTCATCAAGATTTCCTATAAAAACAACTTACAAAGAATATAGCCATAATTGACACTTTTTGCAAAAAAATCCTGAAAGAAAATGTTCAGAAAATTTATATTTTTGCTGCTATTTTCTAAACTTAAACAAATTTGAAAACTTGAAGTACCCCCAATTCGTTTGGAGTAACAACTTCACCTATGACAACAGTTTCATTTTTCACCCTTGGCTTCATTATTTTTGAACATGCCCAGGGTAAGATAATCAAACAATGTTCATCGTAAATTTGTGAATATTTTCTTACTTATCAGTTTAAACTTATGTTTTGTGTTCTCAAAAGAGCTGGCTCATTAAGAAGGTTCTTCTGAGTACACACAACATATGTTTTTGGTTGAGAAATAAGAGAAAATGCTTTTTTGTAACGCACTCTTAACTAAAGGTTTGTATACATTATCCAAGTTCACTTTCAAACTTCGTCGGCCGGCCGATAGCACAACAGATAGGCGGTGTTCATAAACGTAACAAATCTATAACAAAATTAAGTTTCCAATCTCCAAAAACTATCTTTTGATCGTCAGTTCGTCAACACGATGATTGTAGAACGTTGATATACTACTCAAAATAATTGAAGACCAAGACTTCATGAAGGATATAGTAAGCTTCTGCAAAATATGACCCATATTTTTCTACTATATACAGTAAAACTTGTCTTTAGAGGCCAATTGAAGATAGACAAAATAATGGTCTTAATGGAAAATGGAAGCTTAATGAAGGTCGAAAGTATTGCAGAATCCTCTTGGAGCATTCTGCAATACTTTTGACCTGCATTAAGCAATAATTGGTATTGAAAACACATTTTTTGTGTTCTTTTTGAGATGCCACCTAAGACAGGTTTTACTGTATGCCCATGAACTCAGAATCAACTTGTTAATTTCCATGCCTAATTCTGTCGTAACTGTGTCTCACATCAGACCTCCAGAAAATAGTGCGTATTGGCAATCTTTTTTCTTTATATCTCATCCAAAACATATGCTGTGGGTGCACAAAAGAACCGTCTCAATGAGACGGGTCTTGTGGGTGCACAATAGAACCGTCTCAATGAGACGGGTCTTTTGAGCACCTAAAACATGTTTAAATTTAAAGCCCTTGTTCTATTTTCAGAGCTCTCATTCGAATCGCCTTGAAGCGACAAGAAAGGACCAAACTTTATAAACAGATATCATTAGAGGCAGCTGAAGATAGGTAAACTAAAACCATTAGCGTTATTCCCATTAGGCAGTTGCGCATGCGCGTTATATAAAAATAGTAACATTCAAGGGAGGTCACCTATGTTGGTAAAAGAGAGTTTCCATACCATAAGGAACTGCTCTTAAAGAAAAGAATTCGCTCCCTCTTGGAGCAAATTCTTTTTTAGGGCTGTTCCCATTTTGAAAAGGGGCGCAATTGAAGACAGCCACTGCTTGATCCAGCAGTCTCCCTTTAATGTGTGTAACTTTTCAGTATTCTGGATATGCCATTGAAAATCTGCGGATTCAAAATATTCAGATCCAGCTCTAGCATGGCCTTCATGAATATTCATGCTAGGCTCCACCCACGATGATCACAGATTTACTCTTCTGTTGGCTTGTATTTATCAGCAGCTGTAATTTAACCCTTTCCTTCATGAATATTCATTCTAAGCCCCACCGACTATGACATAGTGGGTGGAGCTTAGCATGAATATTTAAGATCACAGATCACAGGTTTAACATTTCATATAGTCGTCTACCATTTATAATTTATAAGACTTCTGGAAAATTGTTTTGATGTTTTTTTTGTAAATACTCGACATCCATGCTAGAAATATTCCTTGGCGTAAAACAAGCTTCATCTGGATGAAAATGGCGTTTGACACTTCAATTTAAGATTACAGCAAGGCCAAAGGTCAAATAGTTGCATTTTGATGCCCCCAACTTTGAATAAAAAAATGAAGGGGCATATTGCTTTGGGCTTGTCCCCCCGTCCGTCTGTCCGTCCATCCGTACCTTACAAATTAAGATATGGTTTTTCAATTTCATAGATGGACTCACACAGCATAAAAATTAACTGACCCGTGTTTTTTTTAATCTGGATTATCTCATTTTGGCATAGAAAAGTTGATATTTCAAAATCCCTTACAGCTAGGAGCTCCAAAGTTGGACAGCTTATAGAGAATAATAATGAATAGATTACCTGGTGAAAATTAATAACAATATATTACTTTTTTATCACCTTTGCATTTTTTAGTTAATGCCCTTTGCAAATTTGGACATTAAATACTTCCAATAAAGACTAAATTGAAAACTATTACACCTTGTTGCCTCAGATTTGGTCAGCTAAAGGAGGATGGTGAATAGATTACCTGGTGAACAGGATGGTGGACACGCTAATGGTTGGGGGCATAGTGTTTTTTTATAAACACAATTTCTAGTTATATTAGAATTGCTATTACAGTCATTTTAATTTGCAAAATAATTCTAATAATGCTCTTTTTAGCCCGATGTCAATTGTGAGATGTAAAATGGCAATTAAATATTTTGTTGAATGTTTTGCTATTATGGGATAGAAATAGACACTTTTCACTATAAACATAAAATAATTCGGCCTAGATTTATACTTGTTATATTTAGGTCACCATAGCCATAGAATAAAGGTGTGCTTCTGTGACCTGTCAGCCTCTTTCATCCTTAACCACTAGCCTTAATATAAAATAACTTGCTTTCTAGTTTTGTAATCATCTTGACGAGGAAGAAGAAGCTGGTTGCTTTGCTTTTATTGTTTGCCATATGTCTCATGGGTGAAAGTTTTCAGGGTTAATCCTGAATTCAGGATTTTGAGGCTGACTTTCCCACAACATGCTGCATTTGGCAGATTTCGATAGCTTCTCTGATTAGTTTTCAGATGATGTAATCACATTTAATCATTAAAACTTGAAATTATTCATTTTATAGGCATCCTGCAAGTTATAGAATTTAAATTTCTAAAGGTCAGTATTTTTTTTTGAAATTTTGAACTTTCACCCACGTATGTCTTCGTACTGTCATTGTTCTGTGGCTCTTCCTCATGGTGCCGTTGGTTGGTTCACAGGTTGGCAGTTTGTCATTGAGGTGTTTCCTGATAATTCTTACTTATTTTTTTCACCCACATCTTCCTCCTAACTCCCTCTACCAAATTGCTTAATAAAACGTTCTGTGTAGTGGAAATAAAGAGGTGCTTAACCAATTATTTTATGCATGAGCTTACAACAAAACTAAGAATAATTTTCTTAAACCACATGGGCGTTTTTGCAGACTAAGTTGCACATGCTAGAAATGTACAAACTATGAAACCTGTGCATTATTGCACAGGTTTCATATGTTGTACATTTTATGCAGTAATGCGCAGCTAACTTACTTTTAGTTATCCCAAAAACGCCTAATGACATATTACTGTGACGTCATAAGAGAACAGTGCAGAAGCATAATCAAACTGCACAACGTGGCATCTGTTGCGCCGCATCTGACCCATGTCTCTACTGTTTGCTAAATGAATATGCTTCTTAAATTTGATTGAAATTGCAAATTACTACCCACGAAGCCTTAAAATCAAAATGGATTTGTCGAATTGATAACGGCAGGGAGTTCCATTAGGCAAAAATGGGTTAGCTTACTACTTCCACGGTTGTAACACGTGTATGGTTCCATAATCACAGGTACACATACAAAAAGCTTCTTGGGGTGGCTGTCAAAGTATTGTTAAACTATCTCACAAACAACTTACCAATACAAATGTAAGTACAGGAATCCCAAGCAAAACATTCTGCTCACACGCTATTTTTGTAATGTACTTGAGGTGAAGTAAAATTCAGAGCATGAAATAATTAAGTACCATTGTCTTGCATATAACACCTCAACATATTCATAATGACATGAGCCGCGATATGAGATTTCCAACAATGTGGAATGCGCGACCAGCAAAGGCTCAGATCCGCCTGCGCATATGCTCAGTCTGATCAGAGCCTTTGCTAGTCGCTATTTTTTCTGTGACTATTTAGCTACAAACGGAACTTAATTTGGAGTTTCTAAGCTTATTGGAGGCTGCGCAGGGTCGTTAGAGTCTACACTTGTCAAAATGCCACATTGTTGGACATCACATGTCGCGGCTCACATTTTTTGTATTTAACCGATTTAAGCATAGTATCCCTTTGGGGGACAAGTTCAAATATTGTAGACCTAGACCAGGGTCTCGACGTCTTGCTTACAGAATCTATTAAAGTGTGTGTGAACAAAGCCAGCAACCTTTAAAACGGAAATGAACTAGTCCAATTGATAAAAGTGAGATATTCCATTCGGCTGAAAAGGACTTGAAGCATAAAGTGCTACCACTTGGTATTGTATGACCTTACAGGGCATTTTCTGTCCTTCTCTAGGGGTCGAATTTCGGCCCAATTCCCAAGCGAAAATAGCCACCTTTTTCCCAATACCATGTCTGATTTTCCAAATTAAGAAATCAAAAAAGTATTTTTTTTTATAGACCACTACTACTTATGAGAAACAATGACCCATATCAGAATGACACTTTATAAATCTAAAATAACTTGATTTTGCGGATATATTTTGCTTCCCTTGTTATGCTCTATGTCTAATTTCTCCCAATTTTAACGTTAAGTCGATCATTTTTCCCAATTTTGGCCAGAGGCCTTTTCCAGAAATTGCACGAAAAAGCCATGCCTTACTTTCTTATTTTGCTTTAAAGGTCAAAGACCTCTGCGAATAAAGTGATTATGAGCGCTCTGTACTGATCATTTTTAATAAGCCCTTACATGGTCCTGTTCTCCTGTATTGATAAAGCATTAAATATTACTTTGGTACTATAGTATAACCTGTCTAATACCCCTATTCCACACAGGCCACGAATCGCCTGAATCTCCACGAATTGATTTATTTCTTATTCGAGGGGATTCGTGAGGTTTCATTAAAAAAAATTCAATTGTGATGTCTTACGAGTCAGTCCCGATTCAGATACGATGTCGTTACGAATATTCGGGGAAATCGGCTCAATTCGGCTGGAATCGCTCAATAATTCATTACGATTAGCAAAATAACATTAGAACATGCTGCACGAAAGTTAAGGAATCAATTACGAATCAGCTAAGAATATGACTAAAGCAGCACAAATTGGGCACGAATTAACAAGAATCCGCGACGATTCGCGAGATTTTCTCTCAAGATAGTTATAAAAAGGCCCATACATGCTTCAGGGGCATCAGCTCCAAAATAAATGTTCCTCGTAAAGCAGCAGTAGAATTGATCCTGCAACTTGAGTGTTGAAAACGGCTTCTTATATAGCTAGAAGAAAACAACTACGTTAAAGTCGAGAGGCCCTGACCCAGACTCTTTGACTTGGAAAAATATGGCAGTTCGCCATTGGCAAAATCACCAGCCAGGAGCTACTGACTGATCCTGATTGTGCTTCAGAATCTGCCAAATCTGTTTCAGCTTCTAAGACTGCTCACATGCGCGTGACGGGGTAATTAATCTTAGGGATACTCCTTCTACTATCTCTTCCTTGGTTTTATTGCTTGGCTGAACCTCCCGATTCCCCACGAATGAGCTAAGAGTAGCTACGAATGCCCCAAAACGCCTCCGAATCGATTATGATTCAGTTACGATGTCCAAGAATGCCTTAGGAATTTGGTACGAATCACGAACGATTTTTCGAATCGGGGAATTCGTGGCCAAAGTTTTGAACAGTTCAAAACTTTAAGCCAAATTCCCGATAGACCTACAAATTGCAAGAACTCACTACGGACTGTGCAAATCAGTTAAGATCTTCACAAACTGAGTACGATTCAGCCACGAATCCAAATATTTGCCATTCGTGTCAATTCATAGGATTCGGGGCCTGTGTGGAATAGGGGTATAAAACAGCCACTCTCAAAAAGATCAAATATCGGGTTTCAAGACCAAGTAACGCTTAATGAAGGTCAAAAGAATTGCAGAATGCTCCTATATGACCTATATTAACCTAGACGGTTTGTCATTAAGATCTTTGTTTTCTCTACTTTTGAATGTTAGCTTAACCCTTAATGCGCCAATCACAACAAAAGTCGTCTGCTTTTCTCGTCTGCTGAAATGTTTAAGAAGCCTCTATGGCAAACAGTGTGGCCTCAGATCAGACTGCTCCTATAGAGCAGTCTGTTCTGGGTCCACGCTGTTTGCTTCTATAATTAATTTGTCAGTAATGTTAGGCAATTATTTGCAGCAGACGACTTCAGCGGAAGACATTTTCAGATGCATTTTGTTTTCTTGGCGCTTTAAGGGTTAAGATGGGTTTTACTTTATATCATAAGTTGATACATTCCTTTGAGTCTTGTGGTTAAGCACATTCCTCGCCACCTCGCTAAGATTAATACATATAAAGACATGGGTATTTTCTCTATATTAATTGTCATTTTTCTATATTATTTCATACATTTATTTTGACATTTAATTACACGCTTTGCAGTAGATGCAGTTCTTTAAACATTCACTCATGCGTTTTCTGCTTTATTCACTAATTTCAGGGGCTCATCAGAAGCTAGCAAAGCTGTCAATCTTCAAATCAAAACGCTCAAACAACAGGAAGTTGATGACTACCTAGCTGTGATAGAAAACGGAAGTGACATCATTAACGCCATTAACTGGTTACCTGCAGGATTTTTGTGGGCACAGTGTATGTCATCATCAACATCCGGATTCTTTGGTGTGATATCTTCGCTGATCAAGATGTACAGAATGCATGCATTGAGACGCTCATGAAATATATATTTATGTGATGATGAAAATTCAATGATTTTGACAAAAAAGAGGTTGGCTGTCAGGGGATATGGTTATTCTGTCTAATGTGAGCCTCAACGCGAGAAAATCTGTCTTCGGGGGTTTGCTGACAGCAAAAGCGCAGACCAGCCTGCGCATCCGCGCAGTCTGATCAGCACCTTTGTTATTCGCTTAATGAAAAGTTTCTTATCTAGACTTGCTGTGAGCAAAATTTTAATTTTCTAGCTAGTCTCTGTTGCAAAGCAGGCTGGTTTGAATCTCACTTTGCCTGACACCCAAAAGGCAGGTTTTGTCGCGTCGTGGCCCATATCTGTTTACCATTGTGTAGACCAGTAAAACGAACATCGCTCAAAATTGTTTAAAGATGTTAGGGATAACTTCTTGAAGGAATTTAGTGTGATAGCTAGAACGTTTGATAAATCTAGAAAACTTATGATTTTATAACAAAATCCAATTATCACATGACATTGCAAAATTTTTCAGGGGAATTGTTCGTAAGTCTTCAGAGGAAGAAATATATAACAAAAAAATCTTGTGACCCCTCAAATATTACATAATGAACTATTCTGATTTTAGTGTGTTAAACTTTATGGAAACTTTCATTGGTTTTAAAAGGGTACATTGCTGGTATGAAACAACCACTTTCAATCATACATACATTCTTTAAAATGTTTTTCATTTGGCACTGGACTTAAAATATCCAGCTAAAAATGTTCAAATGGCATCAGTTGTTGCCATTTTTACATTTTAAGGAGGATAAAGCCATACCTGCGATTAATAAAACTAGAAAAATCTTTATCAAACATTTTAGCTCACCTAAGCTGATGGCTCAGAGTGGAGCTATTAGTATACCAAAAAAATTGTCGTCTGATGTCCTTTCGTATATAGCCCTTCCATTTGTCTGTCAGAATTTTTAAACATTTTCTCCTCTGAAACCAACAGGTCAATTTAACTTGAATGTCATATGGTGACTTCTTATGATGGGGAACAAAAGTTTGTTCAAATGGTCTTGGTCACAAGACCAAGATGGTCGCAACCCATATATATGGCAAAAACCTTTTGAAAATCTTCTCCATAATCAGAAGGCCGATGACCTTGAGACTTGGTATGTAGCATTGGTGATGTGGGACCTACTAAGTTTGTTCTAGATTGACTTTGACCTATTTAGAGCCAAGGTCAAATTTTTTATCCTAATGCAGTTAAATGATTTTTTTGGAAAAGAAGATGATTTTTTGAAAAAAAGTTGAAACCATAGTCACAAGAATGAGACAATAACTATAAATAAGTTCCAAAAGCCAAGGTTGACCTTTGACCTTTCAACCAAGGTCGCTCATATTGGTGTCTCATCAATATATTAAAACAAAGTTTTCTCAAACATCAATATGCCAATTGAACTCAATTTTAATAGGAAGACTCCTTAGTATAAGTTTGCCAAAGTTTATACAAATCGTTCTGGTTTCATGTCCAAGATGTCTGAAATACACGTATATGGTGAAAACCCGTTAACTATCTTCTACAGCATAACTAGAAATTCAATTGTCTTTGGACTTTGTATGTAGCATTTGGGATGTGGGGCTACCAAGTTTGTTTAAATGATGATCCTAGGTTGACTCTGACCTACTTAACACCAATGTCAAATTTGTTCCCCAAATACATTTTAATGGGGAAAAAATAAAAAGTTGATTTTTGAAACCTGTTGAAGCCAAAGTCATTATTCTCACTTGATATGTTTAACGAAATGAATCAATGAATATAGTTAAGTTTCAAAGGTCAATATTGGCCATTTGTCTTTCAGGTAATATTGCTTATATAGAGTCCCATCAATATATTAATATATAGTTTTCTCAAAAGTCATTTGGCCAATTGAACCTAAATTTTACATGGAGATTTCCAAAGTTGAGGGGAGTAAATTTATAACAAATGTTAGTGGTCGAATGACCAAGATGGCTACCATGTCCATACAAGGTAAAACTGTTTAAATATCTTCTTCTCTGGAACCAAAAGGCCAATTTTCTTAGGACTTAGAATGTAGCATTGAGGATATGTGCCATACCAGGTTTGCACAAATGATGAATTTGGGTTAACCTTGAGTCCACGACCCTTTCAATGGCAAGGCCAAATTTAATTCCTAGTATAATACATTTACATTCAATCTGGGAAAAATCTTGTAATGATCAATTTTCTATAACTTTTAAGCTGAAATCATAATACTTGCGAGAAATGTTAAACCTATTTAAACACTTGTTTTATATAAGCACCAAAGGTGAAGCTTACCTTTGACGTTTTATCCAATGCCACTCATTTTGGACTTATACATACCTGTCTAAACATTTTTCTCAGAAAGCACTGGGCTGCTTGAACTCAAATTATGTCCCACAACCCGTAGGATGGGGAATATATTGTTTTTGGCGCGGATACCGTCAGCGTCGGCGTTGGCGTCCACTTTTTGGTTTCCATGCAATATCTTCTGAACCAGTTCTTGGATTTTAAACAAAATTGCATATATACATTGTTAGGAGGAGGGTAATAGCTTATTAGATTTTGGAGACATTGGCCTTGTATTCAAGTTCACAGGGGCACTTTGAAATGTCCAAAATATGGTTTCCGTGCGTTATCTTCTGAACCAGGTGATTTATTTTGACCAAACTTGCATAGATACATTGTCGTAAGAAGAAAAATAGTACATTGGTACATTGTTGGGAGATGGTGAATTGTTGATTAGATTTTAGTGACCTTGAGCTTAATTTTCAAGGTTACACAATTACTTTGAAATGTCATATTTTTAACAAAATAGGTTCTTTGTATGCTTTCCCTTTATTTGAACAATGCATTCTAGCTACGCTTAATGTATTGTATCATTGTGACAAAATGTAGAGATGATAAGATATTTTTGACTTTGGCCTAATTTTCAAGGTCACCTCATTTCAAGGTCATCATCCTTAAAAATGTGTACATTCAGCCTTTTCTGAGCTCTGTCTTCTGAACTACAGGTTTTTTTCCTGTACCAAACCTGCAAGAGATACATGTAATTTGTTTGGAGACAGAACAGAGTGAATTAGATTTAATGACCTTGACCTTATATTCACGGTAACCACAGCACTATGTAATTTCAAAGTTTGACCAAAAGTGTGTGTGTGCATGCTCTCCCTTAAAATAATGGATGGAACATTGTGACACAATAATAAGCAGTAAGCAAGCTTGTCGACTCCTATTGTGGTTGGAAGGGCAAAGTTTTCCTCTGAAAACACTGCTTTAATTTCATAAGGAATTTAAGTAGATAAAATAATATAAATATGATATTTGTTTAACGTCACTTGTCCAACATAGCCACAATGTACATATGTGGTAAAACAAAAAAATATATTTAATTAATAAACCTAAGTAGAGCCTGTCCTATTTCAACATTATTAAGGAGATCAGGTGAGGACATCAGCACGACTAGTTTTTTATGAAAAGATAAAATTACATGCCAAGTTTCAAGGGTTGAGCTTGAAAAACATCTCTATAGCTTTGTGGCCAGGGATTACATATTTCATAATTTCGGCCTCGTTGTTAGAAAACCTGTCTTTGGGGAGTTTGCGAACAACTAAGGTGCAGACTAGCCTTGGCATCTGCGCAGATCGATCAGCACCATTGTTATTCACTTATTGAACAGTATTATATCTAGGCTTGTAACAAGCAAAATGTTCGATTTCTAGCTAATCTCTGTATATGAGGAGACTGGTATTAGTCTTGCTTTGTAAGACACCCAGGAGACCCGTTTTGTGTTGGTGAGGCACATATGCGATTTTTTAGCGTAAACTTTCTCAAATGTCATTGGTTTGATGGATGAAAGATCTAGAAAATAATGTTGGTACTTTATCTATTTGGTAAGCAACAGAGGTAAAAGCCAGCCTACGCAAATGTGCAGACGTGTCAGACCCTTGCTACTCGCATACACAGAATAGGGGGGTAGATGAAAAGTCAGAGTTAGAGGATAACTGTATTCAAAATTTTCATTTTGGGCGGTATATCGTCGGATATACGGTCGGAAATTTAGTTTTACGGCGACACGCAAGCGGAGCCGTAAAACGTGATTTCCGAACGTATATCCTACGATATATACTAGGCCAAAAAAGAAACGCCGCATTTAAAACATACATTGTATATGGGGGTCTTTCATCATTCTCTAGCAAACGATTTGTCACAGTTTGAGCGCTGATTCTTGGATTATGAGTTCCTGGGGTTGTGCTAGCTATCTTTGTCACCAGACGAAATTGATTCAGCAGTTTAAACCTACGTTTTTATCGATCTTGACGTCGCGTCATTAGGCGATGACGTCATGAATGCACACGGTCTGACATTGTTCCGATTTGTCTGAAACGTTTCCTAAGACGTTCAATCATCCTTGCATGGCATGGAAATTGTTGGACTATCACCAATGGCGTCACGTTATCTTGTAACATTCTTATTACCTTTTCGTGTTCAACATGTGTCAGTTTTGCAATCGTAATTAGCAATGTGTAACTCTTAATTTTAAAGTTTTACAATGTTTTCAAGCAAATTGGATATAAGACTAGTGATTTTAGTAGTAATTACATGTGTAAATTGAAATAAAATGAGTGTGCTCGTAAAAACCCTGGAAATAAAAAGATAGCCAGTACACTGGTTCGGGTTGACTGAGCTCAATAAAACAATGTGAATAATGTATGACAGGAATAGTAGCGAAACATAGATAGCAGATGAAATTTTGTACCTCTCATTTAACGCGCAATATTATTAATCTTTATATGCGGCGTTTCTTTTTTGGCCTAGTATACGTCCCCAAATGAAAATTTTGAATATGGTTATCCCCATTCAAATGAACTTCTGCAGTTTGAGCTCAAATTGGAGCGTTGCAAGCCGCAAAAAGCCGCACGTCATCCAACGAAATGTGACGTTACTAATGACGTCAAACTATTTTCGTTAGTATATCGCAGGATATACTGTCGCCAACTTTTGACGTAATCCAATCAGACGACGCGCGTTACAAACTCAAGTGCATTTGCATAATTAATATACCTCTAGCTTTTAAATTGCTAAATACATCATAATACGCTTTTAAACTATGTAACCCTAGCATCCTTTTTGTTGGGCAAAGGCAAATAATGCAGGTCCAGATCATGGTCTCTATTTTTTGACTTATAGAATGTTAGATTTCTAGCCATTCTGAGTAGAAGAGGGATTTTTAGAATGGCATGGCTGAAAGTTTGCAGGATTAATCCTGAATTCAGGAATTTAGGAGGGACGTTTTTTATGTTCGTAGAAGGGTAGATTTAATTAAAACAGCGAAAGTAAATGTATACATCATGCATATATTTGGAAAGATTAAGGTTTTATCTAAACATGAAGCCTAAAATAAATTCAAAATGCATTATTTTAATGACTTCTAAGAGGCAAAGACATAATTATATATCGGACACTGGAAATATCGTAGAAATATGACATTTATGGACTTCGTCTCTGACAGAACGTTAGTTACAATTGCATGAAAATGGGTCCGTAGCCATACAAAGCTCCTGAAAGTTTGGCTGCAGATAAAGGACACTAAGTGTTACAATATTATATAACCATTATAGTATACACACAACAATATATCGGATATGGAAGATTTGTTCGGAACCTCAGCAAATTGTACAGTAGGCATATGAACTTTTATAATTGTAAAAAAATGACACAAGTGGGAGTTGCATACAGGCTTTTCCATGATGATACATTGCATTAGTTAGATGGCCTCCATGCGAGCTGAACATTTCTTGTACTTCAACAACAGCAGAATCTAGGGCGAAGATTTGATACCAGTAAAAATGCATTTAAGCCCCCCGGTGGTTTAAGCTGCTGTCCGTTCTAAGGCGGTGGTTCTGTTGTTGTTGACTTTTTGTTTATTGTAACTCCCATTGTGGGAGTCTGTAATTGTTCTATGTTTTGTTGCACGTTACTTTATGTCCTTTCTAGTATTGCAATCATCTTGATGGGGAAGAGAGGGCTGATTGCTTTGCTTGATTTGTCTTCCTGGTGTCTCGTGGTGGTTGGGCGGCTCTTCCTCGCGGTGCCACGGGTTGTCTGCAGTTTGTGATTGTGGTATTTCCTGATCATACTCATTTACTATTTTTGAATGTGGCTCAATATTTTAGCTGTAAAGTAGTATTATATTTTTTCATGTTTGCATGGGAGCTGGAAGTGTTATGGCAACTTTCATCCCAAAACGAAGTTAATATTTTTATCTTATTAGAAGTGAACTGCAAAATCAATAGCCTAGGGGGTGCTAAAATCCCTTATTTTGTATATAAATGACGTCATGGAGCGTTATTTTATTTAGAAAATTCATTGAAACTGTTTTTGTGCCTCTTAATAGGTGTTGTTATTTCTGCAATAAGATAATTATGCAGATCCAATTGTTATTGTTTTTTTTTTCTACGCAGGGTTGATTTACCCCATACACTTTTTATAACATGGGGGTATGACAATACCGGAAGTTGCCAGTTACACGCTTAAATCGATACATCAATATAACTGCTGACGAATTATTGAGTATATCATGTGCTATGCAAAACCAGAAGAAATTTTAAAATTTGTTCATAATCGTAATTTTAACAGGTATTATAACTAGCACTTGACTGTGATCACTTTTGGTATATTGATGGGTGTTTTAAAATTGTTATAGAAGAGCAAACAACGTGCTTAAAGTTTAAAGTTAAACGATTAGCGTTGAAATAATTAATTTTGATGGTGCAAAAGAAAAATCGGCTTGACAAATGCTTATATCACCATAGCGAATGGAACTTAACAGCGTCTTATTTCCTGCTTGCTGCGTGGTTAAAATGACATGGATTTCGACCAGTGTCCTTTACCATGCCTTTTCAAAGCTATATATTGACCGAACTAAGCGCAAATGATGTAAAACTTATATCAGTTGATAGACAGAAGCTAGACCGTTTAAAATATATATACTTATGGTACCGTAAATTCAATATTTGTAGAGATACAGCCCGACTCTACGAACATAAAAAATTACCCTTGTAAGGCTGACTTTCCATAGAAAGTCAGCCTCAAAATGCGGAATTAGGAATATTATAGTAGCTTCTCTGATTACATTTTAGATTGTATACGCGCAATTAACCGTTTAAACATGAAAATAATTCATTTTTGTAGGCATATAGTAAGTTTGAAAAATTGGATTTCTTAAGTTCAGGATTTTGGAAATTTTCAACTATAATCCATGGTGTAGGCTTAATCATATTTTATGCACATATGTAATGAGAGCCGAAATCTAATATGCTGACCTATAAATCACATTCATAGGAAACATCAGTAGCAGATCCAGAGGGGGTTCGGGGGGGGGGGTTCACTCTGAACCCCCTCTCCGCCCCCTGGTTTTAAATATCCTATGAATATCCTATGAAAATGAAAACCGGGCCGCGTAGCGCAGTCGGTAACGTGTCTGGCTACAGATGCTCGTCTGACTGCAGATTCAGGGGTCGCGAGTTCGATCCCGGCCCGGTCCCATACTTTCGTGGAGATTGATCATGAACTAATTTCTACGGTCATTCTCCTCCCTTCCGCTGATTCATTCAAGAAGGGTTGTTGTCAGTTACAAGCGAAAGTATGTGCACAAACTACTGGTTAACCGCTTGTTCAAGCCTGCCCAGGAAAAAGTGTGGTTAAGTGAACTGACCGTCCCGCAATGACCATAGCTGTTGACTTGGGACGTAAAGCAAGAAAACATACATACATATGAAAATGAAATAATTTGGTCTCAGCGAGACCAAATTATTACATTTTCATGTGATATTCAGAAAAGTGAGATAAAATCAGCGAAGCGAACCAGCCCACATCTTTATATATGAACCCCCTTTCCAGAAATCCTGGATCCGCCCCTGAACATGTTTCACTTATTTTAAAGGCAGTATGTTTCGATGTTACATGTATGAAGGAGATAGTTTGGTGGGTGTGATATAGGCTATGAATTCATAGAGGATATTTTACCTTTTTGATGTGAAAAACAAATATACGGGAGCGCAGTGGCAGAGTGCTTGATTCGAAACCGAGGGGCCGCCGGTTCGAGCCTCACCGGCGTCACTGCGTTGTGTCATTGAGCAAGACACATTAAACCTAGCTTAGTACTGGTTCAACCCATGAAGAATCGTCTCTACGTAACTGAAAGATTGTTGATGGGAGGTAATGAATCAAGCAAACAAAAAAATATATTTCATCCTAAATTTTACAAGTGCACAGCACAAGTGAAAATTCTGATGTTTTTAACTCTCGAGAGGAAATATTTTTTGGTATTTACCAAGTAAATTTTCTTTTGTATTGTATTCCTTTTATAGATAGCGCTAGATACAAAGTCTCACTCAATATTCGTCACGTTCGAACTAAGAAAAAAACATACCCACACATGATGTTTTCTTTCACAAGAAAAAAAAAAGCTATTAGCATTGGCGTTTGGATTTCTGAAGTGAAATTCATTTAGTAAATGAAAAAGTCAGATGTAATCAAAATAACGCTACTGTGAAAATATAGGCTTATATCAAGGACTAGAGGTTGAAAGCATACATTTTGTATCATTGCACGAGTGAATAATATTTTTATTTGAGCCGTGACATAAGATTTCCAACAAGGTGGTTTGCTGGACCAGCAAAGGCTCAGATCAGCCTGCGCATATGCGCAGTCTGATCAGACCCTATGCTAGTCGCTTGATTATTCTATGATTGTTAAGTTACTGACCGAATATCGTTTGGAGTTTCCAAGCTTAACATGGTGCTGCACAGGCTCATCCAAGTCTACACTGAGCCACTTTAGTGACCCACCACTTATAAAATGTAAAATTATTCAAAAAAAGAAATAGGATATTTTTAATCTGAGACTACCAGCGTAAAGCGCATCTATAGTTGCATAAGCCATTGCAATTTTATTGTGATCAGATCAGACACAAATGAAAAAATGGATCTTAAAGGGCACTACCCCCAAAACACCATTTCACATTGCATTATTTCGAATGAAACTCAGATCACATTCCACTTTTTTCAGGGTCAGAGATAATAGCCGATTTATTCTTAGCAGTATCTCTGACTAGAATGTGTTTGTTAACTTTATAAAAAAATAACGTTTTACTGTTTGGTTCCCAGCTGGCCAAGGTTTAAAAAAAGTTGATTTTAGTACTTTTTTAAAGTTAGATGAAATTTCGTATGATTCTTAGTAAACCAGGTTTCAAAACACTTCTTATATAATTTCATTTTAAACAACCATGTATCCGCCATTTATTTTCGTAAAAAAAATAGTGGATTTATTGGCGTCACGGTGTTGACGTTAGTGATGACGTCACTTCTACCAAGGCTATAAGACGTGTCAATGATTAAAGGTTTTAGTGTTTTGATACTTCTATGTCAACAAGCGACTCACAACAAGACAATTTAAGAAGGAAAATCTGTATTATTGATACTATTGATTGTTGTAACTGACGTTAATATCACGTCAAAACAAGCATTTCTTCAAACAGTAACAGTGTTACTGATTTCAACGACCGAAAAAAGGGGGTTTACTTTAATAAAATAATTGTTTTTGGTGTTTTTCTGTCACAACACGATCACTATAGATAATGCCTAGCGCAAAACGCAAAAAGAAAATATAGACGTTCAGATTGCACGTGCAGTCGTGCACTTTTGTCAGAATTGCCTTTGGCGTAGCAGAATGATTCACATGAGTGATCCCGATATTTTTTTTCGATGTCATCAAACAGATAAAATGTCAATAAGTTATTATCATAGAGAATGTTTGATTCCAGCATTTTTGTGAAAAAATGTGGGCCCTTCAAAAGTGGTGCGTAACTAAAGTGGCTCACTGTAAACTTGTCAAATGCAACATTTTGGAAATCACATGTCATGGCTCATTTGTTTCTGATGTGCGTTTAATAACATGTACTGGTTCCAGCGACATATTAACAAAAAACTCGTAAGACCAATTAACAATGACACCGTAACGTTTTTTTTCAAAGTACTCACTAAATTAAAATTAAATTTCGGAACTAATGGGCTCAGGGAATAGGGCCTATTTATGTATTATTTCAATAACTATTTATAAACACATTTCTTTGTGTGCTTTAAAGAAACGTCTTCTTTAGTTGCATAGCACACAGAACATACGTTTTGATAATAATTAAACAAATCACCTGATAGGGGTCAATTTTTTATTTAAAGATGAATATTGTACCAATTTCACTTGCTGTTTCATATCAAATAGGATAAACACTGATTTTGTAATATTGTAAATCCAGATAGTTCCGGTGTCCCATTTGTATCTGCATGGATCATATTATTTTTATGGTATGTCTTTATGTGCTTGCGACTTTCCTAGATAATTGGTGGCTATGCATGTCCATCTTCCCTTGTGCTGAACTATGTTATAGTGTGGTATGAGGAGAGTGGTTTGGTCTGCTGAGTAAAACACACCACTAGGTATAGTGCGGGTTCCATCAGACTACAAATATAAACACCAAGTTACCAACATGGTTTTAGCAAGGTCATCTACAAAGTATAGATTTTACCAGTACTGTACACAGGCGCTGAGCAACTTGTGCATTGGCGCAGTCTAATCAGCACCTTTGTTATTCGCCCATTGGAAAGTATCCTTTCTAGACTTGCTAACTAGCAACATATCATTTTTCTAGCTAGTCTCTGTAGCTGAAAAGGCATGTTTGAATCTCACTTTGTTGGAAGCACTGAAGACAGGTCTTCTCTCGCGCCGTGACCCACATTATCAAAGCTAAGTTCAATCTTTTTTATGCTGAAAACTTGCCTTTTTTATATTAGGCATTAATCTGTCTGAAGTTTCCTGTTTTTGTAAGCGCACCTGAGCCAAATGCTCTGGGGGAGCTAATAGGATGGGATTCGAGCTAGCGTCTGTGCGTACGTCCTCTGTTCGTCCATTCCCACTTTCAAACATGAATATCTCAGATAACAGTAGGCGGATTGAAATCAAACTTCAAATTTCTGGTGCATCGATTGGGTGGGGAGAAAAGCTGCATATGGGTAAGGGCAAGATCACACCAGAACTCTGCTTTCTATTGCAACAGATATCTCACATAGGGTTATAATGGGGAAAATCTTGTGAGCACTCTGGCTATTCTATTTTGATTGGATCTTCTTTATTCTTGCAGTTAACAAGAACAACAATAAAAGCTTGGATAAGCTTGAAATTCGGCAAAATCAGACCGGGGTCTGCGGAGTTAGCTACCCTTGAACGTCTGAAAAAAAATATCCATAGACTTCTAACAGGAGAAATGCTGTGAACACTCTAGTGCATTCATTTTTTGGATGGATCTTCATCATTCTTGCATGTAACAAGAACAACCACAAATGCTCGGATGAGTATTAATTTATAAAATATCCCATACCAACTACTGAGTTAGCTGCCCTTGAGCGTCTGAATGATGAATGTATTAAGTTGTTTGCACTCTAACTCCTTCATTTTTGGGTGAATTTTATTCATTTTTGCAGGTAACAAGGACAACTGTAAAAACTTAGATGGGTTCAAAAATAGGCAAGGTCGGAATGGGGTCTGCAGAGTTAGCTGCCGTTGAATGCTAAATAAAATCTCCATAGACATAATGGGAGAGATTTTGTGAGCCCTCTAGTGCTTTCAGTTTTTCGATTAATAGTGTTGGAGCATATCTATTGTATTATTTGAGATAGGAATTTCACATTTGGTGTGTGGATGAACCTTGGGATGGTGGAATATCGTGTACTATATATGGGTCACTGTGACCTTAAACTTGACTTCCGACATAGTTTATTTAAGAATAATCACGTCTGGTGCATATCTCTCATATTATTTGAGATCATAGAATCCCAGATTTGGTATATGCATGCATCCTGGGATGGAGCAGTGTCAAATACCTTTTTGGGATCACTGTGACCATGACCTCTGACCTCGTCTCTAGAATTGGCATCGAGTTTGGTACATATTGTCTATATCCTTTTCGTAGGAAACCCAAATATGGTGTATGGACGCATCTTGGATGGTGATATGACGTGTAACATTTTTGGGTCACTATGACCATGACCTCTGTCCTAGTTTTTAGAATTATCGTGTCCTGAGCATATCTCCTAATATCTAAGCTAGGAAACTCAAATTTGGTGTGTCGTTGCATCTTGGGATGGCAGAGTGCTATGTACCAGTTTTGGGTCATTGTGACCTTGACCTATATTCGAGATTTATCGTGTTAGGAGCATATCTCCTAACACAGGTGCTCGAATTTATGAAAATTTGCTACCTTGTCTGATGCTTAGGGACTGTCTCTTTAACTGCCTCCAAAAAACTCATGTAAATAACGGCCAGTGAAAAAATGAATTTTTTGACCAAAGAATTTCATAGAAAAGCAAAGGTCAGACACAGAAATCTTCAAGATCATGGAAAAATCATTTATATTTCTGCTTGTTACAACAAAAAACCAGTCAGGACGAAAGAGGGGAAATTTTATTGGAATATTCCTTTAGGCGTTGACAATGCTACCAGGAAAAAATAATGCACACAACAAGTAATAACCTTTCAGTACTTTATGTACTAAAAACAACGACATCACATTAATGATACAACGACACCACCTATGCTATTATTTCTAGCTAGTTGACCATCCTATACTAGAGCAAGTTCAACTAGTCAGAAATAAGAGACGTAAAGAATATACAATTTACATATAAATCTAAGATCTAGGAAAAAAATTGGGCCCTTCTATTCTAATGCTCTGTGGTATTCCTATCTGGTTTTGTATTTTATGGGATTTGCGAAATTTTCATCATCTTGGCTTCTCCTCTGTGATGATTCAGTGAATCTAAGTCACTTAGTCCTTGGACGTCAATTTAATGTTATTGGGTTCTTCTTTTATAACCCTGGGTGTTATCAGGGTGGGTAGTCACGTGGTTTTTGCTTGGATACACTGTACGGATGTTCGAATACACTGTACGGACATTCTGATCGAATGTAGTTAGATTTCTCTATGTTTTCTCATCTATACCCAGAAAGTTATACACCATTTTCCAGCCCACATTTTCCCTATCAAGCGCTACCAGGATAGCATCTTTAAGCTTCTTTATTTGAGTCGCTAACTCCGTCACAAATGTTGTCCGTACAGCTTATTTCCAAATTCAGGCCCAATCTTCGCCGCTAAAAATTTTGTGACAGAGTCTGTACTCAAAGTAAGAAGCATTATAAGGATATCCTGGCATCGTTAGATTGGGGAAAATGGGGGCTGGAAAATGGTGTATTAATTTCTGTGTAAAGATGAAAAAAAACACGCAGAAATATCTACTTACTTTTGTTTTAAAAAACATCGGTGTGGAAAGAAGTCCGCCATTTTTCCGTACAGTGTATCCTAACAGAAACCACGTGACTACCCACCCTGGTTATCGCGATCTTGACTCTTGAAGTCATTTCACCAATATTATAGGTACGCGATTCTAGCCCGTTGGCTGTATCAACTCACTGATTGTACAGTTGACCTCAAAATATGACGAGGCGAAACATAATTCCCGGTTGGTGAATCATGAAGCCAGATCCCACACTTACAATGGCCTAAGGGGACCAGCTATTTCTGTGCCCTTAGATTTTGATTCGCTGGCTCCACAGCATACTACCCCTAACGTAGGAGGGGACACACTCAGAGATAATTCTGCAGAAAATAATCTACTTATAGAATCTTGCTACTCTAGTTACTCAGAATCTCTCTGTTTTGTCAAAATGGAGTTGCTTGTTTCAAGTTCACAAAATAAAAACAATTTCCGTGGTTCGATTTTTAAAACTACAGCCTAACCCTATAAGTGCGCGATAAGCCCTAACCCATGGGTGTATGGCTTACGTCTTCCATGCGGTTAGGATGGTTCTGCTTTTCTGGATATCCGCACTCAAAATATATGAAACGGAGAAGTGTTTTTAGTGGCTGGCCTATGTCAGCGCTAAATAATACCTCCTATGCCAAAACAAACAAACCCATGCATTACAAAAATATACAGTGCGCTACCATAACGTCACCCTAGTTTGCAACGCTAAAGTAGCTGAAACATCGAGAACCTGTGTCTCTTTAAAAATTCCAGGAAAACGTTGAACAATGCGGTGTCAACGTAACGTTTGAACGTCACGTCGACCATCACCCTGTCCACATGCTAATTTTGTACTTGCACACCGTATCAGTAGTAAACAGATACTTATGACCTATCGTCAAACATAATATTTACATCAATATTCCGAAATTTCCTTCTGCTGTTTTATGCATGAATGATGCACAATATTTCTACATGTACTTTGGTGAAAACACCTAATCTTTGAACGTACATGTCAGCTATCACCTTATTTATGTGAGTGTGTTTAGTGTATGCACCTTACCCTTAACTTGTATATGCGTTAGATATAACTCGATGTGACACATACAGGTCCCTGCAGAAAGCCGACTATCTCTGAAAGTCAAATTGTCTTTCCAAACCACGCAATATAAGTCACAACAACTTAAAACCTAGTTGCTAAAATATTTATTCCATTATCGGTCTCCGGTAAATCCTCCAGCATGCAATTACGGTTTTATGTGCAGACCTCACATAGCCTGTGACCCCATTTGGTCAAAATAATCCTTCTAGTCTATCCGGACAGCTCTACTATAGCCGCAAGAACGGTCCCAAAGGATTTTTAGGCACTACATATGTGCGTAGATTGATACGCAAGTGCGTAACATTCTTTATTTTTGCCCAAAAAAAACGAGACATTATTGGTAACGCCCAATAGAACCCTTACACGGAATGCTTGTTGATTCAACAGACGACAAAATAGAAAAAGAATGACTAATTATTTCAGTAAATGTGACATGCTTGAGACGTCGCTATTCGATGTACCAGCACTGAATCGCAATAGCCCTAACATGTACAATTTAAACACGGTCAAATATATATAACTTCACATACCTGTCTAGAATAATAAAACAGCTTCTCTACGACGTATCTGATACCAGTAACTTTTCTATGTCCCCTAACGTAAATGGACAATTCCGCCCTCATAAAGGAAGAAATGCATAAAATTTGCAAGAAAGGTAAAAAACTATGCTTCACTAAATCCTCGCGTTACTAAATAAAGTAACTCAGACAAATCGCCCTTATATTAGACTAATATTAGAAAAGGTACCGTATCTCAGTTCATATAGGTGACCAGGTGCATACCGAACTTTTTGCATATTTATGCGTATACGCAAACTTCACTGATTCTGATGTTCCTGGTATTTGACATCATAACACTGGCCCTTCCTTTTGGAGAAAAAGGATTGACTTTTTCTTAGGATGCACGATGTAGAAAAGAAGGAGCAATACAGAATAAAATATATACAACATATATACATGTGCGAATCAAATGGTTGACTACCTGGAGAGATAGTCTGCCCCCACAATTTCTTGCCCTTGGATTTCCACAATCATAGACCTGCATTGTTGAAGCTTTTAATGCTCACCACATAAATATGGGGTTGTACCCCTTTAACTTTTTATAAAGTTTTATGTCTTATGACATTTAATATATAAGTCTTAATAGCAACGACCTTTTGCAAAGATCCACAGGTTACATATGTTTCATGCCAAGTTTTCCTATTAATAACACACTCCATAAAACAACCTTTGTTCAAATAAATAACGTTATTCTTAACTTTGCAGCCAACCTCTGTTGCAAAATTTTATCATCGTGACTTGCTCACGTCAACAGTCTTCCGTCATGACTTAATTAAATTCCGTGACTCCTCACGCCTATAGTACACCTCACTGACTATTACTATGCTATCATAGTTAAAATATAGGTCAACAATCAGAGACAATTGGGTCATTACACTGTCGCACACCTTTAACACTAATGCTGACTACTGCTTTCAGTCTCAGTCATATTGTGCCAATAATATGGTGTTGGACAACGTCTAACACTACCATACGAACGTTGTCGTTCTGTCTGGCTTTCAGTCTGTCTTATATGGCTAACTACTGCCTCCTTTGAGGATATGTTTCTCTGAGGTACACTACAACAATGGGTACTTGCGACCTTTATATTTTGAGTTGTCCTTTGACAAATGGCACAAGATCTACAAAATAGAGATACCTCTCTACAAACACCGGGCCAATAAAATTCATCTAAGATCTTACGTATATTTTCCTTTCTACCTTCATGATTTACCACCTTGCGTGATTCATGAGCTAAATTCATAACGCTATGCGTCAAACTAGAAGGAACTACTAACTGTAATGAAACTTTAATGTATTGCAACAGACTGCATGCTTGGTGGTCGACCCAATCATGGTTGGTAACTTTGCTTTCCTCTTTTATTGCACACCGGTGAGTCCGACTTCAAATTCTATGATGGTTCCGACTTCAAGACTTATCTATTGATAAGATGATAGGGGCCTGCTGCTTTGGCTGTTTGTCGGGCCCACCGTGGTTTACCTGTTTGATTTATTTTGCTCTGGTATTCAGTTTTATTTACTGTTGAGTCCTTATCTTTGCTTTATCTCCTTGATATATCTTGATTTATATGTTCTAGGAGATGATGCATTGATAAGTTAGGGGTCTTCATGCAAACCAAACATCTATGTGTCTTGATCCACATCTGAATTATGGGTGAGGTTGGCGCCGTTAAACCGGTTTAAGAACCTCCAGTAAAATATTTTACTGACCGTTCCAAGGCGAGTACTTCTTTTGTGGATCTTTTATGTTTTTGTTCTGTCTTGTGTTTGCTATGTCTTTGTGCAAGTCTGTTTATATGTGCTTTGTGGTCACCTGCTGGGAAAGGGCTGACCATTTGGCTCTCGTTTGTGGTGTCTTACTATGAGTTTGTCACTTTCCCATTGGTATCCTGGGTCTGGTGTGGTACTTGATTGTATCGATTCCTGATCTTTGCACCCTTACTTACTTTAGCATTCTTCTTGAAATGCCTATAAATTAAAACATTCCTACGAATGAACTTAGTTTTACCACTAGAGAAACCGCGACTCATGGTCACGCTAGCAGACTCTACCCTTCTTCTAATATATGTCAACTTAACACCTGACGCTTGCTTGATACATAATTTTTAGCCTGTTCTGCCTAATGAAATTATCTGCCACCTTGAACTTCCTATTCTTTCTACTTTTCTTAGACTACTTGTTCTTAACCAGCCCGACGAAAAATGGGTTATATCAGATAATTTGGACCCCTCAATATTTCAAATGTCTAAGTAATGTGCTGGGTCATCAATGCACAATGCTACCGTAGCACCTCTAAAAATGGACAATCAATATTGATACGGGCCACAGGACATTTCTGCTTATAATTATTTATAAGAGTGACACCAGACTGCTTATTTAATATCTGACCATGAGAAACTAAACTTCTCCTGATAACTACCCCCATACAACCTGTGTCTCTTAAGACCCTAACCTCTTTACCGTTTACGATACCAATCGCTGTCGGCAACCTTGACCGTGGGAAATGACAAGTGCCCTTGCTATCCTAAAGGGGTAAAACTTTCGATAAAGAAAGAGGAGAACTAAACTTAGCCTGACCTTTTTCTACATCTGAACTTCCAATTTTACAAAAATTGACCTGATGGTCGATTCTGTAATTATTATTATCATAATGATTGTCACGTTGGTCAACTCGACTACGGTTCCTATCCTGGCCCCAATTTGAATTATTACCCCAATACTTGGTATTAAATTCTGCACTAGATGCCACCCTTTTGTAATTGGGATTATTCCAACATTTATAAGTAGGATGGGGCTTGCCACAAATCTTACACTTGATTACTTGCCTTTGATCTTGCTTGGGCTCTACCTTAAGCTGGACTTGATCTACACCCTTACTTTCATGCTGCCCTTTTGAAACACACAAGGGAAAATCTCCTTTTGCATAGGCGAACAAATCCGCCTCATGGGCTAACTCACCCAGGACTTTAAACGGCTTAGGCTAAAGATACAAAAAAAGCTCGCGACTACAACAGTGGAGGAACTGGTCTCAGGCAAAAAAATCACAAAAGGCCTCAAAGGTCTTTTCGACCTTAGCCAAACCTAACCATTTATCTAGGTAGCTCGCTAGCCTACCACTAAACTGTCTGAAAGTTTAGGCTTCCTTGGGCTTACAATCCCCAAACTTCTTCCTGAATGATCGTTCAGTAAGGTCAAAATTAGTTAACAGAGCCTCCTTTATCTGGCTATAATCAGACTGATCATCTTTTGAAAGTCTAACAAAGACTTCCAAAGCGGGTCCTTTTAATAATGCACTTAAGTACCATGCCCACATAGACAGGTCTCATTTATTTGAAATGGCATAACTTTCGAACCTCGTTAAGTAGCTATCCATCTTATCCATATGTTCGTCGAAGTATGGAAGCTTGGGACTCCTAGGTTTTCAACTTTTCTCTTTGGGCCCCCAGGAATGTGAAATGGTCTCAGCCTCAATCTTTAAGAGCTCCTCTTCGGCCTCAATTTTTAACTTTTCCATTTCCTTATCTTTTTCCCTTTGAGCGGCCCGGAGTTTTAAATTTTCTAATTCAAGTTCCTTATCCTTTTCCCTCTGTGCGGCCTCAATTTTCATTTTTTCCGACTCAAGTCTCATTTTTTTTAATTCCCTATCCTTATCTTTTGCTCCATTTCTTTATCTTTTTGTTTGGCCTCCGTTTCCTCTCTTTCATATTCCCATTGAGCAACCCTTTCCTCCCTTTCCAAATCTTGCTGCTTCTTAAGATAATCCCTTAGTTTTTGCCCTTCATAGCCTAATTCCCTTGGTAATGAAATATGTTTATCCATTTTAGCCTATTGTTGGGAAAACTATAAATCAACTATACTGTTGAAAATAAATAAGGGTTCGCTTTGTCCCTTTTAAATAGGTATGGGCTAACCCACGTTCGCGCTGGTAAATTAATAATTTTACTAGGGATTTAAATGACGTCGAATATAAGTAACTCAAAATACAACATATAAGGGATCGCAACGGAAAGGTGCTTAGGATATATATCAAACTTAAATAGGCCTTCACTAAACGTACTTGACTACAAAAAAAACCGTCATTCATTTTTCCATATTTACGTCCAGTAATTTGTACCTACGCGATGTTAATCTAAACGCGTTACGGTCAAGTCAACAGTCGCTCATCATAGCAAGACATAATAATTGACTATGAAATAATCTTTCTATGGACTTCTTCTAATAATGAAAATCAGTTGAGTGGCGTCACACACTATGACGTCACTGAGGTTATTTAAACTATTAGTACCCCCAGACTATATGACATTTTTCACATCTGTATCCTTAATTAATAGGAACACAGGGCATAAGCCAATACACAATCGTATGGGTCAAACAAAGGTGGACAAGTCTAATAATTAAACTCTGACAATTTTTCTTGGGTTTTATACCCTACTGACAATTGACAGGACAAGAAGGTATGGGTCCCCTCAGAGTGTTATGTGATGACTTATTTACATGTGTCACACTTCATCACAGGGGAACGCATGCAATCAATACTGTGTGTTGGCACTCACAATCACCTTGTGAAATAATCTAACTAGTGTGTGCCTGTAGAAAAGTCAAAGCAGACAAATTCGCCAACAAAATCTCACTAATCCCACTTCTGACACCATTGTTATGACATAAAGCTGGTCAGGGTGAAAAAGGGGAAATTTTATTGGAAAATTCTTTTAGGTGTTGACAATGCTACCAGGGAAAAACAATGCACACAACTAGTTATAACCTTTCAGTACTTAATGTTTTAAAAAAAACATCAACATCACATTAATGATACAACAACACCATTTATGCTATTATTTCTGGCTAGTTGACCATCCTATACTAGAGCAAGTTCCCACTCTAAGATAGTTTCTATAAGAATCAATCTTAGAGCGTCCTGCTCTAGACGTACGTCAATTAAAGAATATACAATTCACATATAAATCTAAGATCTAGAAGAAAAATTGAGCTTTTCTATTCTAATATTCCGCGGTATTCATATCTGGTTTTGTATATTACGCGATTCCCGAAATTTTCATTATCTTGGCTTCACAATGTTGACTTTTAGTCAATCTGCTCTGTGATGATTCAGTGAATCTACGTCACTCCATCACTGGACGTCAATTTAATTTTATTGGGTTTTTCTTTTATAACCCTGTGTTTTATCATGATCTTGACTCTTGAAGTCATTTCACCACTATTATATGTACGCAATTCTAGCCCATTGGCTGTATAAACTCACTGTTTGTACGGTTGACCTCAAACTACAACAAGGCGATACAAGATTCCAGGTTGGTGAATCATGAAGCCGGATCCCACACTTTCAGTGGCCTAAGAGGACCAGCTATTTCTGTGCCCTTATGTTTTGATTCGCTGGCTCGACAGCTGTCTGTGCGTTTTTTCCAGAAGCACACAAAACAGCAGCAAGAATGAAACTCCGTCACCTTTATGCTCCGAGATCTGAGGTCTTTTTCAAATTTACCTCGATGATAACGCTTCTATAAATAGTTTTCCAGTGGAAAATAGACCTGCGCACGAATATCTTTGCTGGGTATTTTCCATGACGGTGTTAGTACACAAATACAGTCTTCCGATTTGGTGGCTCACGAAAATAGTACCTTTAGAAATTTAGCACTTGCCGTTTCTGGGCCCTTTATGGCGTGAATGGGTGCTTTATTCTATTTTAAATGTACATGTGATTCAACATTGGTGTGTTTGTCAGGCTGATGCAAAAAAATGCATCTTTGTGTGGACTATTTTGTCACAGACTCCCCGGCGCACTCCCCAGGTAACGTATGACGCCGGTTGTATTTCAGCCCGAATTTTTTGACTGTTCCCCAAAGAACGGAGAATGCTGAGAAAACAAGATTATCAATGTATGTTGTCTTTTCACTTTTTTGATAGGTGAATGACAGATCTTGCCACTCACAGGCAGAAAAAGTCCAAGCAATGTCCTGGAAAAATTTGCAGATGCTCGATTTCTGCCTTTTTCGTGGAGTTGAATGGGACCGATTAATTGTGCACTGAACCCAAACGTATCTGATTTATTTCAAAAACAAGGACTGCGCATGTCAAAAGTCATTGGTAATTCGCATAGACGGGGTTTCGTTCCAAATAATTTTGGCAAAACCCTCTCTCACTGCTATTTTGGGGCATTATACAGCATAAATTTTAAAGAAGTAGTCTAGAAAAGAAAGTTTTCTTTGCTCCAATACAGCAAAACATACAAGTCAACGATTTTAAAAGAAATGAAACCAATGCACAACGTCTATTTTTAGATTGATCGTCTGCGCATGGGTAAAGCGCTCAGCTGTTAAACAATAATAGCCGCCCGTCATGAAATTGGTGAGCAGACGCTTTTCTTTCTTGCACTCAGAAGGATATGGCTTTAACTACAAGTAAAAACAACATTGCATAATTCCCATGAAACAGAAAATGTAACAAAAACCTACCGATAGTCAAACATGCACCAAATTTCGAGACGACCATTATATTACGATAGGGGACATTCTCATACACAGTGACGTCCCCTAACATAGCGCGACATTCTCATACACAGTGACGTCCCCTAACATAGCGCCGCCCCTATAATTGCGCACTAGCCGAAGTGACTATGCCACATATAATCAGATAAAATATTTTTGATATTTAATACCAGGTTACTTTTGGAAAGAGAAAAACAGCATAACGTTTTCACTTTATGCTTTCACTGCTGAGCAGGGGTGGATTTTGGCATAAAATGGAAAATATTGTTAAAACTAGAGGACCTGATGGTCCTGAAGCACTCACCTGATCTCCTTAATAATGTTAAAATAGGTCAAGATCAACTACGGCTGATAATGAAACATATTTTGTTTTATTGGGGTTGCGGCCATTTTGGTCAAGTGACCTAAACAAGCTATTGAATACTCCATCAAACAGCCCAGTGATTTCTGAGTAAAGACGTTTAGATAGGTATTCAGCAATACAATTGAGTGGCCTTGGATAAAAGGTCACAGGTCAGCTTGACATTTGGTACTTATATAAAACTGTGGTCTCATTAGGTTAAACATTTCTTGCAAGTATTATGATTTCGGCCTAAACAGTAATAGAAAAAACATTTCAATATTTTTCCCATATAAATGCATTCGGAGTAAAATTTGACCTTGCCATAAAGTAGGTCAGGGTCAAGCTAGATTCATCATTTGTGCAAATCTGGTAGGGCCCACATCCCCAATGCTACATACCAAGTCCCAAGGCCATTGGCCTTTTTATTCCAGAGAAGAGGATATTAAAGGGTTTTTACCATATATGGCGTGGTGGCCATCTTGGTCATGTGACCAGTACAATTGGTATAAATTTTGGCTAACTTATCATAAGGAGTCTTCAGATGACATTTGAGTTCAATTGGCCAAGTGGTTTCTGAGGAAACTATGTTTTAATGTGTTGAGAGGACTCCAATATGAGCGACCTTGGCTGAAAAGTGAAAGGTCAACCTTGACATTTGAAATTTATTTATAGCCATTGTCTCATTAGTTTCAACAAATCAAGTGAGAATAATGACTTTGGCTTCAACAGTATTCATAAAATCAACTTTTCAAAAAAAAAAAAGAATCCCATTTAAATGCATTAGGAAGCAAATTTGACCTTGATGTTAAGTAAGTCAAGGTCAACTTAGGATCATCATTTGAACAAACTTGGTAGGCCCAACATCCCCAATGCTACATACCAAGTTCCAAGGTCATCGGCCTCCTGGTTCTGGAAACGAAGATTTTTTAAGGGTTTTTACCATATATAGTCGTTGCAGCCATCTTGGTCATGTGACCAAAATATTTTGCATAAATTTTAGTTAACTTATCATAAGGAATCTTTACATGAAATTTGAGTTCAATTGGGCCAATGGTTTGTGAGAAAACTATGTTTTAATATATTGATGGGACTCCATTATGAGTGACCTAAGCTGAAAGGTCAAAAGTCAACCTTGACCTTTGGAACTTATTTATAGCCATTGTCTCATTACGTTAAACATATCAAGTGAGAATAATGACTAAGGCTTCCACAGTTTTTCAAAAAATCAACTTTTCAGAAATTTTCCCATCTAAATGCATTAGGAAGCAAATTTGATCTTCTGGTTCTGGAGTGGAATATTTTCAAAGTGTTTTTACTATATATGGGCGTGGCGGCCATCTTGGTCATGTGACCAGGACTATTTGAAAAAACTTTCGTTCCCGCGTTCTAAGAAGTCTCCATATGAAATTCGAATTTAATTGGCTCAGTGGTTTCAGAGGAGAAGATGTTTGAAATTGTGTACGGACGGACGCCAGACGCCAGAGTGACTGGTATACTCTATTAGCTCACCCATGAGCCTTCGGCTCAGGTGAGCTAAATATCTGACTGTAATTTCAAATGACCCAGGCTTCAAAATAATTAACTTTGAATTAAGTTATTAATGAATGATAGGGGACTATTTTTGTTATGCTAATGCTATCATGATAAATGCCCATGAATCAGAAAGTAATTCCCGGGGGGGGGGGGGGTACTTTTAGCAGGGATTTGTCCAAAACAAAGTCCCTGCAGTGCAGGGATTTTACCTGGGCTTTGCATATGGAAAAGTCAATATCCCCGCTATTCCCCGGCCCTGGGGGGGACGTGGTTGCAAATGACTGGTGCATAATGTGGAAAAAGAATAAAACAATAAACAGGATCTTACATTAGCGCTCACGTTTTATTGAATTTATTAAATGAGCTGGGGAAAAGTGATAAAATGCGAGGCTTGCCGAGCATTTTATTACTTTTTCGCAACGAGTTTAATAGATTTAATAAAACAGGAGCACGAATGTGACATTCCATTATTATTACTTAAAATCACATTTTTGTCGCGAAAACCTTAAGATTTTGCCATCTGTTATAATGGACGTCATAGCGTAGCATTACTACATCTAATCTGTAAACCATTAGTGGTTTATCAATTTTATTGCATGGCGTTATATCACTCTTAAGACGCGACGTCATGTGATAATATAGTTATGTTTCTTATTCTGCAACTTTGCTCTAAATTGTTAATTGTTTTTTTTACTCCCATTGTGTGTGTGTGTGGGTTTGTTTGTATTCTGACCGTTCCAAGGCGGTACTTCTTTTGTGGATCTTTTATGTTTTTGTTCTGTCTTGTGTTTGCTATGTTTTGTGCGCGTCTGTTTATATGTGCTTTGTGGTCACCTGCTGGGAAAGGGCTGACCTCTTGGCTCTCGTTTGTGGTGTCTTCTGTGAGTTTGTCACTTTCCCATTGGTATCCTGGGTCAGGTGTGGTACTTGATTGTATCGATTCCTGATCTTTGCACCATTACTTACTTTTATTATCAGAGTTGTTTTGTCTGTGCTGCGTGGCGGCCCTAAAAAGTCTCCCCGCACTTTCATTTAATGCTCTTATTTTTCCAATCCTCAGGATTGTGTGTACAATCTCCTTCCATTATTCCTGTCCCTGGATATCCTCTATGTCTTGTACCGCATTTAAGATCACTAGATGACCGATTTTCATACCCCGTTGTATAACTTCTGCTTTCTATATACCTGTGGACTTGTATTAGCCATTTGGATTATCGCTTGCATTTGTTATACCTTCCTTTGCTTTTAAGGACTCATACTATACTGGCTTGTTATTTTAATAACCGGTGTGTTAATTGCTTGTCTTGGGATGGTACTTACCCACACAACTTTTAATGATAAGAACGAAAATAACAAAATTACATTTATCTCCCATTAGTTTACATTCGGCGTCCTCTGTTCGTATTCCTAGTTCAGTTAACAATTTTCCGGATATGCTTCCTACCATTAGGTTATCTCCTCTTGGGTCACCTATTATCAGGAAGTATACTAAACCATTTAATGCATTCAAAAGACGCGTAATGTATCCTAATGTTTCTAAGTGCAATGCCAAGAGGTGTGTCTGTTGCACACATTTATGTACTAAAACTACCATTACATCATCTGTAAATGGTAGAAAATTTTCCATAATTAATAATAATGATTTGGACTGAACTTCATCGGATCTGATTTATGTTATAACTTGAACTGAAACTAACTGTGGAATGCAATATGTTGGACAAACTGGCCGATCCCTCAAGACTAGGTTTCGTGAGCACTTTCGTAAAATGAAAAAGCCTAAAAAATTTGACACATTTCTTTATCGCCATTTCAAAAATAATGGTCATCCACCTAGTAAAATTGTAATTCAGCCGGTTGAAAAAATTATATATGATCCAAATTCATCAACTAGATTAAAAAATATTAAGAGACATGAAACTGAACTTAAATGGATTAAATTTTTGCAATCACCTTTTCCTTTAGGCTTTAATGATAATATATACCATGAAGGCAACATTTCTAAAATGCCAGATTTTGATGTTTTTTCTGTTTTGGAATGTAAAAAACGTAAAAGTAGATCTCATGGTAAACGTAAAAATGCCAACATTAAGCGTAAACTTTGTACTGAAAAACGCTTAAATACTTCTCTAAAGGATCTTTCTTTGGCTTTAACTAATCATGGTCGACATGGCTTATTTTCATTTTTAAGTTCCTTGCCTATCTCAGTTTTACGCAATTTAGAGTTAGAGGCTAATAAACTTTATGATAGAGCAAACAAATTATATAAAGCAGCACTCCTTACAAGGTGTTATGTTCAACATTTCCTTAGTCCTTATATCGATTCTGAGGTCAACCATAAACGACATTTTATCAAAATTCCATTCATTAACAAAGGTATTGAGTTTATTGATTTACATAGTATCTTCAAGGATAATTCAGTGATTTCATCTATTCCAAATTACTTTAATAATTCTGAAACTCCTATCATTTGTTATAAATATAACAAACCAATAAGGTCTACGATATTTAACTTTAATAAAATTGTAAATGATTTAGATATAGATTCCAATACTCCTGCCTCCTGAGATTGTAAAAATTCAAATTATTTATATCCCTCTGCAGGGCATGTTATTACAGGTGATCTAAATGTCATTCCTGACGCTAGAGTTCGCAATATCATTTCTAAAGGTCCTAAATATAGATTTCCCTCTAATATTGATTTCTCTAAATGTCGTAGAGAGATCGCTGCTTCTTTAAATGACTTCAGTAATCGTTGGTGCAAACGGGAAAATGTTGAACCTGATGCTTTGAAGGAATGGAAGATTAACATTTTTAAAATTATTGATACTCGTATTTCATTTTACTCTCGTAATACACATCTTTTGCCCCCTAAACCTAAATCTTCTTTTAGTCATCTTAAACGAGGTATCCAGGATTTTCATATGAACTATGTTTTGGTTCCAGCAGATAAAGCTGCTAACAATGTTGTAGTTGTTTGACGATTGTATTATATTAATACTCTTAAGCGTGAGCTTGTTGACACTAATGCCTATAAACTGCAGCCTTCTTTAAGTGAAAGGGTGATTGTTGATGGGCATGGTTGTCATACAGCCCTACATTTTGGTGTCAAAGCTAAAGAAAATCAAGACAAAGTTCCTACGTTGTACTGGTTACCTAAACTCCATAAAAAACCCTATAAAGCAAGATTTATTGCAAATTCTAGTTCTTGTACAACAACAGAACTTTCTAAATTGTTAACCTCGTGTCTTACAGCTGTTAAAAAACATGTTATCAAATATTGTGAAAAGGTATATGAGAGATCTGGTAAAAACCTATTTTGGTCGATTAAAAATTCAGGTGAAATATTAGATAAACTTAAAGCTAGAGATTTCAGTGCGACCAGTTTGTCTACTTATGATTTTTCTACTCTTTACACTACTTTACCTCATAATTTAATTAAAGATAAACTTATTGATCTTATTGAAAATACCTTCCAGAGAGAAGGCTCTCCTTACCTTGCATGTAGTGACAGAAATGCATTTTTTACTTCAGAAAAACCTAAAAAATATCATGCATGGTCGTGTCAAAATGTATGCGATGCGCTGACCTTTTTGTTGGACAACATTTTTATTCGATTTGGCACCAAGCTCTATAGACAAGTTGTTGGGATTCCTATGGGCACTAATTGTGCTCCCCTGGTTGCAGATTTATTCCTGTTTTGTTATGAAAGGGACTTTATGATGTCTCTTTCTGATGATAAGCAGGCTGATGTTATTGATGCGTTTAACACTACTTCCAGATATTTGGACGATATTTTAAATATTAATAATGTTTATTTTGACAATATGGTTAGTCAAATATACCCTTCAGAGCTCCAACTTAATAAAGCCAATGCCTCTGATACCGAAGCCGCATTTTTAGACTTGCATTTGTCAATTTCTAATGATATTGTTTCTACCAAAATTTATGACAAACGTGACGACTTTGATTTTGAAATTGTCAATTTCCCATTTTTAGATGGTGATGTTCCTCGTTCTACATCCTATGGAGTCTATATCTCTCAACTCATTCGTTTTGCTAGAGCATCTAGCTATGTTGCTGACTTCAACACTCGCAATAAATTGTTAACTCAGAAACTTCTTAAACAAGGCTATCGGTATCATAAACTTCGCAAAACATTTTCAAAATTTTATAGACGATACTATGATTTGATTTCTAAATTTCAAGTTGGACTTAAATCTCTCTTGCGCCAAGGACTTTCGGAACCTGATTTCTATGGTGACTTGGTGTATAAGTTGAAGAAGATTGTTGGCTCTAATAATTTTTCAGCGCAGTTCATTAAAATAATTTCCCATTATAAAAAGATTGGCTATAACATAATGTATTGCAACAGACTGCATGCTTGGTAGTCAACCCAAGCACGGTTGGCAACTTTGCTTTCCTCTTTAATTGCACGCCGGTGGGTCGGACTTCAGACTCTATGATGGTTCCGACTTAAAGACTTATCTATTGATGAGATGGTAGGGGCCTGATACTTTGGCTGTCTGTCGGGCCCACCGGGGTTTACCTGTTGGATTTCTTTTGCTCCGGTATTCAGTTTAATTTACTGTTGAGGCCTTATCCTTGCTTTATCTCCTTGTTATATCTTGATTTATATGTTTTAGGAGATGATGCATTGATAAGTTAGGGGTCTTTCATGCTAACCAAATATCTATGTGTCTTGATCCACATCTGAATTAAGGGTGAGGTTGGCGCCGTTAAACCGGTTTAAGCCCTCCAGTAAAATATTTTACTGACCGTTCCAAGGCGGTACTTCTTTTGTGGATCTTTTATGTTTTTGTTCTGTCTTGTGTTTGCTATGTTTTGTGCGCGTCTGTTTATATGTGCTTTGTGGTCACCTGCTGGGAAAGGGCTGACCTCTTGGCTCTCGTTTGTGGTGTCTTCTGTGAGTTTGTCACTTTCCCATTGGTATCCTGGGTCAGGTGTGGTACTTGATTGTATCGATTCCTGATCTTTGCACCATTACTTACTTTCATTGTTCTGTGGTGTACTTCTAATGTCATTTCGAGTTTTGCAAGCATATTGTTGAGCATGAGATAGCCGGATGCTTTGATTTAATTGTGGTTTGTGACTGTCAGTGATTTGTGTGTCTTCCTCGCGGTGTCGTGGCTTATCCTGTGGTATGTGATTGTGGCATTACCGGCTCATACTCACTTGGGTTTGACATTTGAGCCGCAACATGTGATTTCCAACAATTTGGTATTTTGAAATGTGTGGACTCATACGAGTCTGTTTAGCCGACTTTAAGCTTACAAACTACAAAGGCTGTTCGGTCGGTAGCTTAACAGTCATACAATATTCGAGCGATCAGCAAATACTCTGATCAGACTGCATGCGCAGGCTGATCTGAGGCTCTGCTGTTCGCACATACCTGTACCACATTGTTGGAAATCTTATGTCACGGCTCAACTTTTTCAACGACAAAGTAGACATGGACGCAAAGATCAGGAATCGAAACAATCAAGTACCACATCTGACCCAGGACATCGTATGGGAAAGTGACAAAAACACATTGTCAAGAAAACACAACACACAAAAAAGCCAAGAGGTCAGTTCATTTCCAGAAGGCGATCGCAAGGCTGCAAGGAACAGACATATCAACATAACAAAGATAAACGTGAGATATCAATACATGTAACAATAAATGAGCCTTTTGTGGGGTTCCGACAATGCGAGACTCAAACCAGGCTCCTTTACTACAGAGAATAGCTAGAAAATTGAAACTTTACCTGTTGCAAGTCTATATATGATTATTTTCAAACAGCGAATAAAAAAGGCGTCGATCAGGCTGCGCTGATACGCAGGCTGGTCTGCGCCTTTGTTGTTAGCAAATCCCGAGGTTTTCTTGCGTCGAGACCCAAATACTATTCATTCAGAGTGGCCTTTTATGTTTTAATCTTTAAGTTATTTCATAGATTTCAGATTTAATGACTATCCATGTATACTAAGAAAGTTGGCTTAATTAAGGAAGATGGCAAAGATGAGGAATCGACACAATCAAGTGCCACACCCGACTAAGAATACCCAATGGCAATTTGTTTAAACACAACAAAACGTCACATAAAGGAGCGCGAAGAGGTCATCCCATTCCCAGCAGGTGATCACAAACCCAGTCAGAAACCCAATAGTGGGCCGTCATCGGCCCGACATGTTATACAGAGCGGCCCGATATGGGTTGCAGACAGAGGCCACCAGGCGGATGTGCAATTCGGCAACTGGTCGGCCCGATATACTCTAAGAAACAATGGGCCGCTGTCTGGCCACTTATTCAGCCGCTGTCTGACCGCTGTCTTTTTTTTTTATAAAATAATTTCCTTCTTTATTCTGCTTTAAATCTGTTCTACTTTTTTTACATTTGAGAATGATGATTTTCATCATTCATTGTTACAGTCCCAGATAAGAGGGACTGAAGGCTTCCTGTAATTCATAAATTAACTTTATGAATATAATAAACAAAATGTCTACACATAAATATTAATTGTTTTGATATTTTTTTCTTCAAATTTTGATTGACAGTGGCCAGATGGTGGCCCACTATGCAGAGCCATTGCCGACATGCCGTCCAAATGCCGCAAGCGGCCCGATATAACTATGCTGGCTGGGAAGCTGCAAGACACAGACAAAACAATATCGCAAAGAAAAATACAAATAAGGAAGACCCACACAAGAAGTACCGCTTTAGAGGCTGGTACATGTACTGTGAAACAAGTTAAAGCCCTCTAGTATTTTTATTACTGACCGTTCCAAGGAGGTGCTTCCTTTGTTAATGTTTTTTGTGTGTGTCTTTGCTTTCTGTGATGTCTGTTTATTGCAGCATTGTGGCTACCTGTTGAGCTGACTTCTTGGCTCTCTTCTGTTTGAGATTTTCTTGTGTTTTGTCACTTTCCAATATGGTGTTATACTTGATTGTATCGACGCCTGATCTTTGCCCTCTCTCTCTTACTTTAAAAACCCAATGGAATGCTACTTTCTACTGAATCATGGGATCATACACTATGCTATGTTTTGTGGCACAAAATGACAATCAATGCTAAATTGTCGCCGTCTAGGATTGTTAGTAGCACTTGAGCTATTTTACTATACAGTTTGTATTCTGATAGATTTTGACATACAGAAAATGAAAGCAATAGGGATAGGATCGTCCAATATGATTTTTAGAGTAGTTACATACAGGCATTTCCTAATTATCATGCGTTTCTATCCACAAGGATTGTTTTATTCTTGTTTTATTCTTAACAGACAGTGTAGATCCTGATGATACTGGTAAATAGTGTGAGTATGATAAAGAAATGATAAGGAAATACCACAATCACAAACTGCAGACAAACCAATGCCACCAAACCAATGCCACCAGGAATTTAAACTAAGAAAAGCAACCAGCTCTCTTTTCCCCGTTTAGATGATTTCAAGACTAGAATGGACATAAAGTACGAGGGGCGTTCAATATGTAATGAAAACAGCCCAGTATATCCCAAAGTTTTATATTTACACACTTCATAAATACTTTCATTAAAAGGTCTGTTACTTGGCTAAATGAATGTACAATTGCAGTTATCCAGCTCATTATCTAATTTACACAAGACACTTTCAAGATAGGGTACTGAAGTACACTGCGATATGAAATAAAACAACGTTTTCTAAAGCAGATTACTACATGGACGAGGGATGTTTTCAGTCTGCTTCTTTGTGTGATAAATATCGATATATTGGCGATTTATACCTGCAAAAAAAATCGATATAATTGCTTGATAATCTATGAAATACCGAGGCTGTCTTTGTGGTTTAAATCCTCCTTGATGCCACATTTTCTGGCATACCAGTGACAGAGTCTTTTTTGCGTGAACGAATACATGGCGAAAATTCATACGAAAATCATTTGTAACATTTTTTCTGGTCGCTTTGATGTTCAATTGCAAGTAATACGGCCGATTTTGAAATATCCATGTTTAATCTCACTCATAAAGTACCCCCAAGTACGTCATTTGAAGTAAGAAAATCACTTTAAAGAATGCCATTATTGGCTAACACTGAAATGAATCAGACAAAATACCGCTTTTCATCGATGTTTGCATCCGGATGCATTATTTGGACATTGTTACACGTATGTACATGTACATAATCTGGTTGGCTGATTTCAGACATTAAAATTATAGGAAACGAAAATGGTATACCACTCAGATGAGATACCACTAGATATTGGTTTCAGTTTGGCTGGTCTGCTGCCTATGCACTCACTGTGTTTACTGAAACTTCGATACAATCCAAATTGTCCTTTCCTGGTACAAAGCCACCTTGCCAATTTTCAAGAATCGTGCGTATTTTAGTATTACGTCCATTGCTTTAAACGACGTCAACGTAAGAGGGGGTAACGTAATAAAACCGTTTGCACGAGACTTCGGTACCGGTCAAAAGTTTGTATCATTATAGCATATAAAGGGGAAATGAGTCAAAAAATATGGATATGTGATTCATGCATGTTAAATGTTTATTTTAGAAAATACAGCATGCCTTTCTACCTTTGTTAAAATGAGTCTTTTCAATTCAGAGGAAAATATATGCAGTATATATTAGTGTGCTTTTTAAAAAGTCTGTAACTCACTGAATTTGGAAAGATTAAATAATGTTTCAGGCACCATTATAACGGCGACGCTTTGATCTTTTGTTTGGCATATGACATTAAATCCTAAAGTGTTTGTGGGTGGAGTTATGAATGGGTTTTCATTACATATTGAACCCCCCTCGTAATGCACAACAAAGTATATAACAATTACAGAATCCCACAATAGGAGTAATAAATTAACAACGAAACAACAACAACAGAACCACCGCCGTAGAACGGATGTACGCAAATACGTATATACGTATTATTTGACGCTGCAAGTATAGGATTATCAGTTGAACAAAACCTGTTTTAAGCGACCATTCAAAAAACAGACATAAACTATCTTAATGACAAATGGTAGCTTAATGAAGGTCGGAGCATTCCGCACTACTTCTGATCTGCATTAAGCGATAATCGGTCTTGAAAACCAAATTTCGTTCTTCTTTTTGAGTGGCCGCTTTAGACAATTTTTTCTGTATTTATTTGATTTGTGGAAGAAAAATGCAACTAGTTGTGTTTAGTTAGTGTCTTAATGTCACACTTTAGAATGCCCTAAAACCATTTCCTGCCATAGGGCTTCGCCCTTGACCCAATGGAGGCAGGAGTACACCCAGACCCCTTCAATAGTGCGTACTCTATAAAACGCCTGAGAAACGTGCCTGATTTGTGTATTCGAGCAGCAAAGGTTCTTGCGAGTGTTGCGAGCAGCAAAGGTTCTTGCGAGTGTTGCGAACAGCAAAGGTTCTGCGACCAGAAAAGGTTCTTGCAAGTGTATGCGAGCAGCAAAGGTTCTTGCGAGTGTATGCGAGCAGCAAAGGTTCTTGCGAGTGTATGCGAGCAGCAAAGATTCTTGCAAGTGTATGCGAGCAGCAAAGGTTATTGCGAGTGTTGCGAGCAGCAAAGGTTCTTGCGAGGGTTGCGAGCAGCAAAGGTTATTGCTAGTGTATGCTAGCAGCAAAGGTTCTTGTGAGTGTATGCGAGCAGCAAAGGTTCTTGCAAGTGTATGCGAGCAGCAAAGGTTAATGCAAGTGTTGCGAGCAGCAAAGGTTCTTGCGAGTGTATGCGAGCAGCAAAGACTCTTGCTAGTGTATGCGAGCAGCAAAAGTTCTTGCAAGTGTATGCGTGCAGCAAAGGTTCTTGCTAGTGCATGCGAAAAGCAAAGGTTCTTGCGAGCGTATGCGAACAGCAAAGGTTCTTGCACGTGTTTAACACTTATCATAGAGGCAGGCAGCCACGGAAGATTTGTTTCTTGTTTACCAGATCAAAGTGTCTGCTGGTTTTATATATATGAAAAGTAATAGTTATACCATGGCTTGTCCGCCTGTACGTGAAGATAATCCACGAGCTTTAGCGAGTGGATTATATTACGTACAGGTGGACAAACATGGCATAAATATGTATACCACCTATATAGGTGTAGACCTTACACATCTCGAGATAGTGTCTGCTTAAGTTGGAGGGGTGGTATAAAAATATGTCTCACATACCCGCTTCCAACCCGTGGAAATGATATAAAATAAACAGCTGCACGTTGATAGACAACTAACGTCATTTAAACGTTAAGTAACGTAATCATTTTATCATGCATTACAGCATATTCTAGATCACTGGATGTTTATTTTTTTTATTTATATTATAATGCGATATTAAACAGTTATTTCATGCTAGTTTGTAGTATAGTCCAAACATTTACCCTGAGGTGCCGTGGACGACCTGATGCACTATTTCATGAGGCCGAAGACGATTGGGTAATAATTAATAATAGTGAGCAATAAAAAGAATGCAAGAAAAACAATGTATTAATCGAGTGAAGATGGGATAGAAGAATCCATCCCTCGCAATCACTTATTGTTATCCATGAGCTGTAGCCACACGTCGATAGACAAGTGGCGTGATTGACATATACATGTGACGTTATCATTTTATCATGCATTACAGCGTATTCAGGTACTTCTGGATACTTTTTTTTTAAAATACGATAATGTCTTTTTTTATGATGGTGAGCAAGAAAAAGAAGCTGTTAATCGTGTGAGGATGGGATAGAAAAATCCGTTCCTCACAATCATCATTTGTCATCATTAGGCAAGCCTTGAGATGCTAACGGGTGATCCTCGGGATGAATTTTCCTATCCCACCCTCACACTCACGATAGATTTCAAAATTATCACATTTAAAACACATGGTTGCAGAAAAATCTTTATCAAATGACGTCGCATCTTGGAGTGATATAACGCCATGTAATAAAATCGAGAAACCACTAGTAGATTACAGATCTAAAACATTACGTTATGACGTCTATTATAACGCTGCGCATAAGATCGCAAAATTGTGACGTTGTCACGCCAAAAATGAGATTTTTAAGTAATTTTTAATGACATGCAGTAAAAAGAATCTGACATTAGCGCTCCTGGTTTTTTAATCAATTAAAATCAATGCGAAAACGACTTAGTGATAAAATGCTCAGCAACTCTCGCATTTTTCGCTTCTCCCAAACTCATTGAATAAATTCAATGAAACATAAGCACTCATGTAGTGTAAGATTATCTACATATTTAACGGTAAATTTAAATTACCATTGGATTTATCAAATGTGGCGTTTTTAGGAGGCTGTAATAAAATAGCAGCAAAAACGGAAACTGGTCAAATACTGTTGTCTGGCTCTTTTCTTTGAAGACTTTCGACGTAAACAAAAAAACGCCATCCATTTCAATTCCCTTGTTTCTAGTCGTACCTAGGTCATTAGTGTGTGTGTGTGTGTGTGTGTGTGTGTGTGTGCGTGCGTGCGTGCGTGTGTGTGTGTGTGCGTGTGCGTGTGTGTGTGTGTGTGTTAAACACTAGTGGCAGACCAAACCAGATATTTTAGCACAATCTCTCTATGTAAATGTCTTGCTGGTGCAACTAAGATCAATGATTGTTAATTTTTTACAGATAAGAAAGCACAAGTGCCAATAAGCTGCGTTACAGAGGGGGTTAGTCTCAAGTGACTTTATGAAACATTGTACAGCACGGTTTATCTCCCCTCTATCTTTGTGGACATAACCAAGAAGATTTAAACACGTTTCTCTATGACATACAGTATTAGAATTCAACAGTCTGATCATCTTCTTGACATCTTCAGTGGCTTGAGAGTTCTGTCCAAGAGCTCTGTGATTAAGATAAAGAAGAAACAACTGCAGGAAATGTCCATCAACAACACCCCACAGATAACACTCAAGTAGGCTAAATTGTTTACGTAAGAGCTCTAAGGGCGTTATATAGGACCTTATCATCTCGTAATTTACAGCAACTGGAGTAATCTGTTGCTCATGTGGAAAGAAGTGTACACACGGCTGGCTATAATCTCTCAATAGTTCAATTGGTGTGATATCTTGTCTGTCTCGAACTGCTTGTACCAGTACGTGTATGTCTGGATTATATAATATCTTAGGACAACTGCAGACACACAAGCATGCATTTTCTGTGATGGTAAATGATGATAAAACATCTAAAGACAACTTCTGGTACCCCAGCATTAACAATGCTGATGCCTGCTTTATTTTAGCAGATGAATTAATAGGATCAGCTAGGAACCAGGCCTTGTCCTTGAGAATATACTGTACAGCTTCTGTTGGTTTATTTATCCTTTGTACAATTTCACATGATAAGAGACTAAGATGAAGAAAGGGTAAGATGATTGATAAGGCTCTTTGTGTTTCTTCTTCAGTGTGAATTGTTATTCTTCTGGTTCCAGCTAAATCTGAAATAGTGTGTACGAGCGCTTCCTTCACGTGTTTGATTCTAGAATCTCTATCATAACGGAGACAATTAATATATGGTTGATAAACATATTTGAAAGTTATCACAGGGCGGACTTGCCATGTGGTTATTAGAGTATCTCTTAGAGATTTTACTCTCACATTTAGTCTTACCAGAGGACCTCTTCGCCTTATTGGAAATGTCCTTAAATAAAAACCTATATTGTCAGTTTGCAGATTATAAAGTACATCGCGTATTGCACAATTCAAAATCCAGTCTATTCTGGCAGCTAGTTTCCGCCTCAATTCTGGTTTAGTAATTCGGTCAAGCATATTTTCTCCGGGAATAAAATAATTCGGAATCTTCTCATCTCTGATCCATAAGTGAATCTGTCGTAAGCACATTATAAGACAGCCCACTAAGTTTTCAGGTACCCATAGTTCACTTGGTGTGTTTTCCAGAATATATAACATACATGTTTTGAGGTGATAAGATGTCAATGTGTCCTCTTTAATATATTCCTTTATGAGCTCTTTCTTAATGATCTTAAGAAGAATGTAACATTTAAGCTGTACAGAATTAAACTGGGTCACAAGTAAACGCTCCTGATGTGAGAAAGATATTCTCCATTGAAATTGCTTTTCATCACTGGCTGGGTGACAGGCGGATACGCCAATAAATCCCAGAGATTTACATTGTTTTATCAGTTCCTTGGAAGGCCAACCATGAATACGTCGCCTTGATAACCATTTGCGTGCACATTTTGGCCAATCTGAACACGACAAGGCAACTACAAGATCTGATGATATTATGCCTTTTTTAGCGTCTTTGTGGATTGCTGGGCCTTCCTTTCGATGCATTTCTGTCATCGTAAAACTTTCCAAGCCAGAGTTTTGGACCAAACACACCCTATTGTTTATGTCAACCGACAGATGATGAAACTTATTTAACTTTAATTCAGGACACTTCTCCCATTGAACGTCTCCATTATGTACCAGTTGTAGACTTACATATCCAGGTTGCTCATCTGGCACCAATAGGTAACTGTTAGAACTGGGACAGTTAGCAATATCAGTGATCACTGGCATGTGAGGAAGTATCATAGCTCCATCAATGTCTGGTTGCAAACCTTCTGTATAGGTGCCTTCATACTGACTACCAAATACATACAGTGAAGAAGGTGCGACTGCAATTGTATATAAGATTTCCCTTGAAATAGCTGCCTCCATGTTTATATTTCTGTTTTCAATTGTGGCACCAAGATCTTCCATGGCATTAAACAGAGACAGAGATAATGATCTGTGATGTTTCATTTCGTCTCTGCTCGGTACTATATTAGGATCTGAAATAAATATTGAAGAGATTATGGGATTTATCACAAATATTTTAAACAACTTTTGTAAAATGATATGAGCTACGGAATGAGATTTCCAACAATGTGGTATGTGCGACCAGCAAAGACTCAGACCAGCCTGCGCATACGCGCAGACTGATCAGAGCCTTTGCTTGTCGCTTGGATATTCTATGCCTGTCTAGCTACTGATTAATCATCATTTGGTGTTTCTAAGCTTAAAAAAGGCTACACAGGCTCGTCTGAGTCTATTCATGTCAAAATGCCATATTGTTGGAAAACACGTGTTACGGACAATGATCGATTAAAATTCCCTCTTTATAATAGAATATTCACTTAGCGACACCAACAGTAAGTTCTGGGAACAGATATATAATTTCTATTGAAAATAAATTCATTATAACAGAATTGTTACAATCTGTTGGACAATTTTGTGATCAGAACAAGGTCTTTTGGCATGAATAGGTTTCTGTCTCACTTGATAAGTGGGAAGCTTTGTGCATTTTGATGCAATATGAAATTGAGCTGATGTATACATTTGGAATAATAGCATTAAAATAATTCATTTGTACAATATTTTCTTTTACCAAATGATTATTATGTTGAAATCTGGTAATGGTCAGAAGGAGCTCTAGCGATAAGGCGTATATTTTCCCTAGTTGACATGATTACAAAACCTTAATTTTCAAATTGCCCTAATGTTTTTAAAATTGGTCTGTTCCGGTTGTAAAATTTACATAGAAAGCATAAAAATAGGTTTCAAAACGATTCATCATTTACAAAACCGTTAAAACTTGCGCCTTCTACTCCCACCCCTCATTTTACGTCTTTAGACTGGGTGCCGTTAAGACGAGAGTTTTAGTAAATCCTTTGCAGGTTTTCAAAAAGTAAAAGTGCTAAAATATTAAGGATATAAGTGCCCTTCCTTTTCGAAACTTTGCGATATTCCTTCTGCGCATGCGTACGAAATATACTTAAAATTGTGACGTTTGCCATTGAAAAGATGAAACTGGCGACTTTCAGTTTGTTTTTAGATGCTTTCCCCCCTAGACCCAAGATGCCCTTTGGACAATTAAAATGCCGCTATACAAATATATAACATATGTAAAAGGCGTCTTGGGTCTAGGGGGGGGGAGGGATTGTATAAGCGAAAGAAGACATCAAATATCTGACAAAAAATAGACCACTTTGCAAGATGGTCGTTTTTATTGTACATCAACTGTATAAATAGTTTTACTGTACATAGCGTGATAAGACGATTGGTACCCTTGTTTAACGGTCTAGTTCCCATATATGTTACTGAATAACAAGTACAGTTGATGATCGAAATAAATTCTCATTCAATAAGAAGTAGATTTAATACATGCATTAAGGAAATCCCGTTTTAAATAAACAAATTCGGGGGCAATGGTGCATCGACGGCCCGTCTATATATATTTCTTAAATAAAACGAACGTCTCGTTTAGGGAGATTACTCGCCTTATCGCTAGAAATTCTTTCTTTATATCAGCGAAGTAACTTTAACATCACAGATGGCTTGGAAGAAACAGTGTCGTTATAAAAAGGGTTGACTGTACATGTAACCAGTATGACGTCCATTTTTACGAATGCTTAGCAAAACACGTCGCCGCATTAAATTTCCGTAACGGTGTATGAGCACGTTATGGATACGTATGCCATGCTAAGAGAAGTACATATTGGGGTCACTTATCGCATCCATTTGATGATTCGACCTGGTCCTCCGACCCAATTCATCCTATACGTGTTCTATGGGGTTCATGAGTGGGGATGAAGCAGGCCAAGGCAAGACGTTGACGCTATTTGAACATGGACTGTGTGGTTATTTAATCTTTGTGTGGCATACTGGAAAATGCCAGGCCCGTTATTTTGCATGAAATGATTAATTATCTCTTGTGCACAAACCCCCTAAACGTCGATCAATAATGGTTGCTGGTTAAAACGATTTCATAGGTGAGTTAACGTGTTAACGCGATAATGACGTAACATTGTCAAACGTGCGCGACCAGGTCTTGCACGAACTCTTAAAGACCCAGTACTGTTGTACCGGTTCATAACATTATGAATAGTCTGTCTAGAGCAGCCAAAATCATGCGCGATATCAGTAACCGTAGACCCCGCATTGAGCATGCCAAAAACTTGGTTTCTTTAATCTTCTGAAAGACGTGTCGTCACTAAATGCAAGCGTTTTGTAACAATAAATTAACTTTTTTATTATCAGTAATCAGCTGCCAATGGCTTCTTGTCGATTTGAATGTCGCACGTTGATGCATATGACCTGGCTTTGCACTGTTCAATCAGGTCGATCAAGATGGGGTCGGACGAAACTATTTAACATCATTCCCTTATTAGCCATTCCTTAATGTAGATACAAGGCTCACCTAGTTTCAAGCAGTTTAGATCCAGAGTCTGACATTTTACGACCTGATCTACATCCAAACTGCTTATAAATATTACCAGCAGCCATCGCTTGTGATCTTTACATATTTGTTAATACCAGGCCGTGTAGCGCAGTCGGTAGTCTAGCTCCAAGACCTTGATGTTTTTGTCAATTTTACTTTACTTTTCATTCAGTATAATTTGATTTCATATAGCTAGTCTCATCTCTCTTTGACATCATTCTATCCTCACCTAATTACAAATTTTGCTATCAAAGAGGAAAGGAAGAGAATAAAGAAATAATTGTTCTAAAATAAAATTATCAAAAAAGAATTTATCAGACTAGTGGCTAGTCTAGCGCAGTCGGTAACTGCAGATGCGTGTCTGACTGCAGATCAAGGGGTCAGTTAGTTTGATCCCGGCCCTGTCCGATACTTTTGTGAAGATTGATCATGAAATAAATTAATTTCTACGGTTATTCTCCACCATTCCGTTGATTCATTCAAGAAGGGTTGCAGTCAGGAAAAGCCAAAAGTATATGCACGAAGTACTTGTTGCCGCTTGTTCAAGCTTTGTTAGGTGAACTGACCGTCCCGATATGCTCGTAGCTGCTGACTGGGACGTTAAACAACAAATCATAAAAAGTTTTTGTTAGGATACAACACGTCTCTTATCTCCCATTAATGCCTAATGGAATGTCCTGAATTGGACTGGTCCACATCCGCTGTTGGGCGGTATTTGTCATGTCTATTTAAATTTTAACAGAACATTATGTTTAACTAACTGTGGCGACCCTGATCAGACGGTGTACCATGTTGCGTCTAATCTGGATCCGCACTGTTTGTCAATTTCCAAAAATAAGGGTGGGTTAACCCTACCTATCCAGGCCCTCTTACCTCTTGACTAGTAAATTTTGTTTTCTTCCCCCTGGAGTCGTTATAAAAAGCATTTAAACAGTTTCTTAACCGATGGAACCTTCCTTCTTCTTTGTAAGGGATTCAAAGTTTTCTGAATTACCGAGACCCCCCCCCCCGCACTTACTCCTTCCCCAATATAAGTTGGGTGTTCAACATCATGCGCTGCGCGGATCAAGAGGGGGGCAGGGGGTCCGGACTCCCTGAAATTCTCAAAGCTAACGAGCTATTAAATGGCGTTTCGCAAGCGGGCCGATGTTGGCACGCTTTTAGTGGTATTTGGATCCTCTCTCCCCTAAAGAAATATATTGTCAGTGTTGCAGAGTTTTACCCCCTCTGACAAAACTTTCTGGATCCGCGCCTGAAAAGATTCAATATATCGATAATTCGATGCAAAACCGGCAGGCGCATTTCTCGAGCGTGTCCAAGTGTGTAGACCAGGGCCCGGAATTACAATGCCTCCTTAGAGTTAAGAAACCCTTAAGTTAAGTATTGATTTTTCAGGATGCGAAAAATAATGTTTAAAACTGATTAAAATCAAAATAGTTTTAATTTTTCCGAAGATCACAATGATTTCTTTGACCATAAATACAACACCGATCCAGGCAATTTATTTAGCATTTAATATAGCATCTTGAAATAGCAATACTTAACTTAAGTCTTGCTTAACTTTAAGGAGGCATTGTTATTCCGGGCCCAGACGTGTAGAAAAATGTATATACTCATACGCACTAAATGTTATCTTAAAAGCTTTTTTGCATCAACGGCACCAAATTATGAGGTGTCGAATTTATGTACCGATTAAATGCCAAGCTTGCTTTGGGCCAAAATGTCCCGGACTCGTTTACAAATCGTATTGTTGGTTTTATTTTAGGAGAAACCCACGCTCAGGGTCGTTCTACACACCTGTGTCGAGAGACTCTGGTCAATAAACAACTTTTCAGCTGCGTTTAGGCGGCAAGTAGTGAAAGTTTAGCGTAGCATCAGACTATTTTCTTTCTTTTCATTTATTTTTTATATAGCCATTGCACATTCAAGCAGTATCAAGCCAGTTCTCGACATCTACGAGGATAAGAACTCCCCCAAGTAACAAGCCTTCAAATATGATACGCATTTACAGGAATTTGCACACTCTGATGAGAGTTTATCATTGCAAATGTGGGGAAAAAGTAAAAACGTGCACAGACCATGTATTTATGTTGCAGCAAACTGCCCTTGGTATTTCAAAAGCTAAATGACTGTTATTGGTTTAAACAGCCAATACTCGTTCTGATACACTCGTTATCGGGTATATACGGAAATCTCCGATCAGCAGAAAGTAGTCCCGTAAAAATTAAATTTCACATGGAGCCGTTTCCGTAATGATAAACGGCGAACACATGGTTGTTTAAAATGAAACGATAAAAGAAGTGTTTTGACGACTAGTTCACTCAGAATAAATGCATCATCTCCCAGAACATATAAATCAAGATATAAAAAGGAGATAAAGCAAAGTTAAGGACTCAACAGTAAATAAAACAATAAAACTGAATACCGGAGCAAAAGAAATCCAATAGGTAAACCAGGCGGGCCTGACAAACAGCCAAAGCATCAGGCCACTACCATCTCATCAATAATTCAGTGCCGGACCCAAGGGGGGGGCCTGAGGGGCACGTGCCCCCCCGAAGAGGCTGTGAGTGCCCCAAAAAAATTGAGCTAGGTTCTAATTTACGCCAAACTTTTTTCTGCTAACGCGTCTCAAACTCCATAAAAATACCCCAAGAGGACAGCGGGAGTCCGAATTTGGCTTCTACAAAAAGATCAGAAGATCGCCGCTAATCCGATGCCCCAGGCTTGTCAACAAGAAAAGATATGGCATTAAGTGCCATATCAATGAACTCGGCTTTAGCAGATAAACAGTTCGTTCTTTCATTACATCACAAGCTACATGTGAGTACATGTATCAACAAACCGAATGATGTACACAAACACAATCAATCAATTATTCACTCAATCAATCAATTATTTTTTACATAAACAACAATGAAACCTCCCTCCGTGATGAAACTATCTCCAGGTAATTATCTTATAAGACAGAATCGCATAAGGCAAATCTTACCGTTTAAGTTTAGGCCTTTAACTGCTCATATACGCATGTAAGGAACTTATAGAGCATGGTTTTAGGCTCTGTTTTTTGAAAACAGAATAGACCTTGAGATTATCGAACTTTGCTTTATTTACCAGACGCCTATATATTGTTTTAAGCCGCGAGAACCCCGACTTTGTTAAAAGCAGGGACCACTCTGAGCGCCCGCGCAGTCCCATCGGCGCCTTTGTTTTTACATGTAGATTCAAATGTATGATAAAAGAAGTCAGGAAAACCGTCAGGTTTGATCAATTTTAAACTCTTTGTCGGACCAGATCTGGGACCAAACTTTCTGCTTATTTATCAGCAGAGGCTCGCTGATAGCAATGTTTAAGATCAAAGAAGCCGCTATGGGTTCTGTTGCACGACGTGGTAACAATGACCAGTGACCTATATATCGGTCACTGCCTTGACGCTGGAAAACGGATGTAGCACATTCATTAAACATAGGTTTCCGGCCGTGGGTAGTTTCGGCTGTGTCGTTTTCGGGCTGGTTTTAGGATGGGTCGTTTCTGCATATTCTGATTGAATCTGATTGTTTTATAAACTTGCCAAAACTCCGACTGCATTGATTTTTCCACGAAATCGTACATGCGCGCATTCTCGCAAGAGCGTTCACTGGTACAAAATAACCAAACAAAACTGGGCTCTTTTCTGAAATAATTATTGTGTACACAAATAGGTGCTGACTTTCTTTTATTTATTTATTTTTTATATAAATTTCCAAAGATCCGTCTGCATTAAACACTACCCAGGCCGAGTACCGAAAGCTCAAGAACAAGAACACTTACAGGGAAATAACTAACAACAATCGGGCAAATAATGTTTGTGGACAAAAATATGTACTGAAAAGAGAGCATTCCAGATCTGACTCTATTAAACACTTGAACACTTGGAATTTGCCTCTGTACTATTATAAGCAAATAAAGTTATCAACTATGTGCAGCAGACGACTTAAGCAGGCACCATTTGGACGAACATATGGGCCGAAAATTAGGTGCATAGACCCACTTGATTGCTGTGCATGCATGATTACTTCACGCATGTTAAATGCATTACTGTATCTGCCGCATTTATGTTTATATGAACAGCGTACACGCAGGAAGAATACAGAGACCGAAATATAGTGGATGGCTGCGCTTTCATGTTTAAAGGGTGTGATAAATTAAATGAGCTGGCCCAACTACTAAAGCATTTACAAGAAATCTAATCAAGGAACGATGTGAAAGCGCCAGGTCATTCAGTTTATGACATGTATGCGTGACTGAGATATATCCTTATGCAATGACCAGCACGTGCACACTGCTGTTGGTTATACATGTAAGGTATGATAGCTCAACTTGCGACATCAAATTTCTGAGAACTAACTATACTATAGCCCCTGTATTAAACAGAGTAGTATTTAAAAATTCTGAAAGGCAGGTTTTATCATGAAACGGCTTATTTCCATTCATTGGATTACACTACGAGGCGTTGTTGACCTGATTAACAGCGATATTCATACGCGCATCACGCTGGTTTGCAGTGTCCATTCATAGAAAACAATTAAATAAGAGTTACTGTTCCTGAAATGACCGAATAACCGTTAAAAAGTGACAGGGGAGCTTCCCAGTTTGCAAAAACACCATTTACTCAGTAAAAGTTCAACTTTCGAATGAAAATCGGCAACAAAAGACATATTTTTGAACAACTGCACTGTGGTTTATGTTTCACTCACTATCATTTCAAAGCAAACAGCCATTTTAACACGAACTATTTCTTCAAAGTGTAGAAATTTCGAAACCAGATATAACTCTCTAGAATAGCTGATATTGAACAGATCCCGAGTTCCAAAAATGTCGGAGTTGTTGATAACACCTATCCGACAGCAGAAGGCGAGATCTCATTTAGCCCCCCGCCAATCAGAATGTCGGACAGCGACTGCGTCTTAATTGACAGGACAAATCTTACACCTATGCAAATTTAAGAAGCATGTGGTCGATAAACACTGAATGATTTTAATATTTAAACAAATCTTCAAAAAGGGGGGGGGGGGCACTTATCCCCAGTCCCAAGACTGTGGGGATGGAGTGTGTGCCCCCCCCCCCCCCTTTTCATTCTGCTGTTGCTTCCATTGCGAATCCCATGTAGTCTAGTCGCAAAATTAATAAGTAATAGCTGTGCCCCCCCATTCTCCGATCAGACTAAGAGAAATTAAAAAGAGAGACCCATTCCCTAGGCTACTGCCGTGCTGTCCAGGGGGTGGGGGGGGTACTCTGATAGTTTCATACATATGTAGGCTCGAAACATTTTTTGGGGTTCAAAATTTTGAATTTCAATATTTTTGGGGGTTTTCAAAAAATGAATATTATTTTTTGGGGTATAAAATTTTGTATATTTTTTTGGGGTCATCACAAAATTGGACTATATTTAAGGGTCATATCTAAGCATTTTAGGGTCTTTTCTTAAGGACAATGTACAGAATGGGGGATATTTTTGGGGGTTGTTAAAATTTCAAATACTTTTTTGTGGTGCTTGAAATTTCGGATATTTTTTGGGGTGAATGGTAGTGCTGGGCCCGAGCCTACGTATGAAGAAAAAATGAGAGTACCCCCACCCATGGGCCGTGCTGGGCCTATGTAATTGGGCTGGGGGTGAATGAAAAAGTACAAAATACAGGAGATAGGAACCTTTGCCCAATTTTTTCTTAGGTGTGGACTTAATTGTTTTTCCAGCGTTTATTCTTTTCAAATTTTAAGCCCCCACCCGTTCCTTCATCGGGGCTCTGCTGTTTTCTGAACATTGGGCTGACTCAGACTTGCATTGCAATTGCTGTGCCCCCCACATACACACGGGAACCTTACCAAAGCACCAAGAGCATGACAATGAAATGCAAAACTCATAGTTAGGAACAAAATGTTTGAGTGTCTAACCTACTTAAAATTGAGGTTATAGAATATGGAAAATTGGGCTTCAAAATGGCTTGAAATGTATTCTCAGCGACGTAGATTTTAAAAAAAATCTGAGGGGTCATCCCCCCTCTCCTACTCTCCCCCCGCTCGCGGCTTGCGCCGCTCGGTTCAAGCGTTCGACTTTCAGTGCCCCCCCCCCCCGTAATCAAACCCTCTGGGTCCAGCCCTGAATATGTAAGTATTTAACGTGAGATCAGATCAAAATTGAAAGCTAGAGATCAGAAGCCTATCAGCTAGTTTTCATTGAATAGTTCAATAAAAATAAACTAACCTGTAAAATTTCGACCATGTTGCTACATTTCGTGTGATTCCTTTTAATTTGATAGGCAACATGACCATGTTCTGAAAAAAGGTGACTTTGACCTATTGATATTTGAATATTTGATACAATGTCACTGTGTTCATGATTCCCTTTAAAAACGACGATGTGTTTTGACATATTGACCTCATTCCCAAGGGTCGTGGGTGGAGGGGGCTGGGCAAAATATTTGCTACCATGTTGCTGCATTCCTAATTCCATGATTTTCGACCTTTGACCCCTAGGGTCAGGGGGGCTGCGGGCAAACCATTTGCTACCTTGTTTTGTGATTCCAATTAATTTGATATGCAACATGATCATGTTCTTAAAAAAAGTTGAATTTTTTTACCATTTGACCCAAAGGTCAAGTGGGTGGGGTGGGGGATTTATGGCCAAAATTTACTACCATGTTGCTATATTTCGTGATTCTATTTAATTTGATATGCAACATGACCATGCCCTGAAAAGTTGAATTTTGACCTATTGCCCTAGTCCCCAGGGTGGGGTTGGGGGGGAGGGTGGGTAGGGGAATCTGCGGGAAAATATTTGCTACCATGTCAGTGCATCCGTGATTCTCTTTAATTTGATATGCAACGTGACCATGTTCAGAAAAGATTGAATTTTGACCTTTGATTCCTAGGGTCAGGGTTGGAGGGGGGGGGGTCTGAGAGCAAAATATTTGCTACCATGTTGCTACATTTCCTGATTCCATTTAATTTGATATGTGTCACGGGTTGTTTACTACTCTGCCAGGAACCATAGTGGGCCCGTACACCCATTCTCAAGGGGGTTCAAGGGTCAATAATTACAATGACATGGATATCGGTTCACTCAACATTAATTTGACCTCTCGGCACACCTGAAGATATATATTATTGTATCCTAAATAATAGGAATATCCTTATATAAAACTCCTGAAATTGATATATCCCTTTGAGAGTTATCGATCTGAAGCCAAAAGTGTGACGCCACGGACGACGACGACGACGCCACTGCCGCCGATGACGGCGCAGGAGTCATGATCCCGATGTGCCATCCTTGTTTCGCAGGCGACACAACACCAACTACAGGTAAGACAATTACGGAATGATGAATGTCACACTCGAGGTGTTTATTTTGTCAATTGTTGTTTGTCAATGTTTCGGTTAATGTTTTGGTTTGACATCCACGACAACTGTTGTGTTCATATCGAGTAGCCTCAGTAGGTCACATTTTTCGCACGAAACTGGTCCTAAAAACGACACGTCCCCCACTTGCATTTGCAGTATATAGAACAAAAACACATAATAATGAAGAAACGTGCAGGACCTATTTATATATAAATCAGCACATGTCTATGAAACGTCCATACCGACGTATACAGTGAGATTTGAGCTTTTAAGTTAAACCAAGTCCATATCTTTGTTTATACTTTGTGCATCAAATGCTCTGATCATTATCTGCATTTGGACAAGATATACTGTATTCTCACTGATCGCACAATCGATAAGTATCTATTTCTCTTGCACTTGCTCTACATATAGCATACATGTATCGACAAGACCAAATTGTATTTGATCATACTTTAAGACTTATTTGCTTAACATTTAGGATACTTTCAATACAATAGAGAAATAATAGAATGCAAGTGTTTCCTGGGAAGGTTGATTTGTTAGAGCGCCTTCCACTGGACATTCAACAATCTATTTTACGTAGCTAACCCCTGAAAAAAGTGAGAATGATCAGGAAATACCACAGTCACACACTACATACCTATACTAAAACCAAGTTCTAATCGGTCACCTTACATTTTACGCTAGTTCAAAAATTGAAACGAAGGGTATACAAAATTCATCTTTTTTAAGTGAAGCTATACTTTGTCGAGACTCTGCAAGTTATTTCATTTAGAAATGACGTATCCTTCTTGCACGGATGAAGTTAGAGAAAAGGTACCCTCATTTGAAAAAGGCACACGTTTTCTACGATATAAACCATAACACAGAACCCTTTTCAATTAACGTTTTGTTTGTTTGAAGATATTACTGGCTACCATGATATAAGAAGAATAAACCTCAAAAGGTTTGTCTCCATCGGACTCGTCGTTTTCGCTACTCAACAACATCAAGACAAACATTTTTAGCAGGTTAATCATTGCAATACAGCTTTAAGCTTGCAATTTACATAGATACTTTGCACTGCTCAGTATGCTTTATTATCAGCGACAAGGCATTGAAATCTTCAGCGATTATTCAATATCACCAGACGTCACCGTTCTTCTTTCAAAATTGAAAAACAAAAATATTATGCTACCAAATCGATTTTTTCAAATCTCACATTGAAACCGGAAGTGTACAATAGTTGTAAAACTTTAATCGCAAAAATGGACTAATCAAGTTCAACTGTGTTTCGCCTACAGTGTTCAAATAAAATTAAGCGTATTTAACAATTTTACCAGGAATTACTGTTGCAACATTTAAAAATGCGCAAAAATTCCACCATAAGCAAAATTTCAAATGTTTGGTGTTTTTTCAAGTCGGACAGACCAGTTTGTAACCACTTAAACGTCAATTTTATATAAAAAAAAACTTCTCTCAAAACTATTTATTCTTAAAAAAAGTATTTTTTTTTTGCATATTAAACCAAAACAACTTTGAAGAAAAAGAAAACTGTTAAAACACTGCTAAACGTTTGCCCATTAAAATGCACATATATAGGCAAAAAATCATTTCAATTTTATAAGCGTTCGGGCAGAAATAATGTGTTTGAAAAATGATTGATTAGAATATGGTTTTAGTATACTTCCTATAAATTTAGCTTTAAAAAGAAGCATAACAAATGTTCACATTTACATAAAGCTTTACACGAAGATTTATGGTAGTGATTTCTTCATTCTAATTAACAAACATCATCATAGATGGATCACAAAACTATTTGTAAGACAAAATATGCTTATCTTTTATAACTATTTCCCTCGCAAATGATAGGGTATAAGTATATTTGAATGGTGATTTATGGCAAAAATAAAGCATTCCTTTAAATATAAAAGGGTGTTTGTTTTTATAATAAAGTGGTTCAAATTGGGTCACTGATTGACGTTGGAGCGTAGATTGGAACAAAGTTTGAAAAGTGAAATAGTTACGGAATAAGTAATTGTTTGTAAAAGTTGATATTTCCGATTGGCCTACCATTCTAGACAACATCTGTTTTACGAGGGGTGTATAAATATGAATGCATGTAGCTTCATATAACTTTCTGGATATAGCATGCGACAGTCTGCATACCTAGTTTTAAACCCAATCACGGTTTATAACAGCTATGGTTTCCTCTTTAATTACACGACGGTGGGTCAGGCCTCAGACTCTATGACGGCACTGACGTAAAGCTTTAATCGGTGGGTTGGTGCCTGATGCTTATCTGTAGCTGGGCCCACCGTGGCTCAACTTGAGGTTTTCATTTGATCTCACGATCTGTGAGTCATGAGTCCTTTTCTTTGTTTCATCATGGTGTTTTAATTTGATTAGAGTGTTTCTCCATGATGATACATTGCGTTAGTTAGATGGCCTCCATGCGAGCTGAACATTTCGTGTACTTCAACAACAGCAGAATCTAGGGCTAAGATTTGATACCAGTAAAATGCATGTAAGCTCCCCGGTCACTTAGGCTGCTGTCCGTTCTAAGGCGGTGGTTGTGTTGTTGTTGATTTTTCGTTTATTGTTACTCCCATTCTGGGAGTCTATAATTGTTTTATATTTTGTAGTACGTTACTTTATGTCCATTTTAGTATAGCAATCATCTTGGTGGGAGGAGAGAGCTGGTTGCTTTGCTTAATTTGTCTTCCTGGTGTCTTGTGAATGTTGAGTGGCTCTTCCTCGCGGTGCTATGGGGTAGTCTGCGGTTTGTGATTGTGGTATATCCTGATCATACTCACTTAATATGTTATATATACACGGAACAAAATTTCTAATTGGTCACTTTTTGAACTCATTGTTTCTGATCAAGCGCTTATTAGCACTTATTATTGAAATTATTTTTTGTCTATAAATGTGCAGTTTAATGGGCAAAAGCGGTCTTTCAGAAAAGTTGTCTTTCAATCCACGTATTTTTGGTTGAAAATGCAAAAATATGCTTATTTGAAGAAAAATGGTTTTGATTGTATCAAAGTTAAGTTCAATTGGTAATAGACTGGTCTAGTCGACTTCAAAAAACACCAAACACTTGAAACTTTGACTAAAGTGGAATTTTTACGATTATTTTTAAATATCACATTTTTCGAGATTTTTAAAATTCATTAATGTCTATTAGTAGCTTTTGCAAAAATTGTTGTATACATTTTATTTTATCTGGACAAGATAGCTTAAACAGAATAGAAATTGATTCGTCCAGTTTGCGTTGACAAACATTTAACTGTTGCTGCGCACTTCCAGGTTGAATGTAAAACTTAAAAAGTCAATTTGACGGTACTTTGCCTTATCTTTTTTTTAATTTCCAACTAGATTAGTGGCGTCAAGTAGTAATACATAATCGCTGAAAATTTCAATGCCGTATCACCGATAATAAGGCGTACAGAACAGTGAGAACTTCCTATGTAAACTGCATGCAAAAAGTTGCATTTCAATGGTTTAGCTGCTGGTAGTGTTTGCCATCATGTTGTTACGTAACAGAAAAGAGGAGTTTGTTTCAAACGAATCATTTGAAATGAGTTCGTCTTTAATCAAGGGAATCAGAAACATTTTCATGCATACAAAAATACAAATGGATGGCATTTCTGTGGAATAGTTCATATTGTAGGAAAAAATGTGACTTTTTGCAATGAGGGTACCTTTACTCTGGCATCGGCTGTGGAAGACGTACCAGTCATTATTAAATGAAATGGCACGCAGAGTTTCGGCAAGGTATTAGTTGATTTTTATAAGCATGAATTTTGTAAAAATGGTGACCAATTAGAAATTTTGCTCAGTGTATGCTACGTTTCTTGTAAGGACTATATGCGACCTTTAAACTGGCACTAGACCTAATGAGAAACACAGTATACATATCGAGTTATAGTCCTTTGAATAAGGGTCACTCTGGTTTACTAAAAACTCAATGCTTCGACCATATACCATTCATAAAGACGAGCGTATAATTCTTAAATAAACAGTTCAAATTTATTACATTATCAAGAAAGTAAGCCAATGTTCTTATATAATGAATCTGTGAAAGTTGCGAACATCCGACACGTTTTTGTTAAATTGCATCAAATCGTTTTCACTAAGTTTCTTCATGCTTTCAAATAAATGGTAAACAAAATGCCACCTTTCAGTTTTTAGTTAAACTTATCTCTAACAAAATGCACGAAGTAGCATTAAAACTAGAAATTATGTTTTTGAAACACTATGCCCCCAATCCTTTGCTTGTCAAGAAGGGTTGAAATCTTTTATAGCACAAGGGCCATCATCCTCTATCAGCTGACCTAATCTAAACTAAAAAATAATTTCACCCAGTAATAAGCTGACAAAGTTTGAAGCTATAAAATGCTTCAAGGTATCTTTATCTAAGTTTTCAATGCCCATTTTTTTACGAAAAGCATTAACTTAAATATATTTACTTACTTTTTTTAATTTTTCACCAGGTAATTTACTCATCATCTTCCACCAACTGACCATGTTTGTAGCTGCTAGCTATAATTATATTCTAGATATCTTGATTACAAGTTTTCATTGCCTAAACTTGCAAAAGGCAATAACTCGAAAAAATAAAAATAATAATAACTTTTTTGTAAATTTTCACCAAGTAATTTACTAATTATCTTCTCCCAACTGACCATGTTTAAAACTACTAGCTGTAATAGTTTTTTGAGATATCTTGATTACAAGTTTGCAATGCCAAAATTTGCAAAGTGCTATTACTCGAAAAAATAAATAGAGTATACTTACTGTTTTGAGGTGAATACCAAATATATTTCATCGAGTGTGCTGAAAACATCAGCAATTTCATAAGATGACACATATTTGGTATTTACTAAAAATAAGTAAATTTTCTTTTTATTTTATACTTTTTAGAAGATGTACAGTTAATAAATTAACGGTGCTTCAAGCCGAATCACAATAATGTAAAAGGAGACGAAGGATTATTTGTGACAGAATACCTGGATCAATCTATAGTCATCAGGACTTACAGATAAAATGAAATTTATTCAGCGTCAAAGTGCGAGACAAGTGAAGTCATAAGCGACGTCATAATTTGTTGATGACGTTACGTAGCATAGGTTACATGCATTGCCTCACTCACTGAAGTGGGAGGTGTTGAAAATGCAAAATCAAAACATTTAAGCATCTTTGGAATATCTTGGTACCAAAATGTTCGTCGTGTTCTAACTAAGAAAATGCGTAGCCACACTTGATGTATTTGTTCATAAGTAAAGAAAGTTATAGACGTTTGAACTTTCGAAGTCAGCTGCATTAAGTGAAAGGACAAGTCAGAGGTGATCCAAAAACGCTACAGAGAAAATATAGGCTGATATCAATCACTAGTGATTGATATCGTATTATTTCACTAGTGATTGATATCACTTTATTTGTTTTTGATTTGCATTGATTTCACTGCTAAGTATAAAATAAATAACATTTTTTTTATATATTTTCACCAGATTATTTGCTCATTATCTTATATCAGCTGACCAAGTTTGAAGCTCCTAGTTGAAATAGTTTTTAAGATATCTTGATTGCAAAATTCACTATGACCCTTTAAAAGGGGCATGACTCCACAAGGGAGATATTCCAGACTTAAAGAAATACTGATCAGTTATTTTTTTGATGGGGAATCTATGAAATTTAAAAACCCTAGCTTAACTTTTGTTCGGACAGATGGATGGATGGACTGACGGATGGGCTAAACCCAAAGCAATATGCTCCTTCAACGGCATTACTAGTCTGAACTCAAAGATAATTCGTTGATCAAACAGATTGAACATACTGAATTAATGTAAAACCAACATCACAAGGCAGAAAAAGCTTAGATTTATACAAAATGTGACAGCTCTGTAAATAGAGGTCAGCCAGTCCTATGATATATTTAGCCCAAAGAAAGAGGTACAGAGATGTCCATTATTACATCACCAGTAGATAACTCAAACTGACGTTCATTTATAAAATAGTTGACGTCACAAACGTGCCTATTTACTGAGATTGAAACAAATTCCTGCAAGCAACTTTGTGAATGTTATTTAAACTTGCAACTAAACCTATTTGCAATTTTGTCTCAAACTTACAAAGAAATGGCACTTTATCCGCATATGTACATTTACATGTATTGCAGTTTGTTTAAGAAAAAAACCTCTAGTATATATAAGAGGCTCTTATATAAGCGCATGTTACTTGAGAAATATAGCAAGTTCTTATTTATTATAGGTGTCATTTGAAGGTGATAAACAGTTCTTTCCAGAAAGGTAAGACATTTTATCCTAGCATATATATGAAGAAAGTCATGAAGCTATTTGCATTCATATTTGACCAGGACTCGTACCATACTCTTTGCGCCTGAAACTTCAGTTTGGCGTCAATTATATAACCATAGAAAAGCGAAAATTTAGACCCATTGTTCTTGAGCGTCGGACAAGTTTGATTACTTTTTTTTTCTAGCTAGTATGTATAGTCTTATTAATTGTTCATATAATTTGCTGGGCTATACTCGCCAAATTTATTAACTAGGGGCAAAATTAAGGAAGAAGGCAAATAAACTTAACTACTAAAGATACCTGACACATACTGTGTGTCAATATTTTGGTAGTAAATGAATATGGTACAAATTGTCGGTATTCCAATGGGTACTAATTGTGCTCCTCTTGTTGCAGATTTGTTTTTGTTTTGTTATGAGAGAGACTCTATGTTGTCTCTGTCAGACAATAATCAAGCTGATATTATTGAAGCTTTTAACTCTACCTCCAGATATTTAGATGACTTACTTAATATTGATAATCCTTATTTTGAACAAATGGTAGGTCACATATATCCCACTGAACTTCAGTTAAATAAGGCGAATTCTACTGATACTGAAGCTCCGTTTTTGGTCTTGAACTTGTCAATAGCAAATGGCATAGTTTCTTCTAAAATTTATGATAAATGGGATGATTTTAATTTTGAAATAGTAAATTTCCCATTCTTGATGGAGATGTTCCTCGCTCTCCTTCATATGGTGTATATATTTCTCAGCTTATTCGTTTTGCTAGAGAGTGCTCTAATGTTGATGACTTCAACAACAGAAACTTATTTTTAACTGCTAAATTATTAAAACAAGGTTATAGATATCATAAAATTTGAAAAGCATTTTCTAAATTCTACTACAGACACTCAGAGTTAATTGTTAAATACAACATTGGGTTAAAAACTCTTCTGCAACAAGGCATATCAGAACCTATATTTTATGGTGATTTAGTCTATAAATTCAAACGAATTGTTGGTAAACCTAATTTTAGTGACCAATTCAAAAAGATAGTAAAACGTTATATAAGGGTTGGATATAATTTGGATATCATGCGACAGTCTGCATGCCTAGTTTTAAACCCAATTACGGTTTATAGCTATGGTTTCCTCTTTAATTGCACGACGGTGGGTCAGGCCTCAGACTCTATGACGGCTCTGACGTAAAGCTTTAATCGGTGGGTTGGTGCCTGATGCTTATCTGTAGCTGGACCCACCGTGGCTCAACTTGAGGTTTTCTTTAGCTCTGACTATCTGTGAGTCATGAGCCCTTTTCTTTGTTTCATCATGGTGTTAATTTGATTAGATTGTTTTCCATGATGATACATTGCATTAGTTAGATGGCCTCCATGCGAGCTGAACATTTCTTGTACTTCAACAACAGCAGAATCTAGGGCGAAGATTTGGTACCAGTAAAATGCATTTAAGCCCCCCGGTGGCTTAGGCTGCTGTCCGTTCTAAGGCGGTGGTTCTGTTGTCGTTGACTTTTTGTTTACTGTTACTCCCATTCTGGGAGTCTGTAATTGTTCTATGTTTTGTTGTACGTTACTTTATGTCCATTCTAGTATTGCAATCATCTTGATGGGGAAGAGAGAGCTGATTGCTTTGCTTAATTTGTCTTCCTGGTGTCTCGTGATGGTTGAGCCGCTCTTCCTCGTGGTGCCACAGGGTTGTCTGCAGTTTGTGATTGTGGTATTTCCTGATCATACTCACTTACTTTTTTTGTCTTTCCTTTGCGTAAAGAGGAACAAAGGTCGACTAAGATGCACTGAGATTATTTGAAAAGATGAACTAATTTCAGACGTCAGCTATCAAAACGTCTCACGTAAACCCTTAAATCAATTTTCGCAAGAACAAAGAAATCACGCAATGTTCACCAGACACCGCTTTAGTGTGATTGACATCTTCTTGGCATTCAAATAAAGCATACACGCATTGTTCAACCCAAAAGCCTTAACGTCATATTTTTTCAGCGTTTTATGAGCTTTAAAAAGCACTGCTACTTTATCAACTTTTTCACTTTGTATGATATTTTGAATGCATTTTGACAATGATTCAGTCCTTTTGAACTCCGTAGCTGCCACCTACATCCATTTAGCGACGTCAAGCGTTAGAATGACATGCTGATATGCGTATACTGCAAAGCTTGAAATTCATACGCTATTAAAGTAAAGTGTAGCCAATTGGCACTATAACAAAGTAGACAGCACACACTAAACGGCGACATACGTTGACAAAGAAAAAAAACCGGCTATTATCCATAGTTTACGTTATTCCTTAATAGACTTTGAACTTGGTTTATTCCGCTTAAACCATTTAACGTAACGCAAAACATAAGTTCTGATTTTTGAAAATGCATTTTCTTACAACGACTGGTTGACTCCAAGTCATTTTAGTTTCTAGAAATTGCTTAAACAAAGGAAAAAGCACTGCAGTTTAGATAACGTCAAAAGCAAAACTTAAAAACCCCATACCATACGCCACAGCAAGAAATTGCAAATTTTTAAAATGCACTTTTGTCTGTACTGGAATCGGCATTGCATACATGAAAACAGTTTTTAAAAAAATATCTAGACATACATTTCCGAGGCAAAAGTGATAAAATCGGTGTGTTTGGTGTCGTGGCGTCATGTTCAATATTTGATAAATATATTTTTTCGAAGAATACTTTCTAATGTCTTGTTATTAAACTAAGCATATCGGCTTAGCTCTATAATATGTTATTTACGAATTTGAGGCAAGTAAAAAGTGTCAGGTTTCTTTAGTAGTTCAGTATATTTGTATTAGGAAACGATATACACCCAACAAAGACCACCATATAGGTAAGTGACTAAAAGAGAAGAAACCATCACATACAATAGAGCCAAGAAATTAGCCCTTTCCAAGCAGGTGACCACAAGGCTGCAAGAAACATACAAGATAGTATGACAAAGATAGGCATGATACACAGAAAACAACAATAAGATCCAGCAAAAGAAGCAACGCCTTGGAACGGTCAATAAGAACATTACTGGAGGGCTTTAATTTGTTTCAAGGTAACCAAGGGCTGTCAGGCAGACCTATCACAGACAGGTCGTATCCCCTCTCGTATAGCAGAGCTCCACTAGATGACACTACACACAAATATCAAGGCTCTAGGGCTTATGGTTGCAGAGAACAACTTTTTTTCGCATTTTCCCTATATAAGACTATGTAAACCATGTGAGCCCCAGTGCGGACCCATTTGTAGCCCCAGGTCATAATTTGAACAAACTTGGTAGAAGTTCACTAGGTGATGCTACATACTGGTCAAATATAAATGCTCTAGGCCTTGTGGTTGCAGAGAAGAAATGTTTTTTTTGTGTTTCTCTATATAAGAATATTTAAAACATGTGACCCCAGGGCGGGTCCATTTTCAGCCCTAGAGCATAACTTAAACAAACTTGGTAGCGGTGCACTAGGTGATGATACATACCAAATATAAAGGCTCTAGGCCTTGTGATTTCAGAGAAAAAGATTATTTATGTTTTCCCTGTATAAGTCTATGTAAAACATGTGACCCCATGGCGGGATCATTGTTGGCCCCAGGGGTATTATTTAAACAAACTTGGTGAAGGTCTACTAGGTAATTCTAAATACCAATTATCAAGGCTCTATGCCTTTTGGTTTCAGAGAAGATTTTTTCATGTTTTCCCTATCTAAGCCTTTGTAAAACAAGTGACCATCGTGGTGGGCCTTGTGGTTGCAGAGAAGATTTTTCGTGTTTTCCCAATATAAGACTATGTACAACAAGGGACCCCCGGGACAGACCCGTTTTTGGCCCCAGAGTCATAATTCGAGCAATCTTGGTAAAGGTCCACTTGATGATGCTACATTCAGGACAAGAAGAATTTTGAAGATTTCATTTTGAAAATCTTTTTTAGCCTTTATGACCTAGATATGCACTGGACAAAAACCACATGAGCAATGATTAAAGAGCGCCATATAAGGATCATTCCTGCCAAGCTTGGTCAAAATCCAGCCAGTATTATAGGAGCAGATGTCCTTTAAGGCAAATGTTGACGACACACGACGCATGACTGAAGACGGTTATCCAACGATCACAATAGCTCACCATGAGTCTTAAGTAAGATTAAGGTGGGAAAGTCTTAGTGAGAGTAAGGTGGGACAGTCTTAGTGAGGGTGAGATGGGACTGTCTTAGTGAGAGTAAGGTGGGACTGTCTTAGTGAGAGTAAGGTGGGGCCACCTTAGTGAGAGAGAGGTGGGAAAGTCTTAGTTAGAGTAATGTGGGACTGTTTTAGTGGGAGTACGGTGGGACAGTCTTAGTGAGAGTGAGGTTGGCCTGTCTAAGAGAGAATAAGGTGGGACATTCTTAGTGGGAGTGAGGTGGGGCCACCTTAGTGAGCGAAAGGTGGGAATGTCTTAGTGAGAGTAAGGTGGGACTTTTCTAGTGGGAGTAAGGTGTAACCATATAAGTGGGAGAAAGGTGGGAATATCTTAGTAAAATTAAGGTGGGACTTTCTTAGTGGGAGTAAGGTGTGACCAAATAAGTGTGTGAAAGGTGGGAAAGTCTTAGTAAGAGTAAGGGTGGGACAGTCTTAGTGAGAGTAAGCTGGGACCAAACAAGTGGGAGAAAGGTGGGACTGTCTTAGTGAGAGTGAGGTGGGACTGTCTTAGTGAGAGTAAGGTGGGACTGTCTTAGTGAGAGCAAGATGGGACCACCTTAAGGTGGGACAGTCTTGAGTTAAAAGCTTCAATCATATCAGTTGGATTATTGTCAGACAGAGACAATAACAAAACAAAAACAATTAGTACCCATTGGAATACCTAAAGTTTGTCTATATAATTTCGAGCCAAATCTTATAAATATATAGCCCAAAAGATAATGAAGCGCATCACACATTTTCTGGCATGACCACAATTTATATCTTTTAGGTTGTTCAGAAGTAAAAAAGGCATTTTTATCATTACAAGCCAAATAAAGTGAGCCCTCTCTGTTAAATGTTTGTTCAATTAATTCAGTTAATTTTTCTTTGATTAGATTATGAGGCAATGTAGTATAGAGAGTAGAGAAACCATATGTAGACAAACCAGATGCTAGAAAACCTCTAGACTTCAATTTATTAAGAATTTCACCTGAACTTTTAATAGACCAAAATAAATTTTTACCATTTCTTTCATAAACAGTTGTGCAATATTTAATGACGTGGTTTTTAATCGCAGTGAAGCAAGAAGTCAAAAGAATAGACAACTCAGTAGTTGTACATGCACTAGAATTAGCAATAAAACGCGATGCATAGGGCCTTTATGAAGTTCAGGTAACCAGTATAACGTAGGAAGCTTGCTATGGTCCTCATCAACAAACAACCCAAACTTATCTGCCATATGGCATAGATGCCTATCGACGATAGACGTCTCATCAAGCCTGTCATGCTCATATGTTTTTGCAGTGCTAAGTTCTTGCTTTTAGTCGGGGAACCAAAGTCGCCTATCGTGCAAAAACACACATTTTTTGCACCCGAAAGGTATACGGTTGGAATTTTGTATACTGATAGTCTAAATAGTGCTTGATATGAAACCACTGTATAGCACTGCGACCAGAATTGCATTTCGTGGAAAAAAAAAACATTTTTGTATGCCACATAGGTCATGTTAAGCAATCTTTCATAGCATAGAAAATGTGATGTTTCACATATGAATAAGTTAAATAGTGTGTTTTAGTCTTCAAAAGTACCGACTCATTTAATAGATCCATTTAAGTACCCACAACATATGTTTTGGTTGAGAAATAACAAAAATAATATTCCATTACGCACTCTTATCTGGAGGATGGGTATGAGAAGCCGTTTGACTGTTCGATAATACAATAATACACTATCAAATGCATTTAAAAGTATGGGCAGTCATTTGTGCACCAAAATAGTCTTCTAAGGGGCATTCTTGTCTTAACAAATACTATGCGGTTACATTTCTGCATCTCAGACGGGGACGGCCAGTTTTGTTATGGTGATATAATAATAGTTATACGAGGTTTTTTTTCATATTTATTTTACCACTGTTAAATGAAACTATTGTTTTCAGTAGATAAAAATCCACTTGATCCCTACAATGACCCTCTGTTTCAAAGCTGCTGTAAATATGGAAGATAAACATCCTTTAAACCATGATAAATGTCATTTGTGTGTTAAACTGCTCTTAAGTTGCCCTGGTATTTAACTACGCAAGAGCTGGTAGGGGATAAATTACTAAGTATCAAATTATCGTGGTTTCATATTTTTACTTTTCAGCTACCTTTTCTAGTTTGCCATAGAAATTAAAATAAATTGTCTTAAATTATGTCCCAAACGTCTGTCTAACTGTATGCAGTTTTTAAACACATTCAATGTAAAATTTATTTATCTATGTAAAAAAATATGCATTTCAAACCACTTCAGCGAGAGGATAAAAGTAAATAAGTAAGCACATAATTTTTTATGAGATATGCTCCCAAGCGATATATAAATAATTATCAAATACATTTTTGGGCAATAAATGTAGTTTTAATTAGATTTGAAGAAAAGAATTCTATAAATTTAATTTCAAAATGGGAGTGCCGTGATCTACATGCTTTAAAAATCAATAAGCAGTTTTCTTAGATGACCACCACTGCTTCTGAGGTCTACGCCGATGTTGTATTTTTATATAAACTCAATATTTTTCAATCCTGATCTTTTTTGATAAAAATATATAACATTTTGAAAAATCATATTTTGATATGTTCTTGCTGGGCTTCCGTAGAAAGTTGACTGCTCTGACGTAATGCAAGTCGATCGAGTCTGCTATACAGTGGTTTTAGATACACCATAAAATTACCTTTGCAACCATACAAAATCCAGCTGTATACCTTTCGGGTGCAAGGGTTAGTATTTTTTCCAACTTGGTTCCCCGACTATTTAGGGTGTTAATAAAGTATCTTTTTCAAACGACCACAACATTGTTAGCAGCCTTATCTGCGGGGGCCAAAACAAACCTCCTACCAAATTCTTGTATCCCTTTCTTCAAGTGTCTAAAAGTGAATTTAGGTTTAGGTGGTAGAAGATCTAAATTATTGTAATAAAATGAAATTCTACCATCAATAATTTTAAAAATATTTAGTTTCTAACTATTTAAGGCATTAGACTCAACATGCTCTCGTTTACACCAGCGATTATAAATTTTCTTGTAAGGCACCTGCAATTTCCTCATGACATGATTTGAAGTCTATTGGCACAGGGAACCTATATTTGGGTCCCTTACATATAATAGACCGAATTCTTGAATCAGTTATGATTTTTAAATCCCCTGTGACTATATGACTAGCGGGTTGATAGTAATACTTAGAGTCTTAACAATCTCAAGAGTCAGGAATAGAATTATCGATATCAAGTTCTTTTACTAATTTGTTATAGTTAAAAACAGTACTATAAACAGGTTTATTACACTTATAACAAATGATAGGGGATTCCTTATTTTCAAAATAAGTAGGAATAGAAGAGATAACAGATTTATCTTTAAATATACTGGGTAAGTTAATGAATTCACTCCCCTTGTTGACAAATTGAATTTTGATAAAATGCCTAATATGATTAATTTTGGAGTCTATGAATGGCTGAAGAGCATGTTGAGTGTAACACCGGGTAAGAATTGCTCCATCATAAATTCGATGAGCTCTATCATAGAATTTATTGGCCTCAATATCCAAATTACGAAGTGAAGATATAGAAAGAGTTACTAACCGTGAAAGGGCCATATGTCGGACAGAATGTTTTAAGATGATACTTAATTCTGAAAGAGTAAAACATGTTTATTTTTGCGTTTTTTAAATTTCCATTTTTGCGTTTAGCATGAGATCGGTTATTGCGTTTACATATATCTTAAAGAGAAAAAAACAGCTAAATCAGAAAATCTAGAAATGTTACCCTCATGGTAAATATTATCATTGAAACCAAGTGGATGTGGTGTTTGTAATAATTTTATCCACTTAATTCAAATTCATGCCTAAGAATATTTTTATATCTTTTAGTGGAATTGTTACAATATGTAATCTTTTCGAAGAATATTTCTATATCTTTTAGTGGAATTATCACAATATGTAATCTTTTACAAGGCTAAAAACGTGGTTTCGGAATCAGAGGTATAAACTTTATTAAGTTTCAATAGTTTCAATGAAAATGTTTAAAGATCAATTTGATGGCATTGTGTTATTTCTTTTTCAACTCTCAAATTAGAACGGTGAGGTCTAGTAATAATGAATAATCGCTGTAAATGTCGTTGATGTGTCGCTATAGTAAAGCGTTCAGAGCAGTGTGAATTTTGTATGTTAATTACAAGCTTTAAGCTGAATTTCTATGATTGTGTTTGTCTCTTGTTATTATGTAGAAAAAATCGAAGAGTCATATCAAACAAAAACTTTTGATTTTATATTCTTATTAATTCGCGGTAGTCAGTAACATCTTCAAACGAACACAAACGTTAATTGCTAACATCTCTGTGTAACATTTTATATCGCAGAAAAAGTGTGACTTTTTAAAATTAGGGTACCTTTTCTCTGAGTTCGTCTGTGTAAGAAGTACAATTCATGTTTAAATGAAATTACTTGCAGAATCAGGCAAAGTCTAGCTGTATTTATAAGAAACATATATTTTATATGCCTTTTTTACATTCTGAACTAGCATAAAAATGTAAGGTAACCGATTAGAACTTGGTTTCAGTATATATGAGCGGGTACCTGCAAGTGATATATATATATATATATATATATATTTACTTATCGCATCGTCAATAATAAGACTAACTTGTGAATCAGCGCAGACCCACCAGAGCATTTGCTACTCGCACATACTAAGTAGGGGACGTAGATGAAGTCATGAACACAGATTTGCAGTTTATGATTGTGGTATTTCCTGATCATACTCACTTACTATTTTTGGTTCTTTAGTCCCTCCAGATAGATGCTAGTGCTTGTGTAAGGAATTGATAACTTCATAGGCGATCGATATTAAAGTTGTATATTTTACACTTTAATGTGTCATGTGTACTTGTATATGATGCGATAGGGTTTCGAGATAGTGGATACTATATTGTTTGGTTAACAAAGAATGCTATCTACGTATAATAGTCAGGCGTAAGCCCACATATTTTATACGTTGTGCAATAGTGGTTCTTCATATGTGTTGGAACTTTTCAGTCCCAGGGCCAATTTTGAACCAACTAGTTACTATGGCAGCTAAATGGATAATACATACAAAATATCAAGGTTGTATACCTAATGGTTTCAGACAAAATATATTGTGGTTTTCATCACATTAGCCTATGAAAAAACACGTGATCACCACAGTGTTTTTTTTCGACCCGGGTTCTAGTTTACAAAACTTTGTTATGCGTATCCCTTTGTCCCTTCCACGTGGTTTGCTTTTCTCATCTACCGATGGCTTTGAGAAGACCCTCAGTCACTGTTCCATATCGTTGTCATTGTGGGGTAAGTGTTGCTATATATTCTGAATTGATGAACCAATCATAATACATGCTTATTTTTGAAATTTCTACTTGCACATTTGCCTGGTTGCTTCTGCAAGAAGATAAATGTAAATTGTCCCTATGTAAGCCTATGTAAAATAACAAACTAATAAAAACAACAACAAGGACCCTGTAAGGTGAGCTATCAGAGACTATAGATACACCTTCAATGCCACTGCTATGTTGAAAATCCTGAACTTGTTCCCCTAGAACCAATGTTGCATTTGTAGCAGGCTCATCATGGCGTACAAGGAAATATCCGACTTTAAGCTATCCCAGCATCGCTTTACCTTGTTCGAAACACCAGAGTATCAAGACATATCCATTCACTGGCCTACAGCCAGATTTAAACTCGCAAAAGCTATTACAGGTTCACATACTTTCCTATGAATTTTATATTTTAGAACGCCTTCTTTTCTAACACACCGTTTCTTTCCACCCTTGCACAGTTTAGTATAGTGTACAGTGCATATGCAGTACATTGCACGCCATTATGGGAATGGTCGTAACAAGATCCACCTTTTGCTTAGATATTATCAACAGCTTGATAAACTAATAGAGGTTCTCATGTAGTCCGATGAAGATACAACTCTCATTCTGTACTGCTCTTAGTGTGTATTAAACTTATATATGTACGAACCGTCTTAGCTGTTTATGGTCCCTCAACATCACACACTATATCTGGCGACGAGGATGTAAGGATTTACAACCTTCTGTGGATTAACAATACTGGATTAACGATCTGTTAAACAATTTAACTCCTTGTCTGGTTCGGAATTAATCTGGATTTTAATACAAACACTCTCAACTGAGTTTGTTCTGAGGAAAGTATGGCGCATTCGTTACCAGTTTTCCCAAAATTTGAAATAAATGGGTATAGTACCACAACAGCTCAAAGATAGACAAAGCACTTAAGTAAATTGGAAAATCTATTCGTGGCTATGAATATTGATAGTCGGAAAAGAAAAAAAAAGCCTTATTTCTTCACTATGCTGGAGATGAAGTCTTCGAAATATACGGTACGCTAGACAATACAGGAGAGGAAAATGGCTTCAATGAGACTAAACAGGCTCTCACCAACTATTTCAAACCAAAAGTAAACACAGAGTTTGAATTATTTCAATTTCGTCAGATGAAACAGTTCGATTCAGAAACATGCGATGATTTTGCAACAAGACTCCAACAGAAAGCAGAATACTGCGATTTTCATGATAAAGATAAAGAGCTAAAATCTCAAATTGTTCAAGGGTGCAAGTCGTCCAAACCTCGCCGCAAGGCTCTTCAAGACAATCTTAACTTAACAGATTTGTTATTGACAGCACGGACTATGGAATTAGCAATGAAGCAGGCTGATCAAGTCAAGTGAACTGAGATTCGAGTCAAATGGTCATAAAGCTGAACAAACAAACAAGCTGAAATTCGCAAAGAAAAGTCCTGCAAATAAACAGTTTAACAAACAGAAATCTGCAACTACAAAGAAAACATTGAAATGTCGAAATTGTGGAGTTGAATTTCCTCACAATCAAGGACCCTGTCCAGCGATGAGAAAAGTCTGCAGCTATTCTAAGAAGAAAAACTACTTCCTTGCGGTATGCTTCAAAAGGAAACAAAAATACATTCGAGATAAACGGATCAAACAAGTCGTCATGGTATCAGACTTTTCTTCTTCTGATGGTGAAATTTCATACCCCGGCATCCAATTTAGGTTACCTTGCACCCCCCCCCCCCCAGGACAATTTTTCATGGGTGCCAAATTGTTCATTTGGACCCCCTGGATGGAAAACGAAGGTGTTCTCAAAAAAATTTTGGCTTGGGCTATGTGAAATTGCATGGTTTCTATGCCAACCAATAGCGAATTTGAGAAGGGGGGTCTGCCTATAAAATTACTCATATCTCAGCTGTTACTTATCCTAGACTACTAAACTAAATACCAAATTAAAGCTTAGACATATGCCTACTATCCCATTGTTGCATATGGAAATTATCTAATTTGCATATTCATAAATATTTATGAAATCATTAAAAATGTGTTTCACGAATGGGAGTATACGTACAAGATCAATAATATCTCAGCTGCTTTTAGACGTAGAGTACTAAAAATGTACTAACATAAAGCTAAGATATAGGTCTTTCATTCCATGGTCAAATATGCAACGTACCTTATTTGCATAATTTGCATATTCATGAATATTAATAAAAACGCTAAAAAATAAGGGAAAATCATTACAAATATCAATAAGCTGATTTCATCCCAATATTGTCATTGTTGCATGTTTTAATATAATCAATATTACGATTTGACATGGCCAATCATCCAGTGGTCCTATATGAATATTATCGCATTTGAATATTCATGAAAATGCATGAAAACTTTAAAAAATGAGGGAAAGTCACATAAAAACTATAAGCCTAGGGGAGGGGTTAAGGTAAGATCTATCCTGCACTCCTAGGGCCTTTTAAATTCATGCCAAATTGTTCAGTGGGACCCTCAGAATGTGAAATGAAGTTCTCCTCACAAGAAATTAGGCATGGGCTAATTGAAAATGCATGGTTTCCATGGCAACCGCTTATATGATTCTCGAGATTGTGGGGTAGGCCTTGAAATTCAATCATAACTAGGGTTCTGCTTATCCTAGAGCACTAAAATTGGTGTCAAATTAAAGCTTAGACACATGTCTTTCTTCCTGTGGTCAGGTGTGTACATCATCTATTTTGCATATTTATGAATATTTATGAAAACCTACAAAAAGGAAGTAAAATCATAAAAAAAGACATAAATGAACATATTTCAGCACAAAAACATCATCAAACCACCATTGTTCCCAGTTTTTATATCCTCAGTGATTCAATTTGATAAGTTCTTTCATCCAGTGGTCCTATATGAAAATTATTTCATGGTCCTATATGAAAACGATCTCATTTTCATATTCATGAATATTAATGAAATCTTAAAATGATAGAAAAAAGCATGGGTAAACTATAGTATGCAACGGGAGTAATCAGGCCTAAATTGAACACATCAGACATTTTATTATGGGCATAAATTTGTCCAATAGGACCACTTAAATGTAAAAAAATATTGTCCTCAAAGATAAATGTTATTTGGGTTTTTTGAAATTTCATGGTTTCCATGGCAATCCATTATGCCGACTGTAAAGATTGGGGGTATACGTACAAAAAATACTCATATCTTAACAACATCTCATCCTAGATTACTAAACATGGTACCAAACTAATCCCTGGACATAGCAGTTTAATTTGGTAGTTAGATATGCAAATTATCTAATATCCATATTCATGAATATTAATGAAAACTTTAGAAATGAGAGATAATATCTCAGAAAAATTAAGGGGTGTATGTATAAAATTACCAATATCTCAGCAGCTATGCGTCTGAGTGTATCAAACATGGTGCCAAGTCAATGCTTAGACATAATACTTTTACCTTAAGTTCAGCTTTGAAAAATAGTTAACATAAATAATTATGAATTTTAATTAAAACAGAAGAAACAAATGAAAAATCGCGGAAAAATCAAGGGGGTGTACTTACAAATCTAATAATATCTCAATTGCTAAGTGCCCTAGAGTACTAAAATTGGTTTTAAACTAATGCTAAGACAATAGTATGTTTAACAAATCATCAAACTTTAAAATGGTCATATTATAATATTCATGAATATTGATGAAACCATGAGAATTTTGAGAATAATATTTGAAAATGAAGGGGACATACCTACAAAATTACTCATATCTCAGCAGCTTATAGCCCTTACGTAGCAAACAAGGTGCGAACTTATTGCTATGATACAGCCCTTTATCTCAATGGAAATATTTGCCAGTTGTCGAATTTACATATTCATGAAAATTAATATAAACATTAGAATAAAGAGAAAAATCGCCCAAAAATGAATGGGGTATACCTACAAAATTACCAATATCTTAGCTGCTAATTGCCCTAGAGTAGCAAACAATATACTTAATTTAAGTCTATACATAGCAGTTTTACCTAGTGGGAAGATATAAGAATTAACTTATTTGTTTAAGATCAATATTAATAAAAACTTTAAAAATACAAGTAAAAATGTATACAAATTGATAGCAGTGTACTTACAAAATTACTCATATCTCAGCTGTTATAAATTTTATACTTTTTTTTCTTTTACTCAATTTTACTTAGGGTTATGCTGTTTGATATGGTACCAAGCTTGTTACTATTGGGCGATTGGAAGCCAAGATATGAATCCCTTTGTAGCTATACCCCCTTAATTTTCCTGCAATTTCGCTTACTTTCTCATGATTTCATTAATATTCATGAGAAATTAAATTTGATGTGTTATAAATTGGATCATTTTGGTAAACATGTTGTGTCTATGCATTGACTTAAAATCAGATTTGGCACTATTGGGCACTTAACTACTGAGATATGAGTAATTTTGGAAGTGCATCCCTTGATTTTTCCGCAGTTTTTCTTTCATTTCTTCTGTTTACATTAAAATTCACGAATATTCATAATAAGTATTTTTCATATTATACCTTATGGTAAAAGTACAATGTCTAAGCTTTAAATTGGCACTAGGTTTGATACACTGGAACACATGGTAGGTGAAATATTTGTCATTTTACATGTACTTTCATTAATTACAAAACTTTTCATTAATATTCATGAATATGCAAATGAGATAATTTTCATATAGGACCACTGGATGAAAGAACTTATCAAATTGAATCACTGAGGATATAAAAACTGGCAACAATGGTGGTTTGATGATGTTTTTGTGCTGAAATATGTTCATTTATATTGTTTTTAATGATTTTACTTCATTTTGGTAGGTTTTCATTAATATTCATAAATATGCAAAATAGATGATTTACAAATCTGACCGCAAGAAGAAAGACATGTGTCTAAGCTTTAATTTGACACCAATTTTAGTGCTCTAGGATAAGTAAAACCCTAGATATGATTGAATTTGTAGGCCTACCCCACAATCTCGAGAATCATATAAGCGGTTGCCATAGAAACCATGCATTTTCACGTAGCCCATGCCCAATTTCTTGTGAGGAGAACTTCATTTCACATTCTGAGGGTCCCACTGAACAATTTGGCATGAATTTTAAAAGGCCCTAGGAGTGCAGGAGAGATCTTACCTTAACCCCTCCCCTAGGCTTATAGTTTTTACGTGATTTTCCCTCATTTGTTTAAGTTGTCATGCATTTTCATGAATATTCAAATGAGATAATAATCATATAGGACCACTGGATGATTGGACTTGTCAAATTGTAACATTGATTATATTAAAACATGCAACAATGACAATATTGGGATGGAATCAGCTTATTTATATTTGTAATGATTTTCCCTTATTTTTTAGCTTTTTATTAATATTCATGAATATGCAAATTATGCAAATAAGGTACGTTGCATATTTGACCATGGAATGAAAGGCCTATGTCTTAGCTTTATTTTAGTACAAATTTTAGTACTCTACGACTAAAAGCAGCTGAGATATTATTGATCTTTTACGTATACCCCCATTCGTGAAACACATTTTTAATGTTTTCATAAATATTTATGAATATGCAAATTAGATAATTTCCATATGCAACAAGGGGATAATAGGCATATGTCTAAGCTTAAATTTGGTATTAAGTTCAGTAGTCTAGGATAAGTAATTGCCGAGATATGAGTAATTTTATAGGCAGACCCCCCTTCTCAAATTCGCTATGGGTTGGCATAGAAACCATGCAATTTCACATAGCCCAAGCCAAAATGTTGTTGAGAACACCTTCGTTTTCCATCCAGAGGGTCCCAATGAACAATTTGGCACCCATGAAAAATTGTCCTGGGGGGTGCAAGGTAACCTAAATTGGATGCCGGGGTATCAGAAACAGACACTTCTTTAGGAATAAAAGTTCACCAAGTAAAAAGGAAACCTCCAAAAGCGGAAATCTTGATTAACGGACAGAAATGCAAATTACTTGTTGACACAGAAAGTTCAATAAACTTACTCAATGTGACTTTTGTGAGCAAAATGAAGCCAAAACCTAAGATTCTTAAAACGGACACAAAAGCATATGTTTCTGGATAAAGACAGAAATTACCCATAAAAGGTAAATTTACGGCATCTATGGAAATGTCAAAGAAAATCATAACGTGTACATTTTACATATTAAGTGGAAATTACAATTCACTTCTATCATAAGATACATCAGTTCAGTTGGAATTAGTTCCAGAAATAAACTCTGTTACAGCAAAAAGTGAAATCAGCTCCAGACAAGTGGACAATTTAGTAAAACAAAACTCTGTACTGTTTCAGGGAATTGGAAAGTTAAAAGACAGAGAGATTAAGCTTCACAAAAATGAAAATGCTCAACCGGTAGGGCAGCCACATAGAAGGATTCCATTTTACTTAAGAGAAAAAGTGGAAAAGGAACTTGACATGCTCGAACAACTGGACATAATTGAGAAAGTTAATGGTCCTACAGATTGGGTAAGTCCAGTAGTCATAGCTCCAAAGAAAAATGGCGATATTAGGATATGCGTTGATATGAGAAAAGCTAATGAAGCAATAAAACATGAACGTCACATCGCTCCTACCATAGATGACATCATCTCAAAATTAAATGACGCACAGGTATTTTTAAAGTAAGATATGAATAATGGCTTTCACCATTTAGTTCTATCAAAAGACTCTGGAAATATTACTGTATTTTCAACTCATGCAGGCTTACGGAGATATAAAAGGACTGGATGGATGCATCAACATCAGTGATGACATCATCATCTTTGGTATAAGTCAACAGGAACACGGCAAGAATCTAGAAGCAGTATTCTAAGGTTTAAGACAGAAAAACAGAAACAAGTGTTTCTTCAGTCGTAGCAGTATCAAATTTTAAGGATACATCTTTTCTGGGAATGGTATATCAGCAGGTCGGGATCAGGTAGACTGCATCAAGAATGCACCAAGACCAAACTCGCCATCTGAAGTCAAAAGCTTTCTTGGAATGACATGATTCGTCTCACGCTTCATTCCAAATGATTCAACAATCACAGAACCACTACGCAGATTGACTAAACAGCATGGAATCTGGATGTGGACTGACGAACAAAAAATCGTTTCAAACGCTAAAGGATACGTTAACGAGTGACACAAAAATGGCGTACAAAAAAGGAGAATTGATGTGTGCGAATTATATGTCGAGACATCCTGTAAAAGATTCTCCAAAGCACAGTTATGCAGAGAAATATGTGGGATTTGTTGCCACAATCTTTAAATTTGAAAGACATTGCTACAGCTACGAAGGACGATAAAACATTGCAAAGTGTAATACTTTTTGTGAAAACAAACCGATGGGACAGGAAACGTATTACAAAGGATAAGGCCTATGGTGTATATGCTAAATTAAGCCATGAGTCTGCTTACTTTTATGGATATAAACAGTCAGGAAATTATCCTGCGATGAACTAGATTGGGGATACCACATAGTTCACAAAATCATGTTGTAGATTTAGCACATGCAGGACATATGGGAATTACAAAAACAAAGACATTTCTGCGACAAAAGGTATGGTTCCTATTTATTGACTCATTAGTCGAACAAAAGTGTAAAAATTGCATACCCTGCTTGTCAGTTTCACCTAGAAACCCTCCAGAACCCGTAAAAGTTAGCATCTTACCAGATAGACCATTGGACGAAATTTCTATAGACTTTCTAGGCATTATCGAAACCTCCAACTATTTTATGGTTGTCATAGATGATTATAGTAGGTTCCCTGTAGTGGAAACTCTGACATGGATTTCTGCAAAATCAGCCATACCACGTTTAGATCGAATATTTGCTATGTTTGGAATACCATCTATCTGTAGAACCGATAATGGTCCACTATTTAATGGTGAAGAATTTCGTCAATTCTCAATTCAGCTGGGGTTCAAACATCGTAGAATAACTCCACTGAGACCGCAAGCGAATAGTCACGTGGAAAGGTTCACGTCACCGCTACAGAAAGCTATAAAACATCAGTTATTGAGGGCAAGAACTATAAGCAAGAAATAAACACGTTTCTCAGAAGTTATTGTGCGTGCCCTCACCCGTCAACAGGCATTTCACCTGCAAAAATAATGTAAATTAGGCCAATGAAAACTCTGGTACCACAATTTTCTGTTAAGCGCCCTGACAAACGTATCAGACAAAGGGAACCTAAGGTGAAATTAAAACGCAAACTGTATTCAGACAAGAAATTCGGTTCTAAACAGTCAAAAAGCAAACCTGGAGATTCAGTCTTGGTCAAGCAGCCCAAGAAGAACAAACTAACTCCTTCGTTTAACCCAAATCCTGGAATTATAACTCAGAAAAAAAGGTTCAATGGTTACAGTTTTTCATGGTAATAGGACGCTTACACGGGATGTTTCACACTTCAAACCGATTTATATGAAGCACGCTCACCAGGTGCTTCCTACACGCATTGACACAAAGAAATCAGAACCACGAGTTTCGCCTCATCGCAAGAGGAAGAAACCGGCCAGATTCAAAGATTTTGTGTGTACATAGTGTTAAATAGTGTTAAAGGGTGATAATAATACCCTACAACAACAACAACAAACAAACAAACTCATTATTTGTAGGCTCAGATAACAATTGTTACATATCAGCACATATGAAATGAGTCAAACATAGCATGGTGGCGACAACAGAATAATAACATTGCTATGTGTCAGTAATTTTTAAGACGGATTATTTAGATGTGTTTAACTCTTCTGCAAGAGTTAAAGGGGAGGCTATATTTTGATGATTCTTCTGATTCTAACTGTGTAAATAACATTATTCTGCTTAATTTTGTTTACTCATTACTTATTTTCAATATATTAATATAAAAACCGTGACCTGGCTACATACATATTCACGACATGGCCTTTACAATTATATGTATACATAGTACGTATATAAGACAAAACTACTTTAGTTTAGTACTTCAGCAAAGCCATAGCAAGACCCTTTCAAACAACGTCTACAGTATTCGCGCCAGCACGCATGTGCATTGTGCTGGGACCAGGTTTCCCTCCTATCCGCCAGAGGTTCGACCGTGGGTTCTCGTAAGGGTGGCCACAATCGATGCCCCAGGCGTGTAGGTAATAATTAAATAATGATTAAATAATTTCTTACTCTTGCTTGTACAGGAGTGTAGTTTGTTATAGGTTTAAATTGCACAGAGTTGCCAACGCGATTTAGTCAAAAAGCACACAATATTTCAGCAAATAAATAAATAAATAAATATTATTATCGTCAAAACATGGCGAGTAATTTCAGTAGATACTTTGGGGTTTTGACATTAGTAATTTGTGAAGTTTGTACCAAAAATGCTAGGTGGCATGTGTCGACACGCGCACATCGTCTTAACCGAGTTGAGAAGGAGACGATGCGCGCATACCGAAGCATGTCATGACAAGTTATGCTTACATACATGTTCAGGTTGCTACATGTCTTTGATGCGCAGTGGGAATGTTTATTTTCTCATGCCCATTACCGTCAAAAATGTATCTGAAATGTCGTCCGCTGAAGTCGTCCGCTGCACACAACTTCCCAACACCACTGACAAACACCGTGGACCCAGATCAGCTTGCTCCTGTATAGACAGACCGGTCTAGGCCCACACTGTTCGTCACAAATGCCTCTAGAACGCTCCAGCTGACGACAAATGCAGACGATTCCTGCTCCACACTATTTAATGTCACGGTCTGTTTGGTTGACCATTGCTATGCGAGCACAACATTAGATGGAGACGGAGGGGCGGGGTAATGTGTCCCTCGTGGCTGTTTTTGTATAGGTAAGCTTTTTCTAATAAGTCTGAAGACTGCATGTTTATTTTTTACAACTGGAACAGATGCAGGTCATCATGCTTGGGATTAGTGAACATAATTTCTTAGGATTAATCGAAAATGACAAAAGGTATAAACATTATGTATTACTGAACGAATACATGCGTTTTATAATCAGTTTCACCGATAGTGGTCTTATTTGCATCCGCGTGACAACCTAGGATCAGCTGAGGGAAACTTAGCAAGGATCCCTCAGCAGGTCATAGGCCGTTGGGAAGAACTCCAGGATCAGCATATACATCTATCTTTATATGCGTGTGACCCAGGCTTCCACTTACGTTGGTCACCGTCTATCATCGAAGCCGGAAATAGCGTACCACTGAATCGAAAGTAAACAACACACGAGGGTGAGTGCTCTTCAAAAATAGCACATTTTATTATCAAATCGTTCAAGTTTTACAAAACATTTGCAATACATAAATTGTGGATATATAAAGCTTGTATCGTAAGTAGTTGTATTTGTTCATTAACGAATTTGAAGGCTTGAATGGATCATCAATCTGAAAGCTGGTACCGAAAACACACTTCATTTTGATATTTACTTTCACCATATTCGATGATAGTATGCGGATTTTGTCGATTTTTCCAATGGAAAGCAAGTGGAATTATAGAAAACAAATGTATTTGCAAGCGTTTAAGCTAGAATCTATAAATTAAGCCAATTATGGGCTGATGTTAAAATCCCATTGTGTACCGCGAATAGGCGCGGATGTGTACTGCAGATAGCAAATTCATAAGAATAATGTGTACTGCGAATAGTTATGAGTTTGTTACCCACTATGAAGTAAAACTGCTATTTTGGGGTATTTTCATATAATTGAACTGGTGCAAAAGGTCATTCAAAAAAATAGAAAAAAAGCACCGGCGATAAATTTTCGCCTTGTCTTAACCCAATGAAACTTTTATATACCCTATAGTTCATAATGGATAAAAGAGCAGAGATTTACATATAAATTTTGCCGATCAAAAACAACAGTTTTATTAGCCTTTCAGCCCATAATCACTAAGACAAGTGTTTATGAGCCGTAAAGCTGTGTTTTGTTGTTTTATTTTTGTATTGTTTTTTTTCTCTATACTCATATTTTTGTTTCTCCTTGAAAGAAAGAAAATGGCAGCAAATTTGTATGTGAATTGCGTTTATTATTTTGAACAGTATATATTTTCTCTCTTTGGATTAAATTCGGATCAGGATTCAACAGCAGCTCAATGGAATATCATTCATAAAAATACTTGGATTACTACTTACTTTTCCATAATGTACTTTGACAGCTGACCACCTGCAGTGATAATGGAACTAAGATCTAGAAACACGACCCTTATTTGTGTCTGTTTGGAATAATTTAATTGTTTTCCAGGCATTTATTGTTTATCTTAATTACATTTAGGCGGTTTCTCTGGATATATTACTGATAAGCGACATTGAGGTCTAAAACAAATAACTGTGCTTGAAAACTGAGACCTGGGAAAATATACAAAGAAATATCACAAGATACAATTTTGACACTT
>OZ026530.1:61059230-61071468 GCA_964019695.1 Loripinus fragilis
ACAATTATCGTCGCTCTTAAATAACGCTTAAAACTAGAATCAAATCTACATTGGGAAACTACGTCATTTTGTTGAACTGAACCAGGAAGTACGAGGGGGGTTCAATATGTAATGAAAACCCATTCATAACTCCATCTACAAACGCGACAGGATATTATGCCATATGCCAAACGAAAGATCACAGCGTGGCTGTTATAATGGTGCAGAAAACATTATTTTATCTTTCCAAATTTATTATAACTTTTTAAAAAGCACACTAATATACACTGCATATATTTCCCTCCGAATTGTAAAGACTCATTTTAATAAAGGTAGAAAGGCATGCTGTAATTTCAAAAACAAACATTTAACATGCATGAATCATATATCCATAGTTTTTTACTCATTACCCCTTTATCTGCTATAACGATGCAAACTTTTGACTGGTACCGATTTCTCATGCTAACGGTTTTATTATGTTACCCCCTCTTACGTTGACGTCGTTTAAAGCAGTGTACGTAACACTATATCACGCACTGTTCTTGAAATCAGAAATATGGCTTTGTACCAAGAACAGACAATTTTGATTGCATCGAAGTTTCAATACACACAGTGCATAGGCAGCAGACCAGTTTAACTGAAACCAATATCTAGGGGTATCTCATCTGAGAGGTATACAATTTTCGCTTCCTTTTATTTTTATCATCTGAATAAGCCAGCCAGATTATGTACATATAAATACGTGTAACAATGTCCAAATAATGCATCCGAATGCAAACATCGATGAAACGCGGTATTTTGTCTGATCCATTTCAGTGTACGCGGGAGATGTCATTCTTTTAAGTGATTTTCTTATTTCAAATGAGGCATTTGGGGTATTTTATGAGTGAGATTAGATATGGAAATTTCAAAATCAGCTGTATTACTTGCAAATGAACATCAAAGCGACCAGAAGAAATGTCACAAATGATTTTCGTAAACATTTTCGCTATGTAATCGGTCACGCAAAAACGACTCTGTCAATTGAATGCCAGAGAATGTAGCATCAAGGAGGATTTTAACCAAAATAGCAGCCTCAGTATTTCATAGTATATTAAGCAATATCAAAGATTTTTGCAGTTATAAATCACCAATATATGGATATTTACCACACGAAGGAGCAGACTGAAAACATCCCTCGTTCATGTAGTTATCTGCTTTTGAAAACATTGTTTTATTTCATATCGCAGTGTACTTCAGTAACCTATTTTGAAAGTGGCTAAGAAGCTGGACAACTGCAAATTTACCTTTATTTAGCCAAGAAACAGACCTTTTAATGAAAGTAAATATGAAGTGTATAGATATAGAATTTTGGGATATACTTGGTTGTTTTCAATACATATTGAACGCCCCTCGTATTGAAATGCAATCGCTCTTTTGTCAATAATCTCACAGCTAAAATAACAGTGTCACATGTTTGAGGAAAAAACGTAACTTTCAGTATAGTACCCACAACACAAGTCATGATTACTCATTGAGAGGTTCTTATGAGTACACACACCATATGTTTTGGCCGAGTAATTGTTCTGTTAGTAGATCACTTGATCTGCAGTGTAATGAGAATTAAGAAGACCTTTTAACATATTTTCGATTTAAAATGTGTTTTGAGAGTTTTAGAGAACATTCTCAATGAGACGGTTCTTTTGAGTACCCACAACACGAGTCATGATTACTCACTGAGAGGTTCCTATGAGTACACACACCATATGTTTTGGCCGAGTAATTGTTCTATTAGTAGATCACTTGATCTGCAGTGTAATGAGAATTAAGAAGACCTTTTAACATATTTTCGATTTAAAATGTGTTTTGAGAGTTTTAGAGAACATTCTCAATGAGACGGTTCTTTTGAGTACCCACAACACAAGTCATGATTACTCATTGAGAGGTTCTTATGAGTACACACACCATATGTTTTGGCCGAGAAATACGAAATCTGCTAGTACTCATAGTTAGTGCAGTGTAGACATTTTTGCCTGTCTTGCTTGTTAAATGACGCAATATTTTTTTTCCTGTAGTATGTCTTGCGCTTTCGATTTTCGGCAAAACATACCTAGGGGAAAGGCACTTTCTACTAACGGAGGGAAGCAACCGTCGGGCTATGCCCTTATACAATTGTGTGAATTGTTTAACATACGGATGTATAAGGTTATGGGCGATGCTAGCATAACGAAACAAAAAATATATTTAAAAAAGATATTCGGCTGCTCTCAAATACTGACAATTCAAACGCAACCAAATTCGCTGGTTTTAGACGAAATTTCCTTCTACCCCTTAGCACGCTGGAATCAAAAACCAGCAAAGTTGTGGTTCTGTTTCTGTCTCTCTTTTGTTTGGTTTTGTGCACAGCTAACTCTATGCATCTGAATCCCTTTTTGTTCAATTTAGGTATTCACCAGCAAGGGAACAATTTTTTTAAGTCCTAAGTTTTTTAAGAAAACGGGGGGTGTTGACAATAAATTAATAGATAGATAGATATTCATTATTTCCTCCACATAGGAGAGTATTTTTACAAACAATACATACAAGAAAGGCATGATAGAGCATTTACAAATGTACATGAAAAATAAAACAACGCATTTACAAGTATCCAATTGACATAGAGAAAAATTGCCATCAGATGCAACACACCCCACCTCTGCCCAGAGCATCCTGAAACCAAAGTACATTGTATATACAATGTATGCAATTGGCAGAGATGGGCTAGTCCATCGTCGGCAGGCTGTTATTTTCTCCCCACTTACCTCTGCCCTTACCGAAACTAAATGCAAGAATGATCTTTTAAGTAGAGAGAAAACAACCACACCCTATACCAATATATTTCGTGTTAGATCATGGCAGCTGTGTAGCATTATACAAAACAGGGTGATGCTGCCCCGTTATATACACATGTACTTTCAGAATAATAATATTCAAATAAAAATTTTCATCTTAACTACTTAACCCATATAAGCCGAATGAACTTTCCTACCTTATCAGAAGGACGAGCCCATTTCCAATTTAGTATGTGTTGGGTGGTATTTTCCCTTTCTGTTCAAATTTATTAAAACATTCTGTAAGCAAACAGTGAAGACCCCGATAAACGTTCACTGAAACAAACCGAACACCAGAAAAGAACATAGCCAGGATCGAGGAATAAATACATGAAGGATTCAGAACTGAACGACACCCAGTAAGCACGTACAATCGGGCAATTATCGGCCCACCACTGAAACGCCATCTAAATGATGTTTTGCTGGCAGGCCGATAGTGGCCCGAGTTTGGATGCTGGCTGACCCATGCGCTGATCCAGGAATTTTTGCCAGGGGTGTCCAGGCCTGACTGCCAGAACACAGCTCTGACAAGCACCAAAAACACAGGCTTAAAATCATGAATTAGACATTAATTGCATTTCTATGTTGAAAATGTCCTTATCAGGAACTATGGTCGATATTGCATTAGACTGGCTCCCGTCGTCAAACTTAATTATGCATACTCAAAAGTATTTTTTTCATTGATTTCTCAATATAATGATGGCTGAGTTTGACGACTTGTATTATGAGTAGAGAAACACCTTTATAGTACACATGAACTAAACAGAGATTAACTGTATCTCACTTAGGAGAAACCAAGAGGTGCCATAAAATAAACAGATCTTTATCCTCCATCTGAAACAGATTTGATACGGTGTGCCTGATTTATTACCTTGAGCTGAGTGAGAGTATTCTGGCTAGTATTCTGGACAGGGAGAAAAAAAATGAAATTGATAAATTAGAATACTTGAGACTTAGCATGAAAAAAGTGTTTGCCCTGTGAAGACTCTGATAAACCCAAGCAGATCAGCCAGATCATAAGACCAGCGTGAAGTGAAATAATTATAAAGTAAAATAATGTATTTAGACAAAGTATGAAAAAAGGGCGTGCTCAGTGAAGGATCAGCTAAGCCTGGGCGGATCAGCCCGAGCATGAATTCAGAGCAAATTTGAGATGTTTGACAAAGATTAACATAGAGCACAAGCAAATACCAAGAAGATATTTTTACAGATGATGAGAATTATCATGGCACACAACATATTAAAGGATTTTTTGGTATTTAGCTGCTGTGCTAAATACTGGGTCCGAGATTTCAATAACCCGGATTATACTTTTGAGAATTAATTTCCCCATGTACTTCATATAACAATAAGATCCGGTTTGAATTGTATCTTCTTAACACTTGTTAGATGCTTATATAATTAAATAAGCAATTATCATTAAGTGCATACTTATCTAATATTCCTCTGTAAAATTGTGATAAGGTTTTCCTGAGTAACCAGCATCATTAACTGGTAAAAGACGCAATCCTCTATTATGTGCAGTCATTATTTTCGTCTTTAAAAATCAACATGGCAATTACCACATGTGTTCCACTAAGCACACACCTAAATTTACTCTATTACTAATTCTCTTCAAGAGTAGAAAAACGACCTTATATCCACCAATTGTCTTAAGTAAATCATCTGATTTTAAGAGACACTGGACCGTATATAACATCATTTAAGAACAGAATCATGACTGAATACCTGCCAAATGCTTTAATTAAAGACATATGCGGCTATTTCCAATGCGCACCTTTCCCGCGTCTGTAAACGTATACAGTTGTCTGGGTCAGGTCTTTCGACCATTAGCAAATTTGGCTCAACACAGCTTTCCCAAATTCTTATGTCATATCGGTGTTCCAACATTTTCTTGACAAAATAAAGTTATTAAAGTGTGTCAGATATATCTATTGACATCTAACAGAACTAATCGTCTCAGCACTGAAGACAGATACATGTAGATCAGTCGAAATCAAACGACGTACACAATTACCCCGGTTACGAATACGACAGTGGCCGAGTCTCTACTATTTGTATGGTTATTTAGAGCGTCGCACGACCTGACCTCGTAGCCTAGTGGTTAGCGTGTCTGGCTACGAAGCCAGAGGACCAGGATCGATTCCTGTATGCGCACATATTTTCAGTGGTTTTTTTTTTCTTTTGTAACAAATTTAATGCTTAAATGCTTCATTAATTTTAGTAAAATGGCATCATCAAAATGACCGAAATGGTCATTCCAGAACTTTTATATTGAATTACGCATGAAATCTATGGGGGTGGGGTTAAATTTGGCCCTCTTGAAAGAGAACTAGTTCGGTGACCCCAGATTTTTATTCTTTTTTCTGAAAGGTATTATAATAGTCCATGAATTAAAACTGATTTTTTAAGAATTTCAATATCAGATTTTTTAATACATGATTTATTCTAAAAACAAATTCCAATTTTCGACGAATTGCCCAAATATATCATGCAGTATCTTGTCACAGCATGGGATAACAAATAAACTTGCATATTTTCTAAAAGGTTTGGGATCATGGGCAATAATTTAAATTAAAAGAAAGAAGCTGGCTGAAGATTACAACCGTTTTAGCTCGATATTAAGGACTAGTGTATTTTTTTAGAAAATTGGTCAAATGCTGAAAACTTCAATCTGAGATTATGAAAAAAAAACACGGTGACATATCATTTTTATTTCATAAATGGATAGTTTATGCATTAAACAAACTGTATGCAAAGTTTTGAACATATTTCAATATGGAAAGTATTTAGTAGCATATGTCCTTAAGTGATCAGAGCTACTCCCAGGACTCTAGCTAATACCAGAAGAGCTCAGCAGCCCCCCGAATAATCCTGTCGGGGCCCCGAACATCCCCCGACAAACCCCGACAGCCCCCGAACAGCCTCCGAATAGCCCCGACAGCCCCAAATAACTCAGCCTGACCCTGGAATAATACAACCTACCCTGGGAACAGTCATGACAGGCCCCCCGATCAATCTGATGGCTCCCAGAGGTTTCCCCCGAAAATAATTTCGGGGGCCCCCGAAAGGCCTGAGGAGTACCCCTATATGGTCCAAAAACACTTGTAAGCACCCGGAATAAAACCTCAAGTCCCGATGACTCTGAATTTACGAGATTTTACTGTATAAAAAAGGAAGTGAGTATATATATGACTAGGAAACCCCACAAACACGCACTGCAGATCAAACCACTGCACCATGAGGAAGAGGCACGGGGACACTAGCAACCACACAACAGCAGGAACACAATTAACCCATTATTGTCGAATGAAATTTTCCATCGTTATCAATTGGACCAGTCCAGTTCAGTTTTAAGGTTGTTGAGGGGTAATTTTCATTTAATTCAAATTCAAATTTTGATAAAACATTTATTAGGCAAATATAGGAGACCTTGATCAGACGCCACGTTCGGTGGTGTCTGATCTGGGTCTGCACTGTTTGTCTATGTCCCACAAAAAGGACGCTAGGCTAATATGGGTTAAAGTAAAACAACCAGTTCTATTTTCCTCATTTTAACCTGAAAAATATACGGAGTATCAAAATGCATGTACCCTTCAAACCTCGGACCCGAGATCAAACAAATGATCGATACAGACGTTGGTCTTACTTTCATTCTCAATCTGATTCTGATTATCAGCAATTTTCTGAAAATAAGTGTGTCATTTCAACATGATGGACGCCCACTATTATCCAAACAAACTATTGAACTGAGGGTCAAATTAGATATTTATCTTGCTTTTATTCGTGCTGGCGGTGATTTTTGCTTAAAATACCACTGTCTGTCGAACAGTTGTACATGTAGTTGTACATTTAAGTGAATAAATCACTCGAGCTTCGCACTCGTGATTGTTTCACTTTTAACGACCTCCAAACAGTGATATATTAATTAACACATTAGAGCCAGCGCGAATTTATTTGGATTTTAACACACGAAAAGATTAAAAAAATGAACGACTCCTTCAGCAAGTTCAGATTCCAAAAAAAGAATCAGCAATCTTAAACAGAGAGTTAGAATTCCCGTAAATCTAATTTGGTCGCTTCGTTAGAATATTAATTTTGTTAATTATAGCTACTTTAGAGAGCTCTGTTGATTGGTGTCTGATGATTGTCTTTGGCTCAGCCCACCCTGGCTCAACTTGGTTTGTTTTAGTACTGACTACCTGTAAATATTAAGATCTCTTCTTCGTTTCATCACAGTGTGGTTTAATGTGAATGTTTCTCTGTGATGATACATTTCATTAGTTAGGAAGCCTCCATATGAGCTAAATATTTTGTGTGTTTTAACAACAACAGAACCTAAGGCGGAGATCCAGTACCAGTAAAATGTATTTTAACTCCACCCCTACCACACCGTTGATTAGGCTGATATCCTTTATAAGCCGATACTTCTGTTGTTTATGAGTCATTGTACATATCGTTGCTCTCATTGTGGAAGTTATGTGTGCTGATTCTTGCTTTGTTATACAATACGTTGTATTCTTTCTAGTTTTGTAATCATCTTGATGAGGATGATAGAGAGCTGGTTGCTTCACTTTAATTGTCTTTCAGATGTCTTGTGGTTGTTATTGTTCTGTGGCTCTTCCTCACGGAAGAACCTACCTGCTGGGCACTAGGTTACAGTGGTGAAGGCTGTTTTAGCAATGTTGGAGTCTACATACCGGGCACTGTGTTACAGGGGTGCAGGCTGTTTAAGGGGTGTCGGAACCTACCTGCAGGGCACTGTGTTGCAGTGTTGCAGGCTGTTTAAGTAGTGTCAGAACCTACCTGCCAGGCTCTGTGTTACAGTGGTGAAAGCTGTTTTAGCAATGTCGGAACCCACCTGCCGGGCACTGTGTTACAGTGATGCAGGCTGTTTAAGCATTGTCAGAACCTACCTGCCAGGCACTGTGTTACAGGGGTGCAGGCTGTTATAGCATTGTCTGAACCTACCTACCATGCACTGTGTTGCAGGGGTGCAGGCTGTTTTAGCAATGGCAGAACCTACCTGCCGGGCTCTGTGTTACAGTGGTGCAGACTGTTTAAGCGGTGTCAGAACCTACCTGCCGGGCACTGTGTTACTGTGGGGAAGACTGTTTAAGCGGTGTCGGAACCTACCTGCCGTGCACTGTGTTATGGTGGTGAAGGCTGTTTTAGCAATGTCGGAGTCTACCTGCAAGGCACTGTGTAACAGTTGTTAAGACTGTTTAAGAAGTGTCAGAACCTACCTACCGGGCACCTGTGTTGCAGGGGTGCAGACTGTTTCAGCAATGTCAGAACCTACCTGCGGGGCACTGTGTTGCAGGGGTGCAGACTGTTTAAGTAGTGTCAGAACCTACCTGCCAGAACTGTTTTACAGTGGTGCAGGCTGGTTAAGTGGTGTCGGAACCTACCTGCCGGGCACTGTGTAACAGTGGTGCAGGCTGTTTAAGCTATGTCAGAACCTACCTGCCGGGTACTGTGTTACAGGGGTGCAGTCTGTTTAAGTAGTGAAGGAACCTACCTACCAGGCACTGTGTTACAGTGATGCAGGCTGTTTAAGTGGTGTCAGAACCTACCTGCCGGGCACTGTGTTACAGTGGTGCAGGCTGTTTAAGCGGTGTCAGAATCTACCTGCGGGGCACTGTGTTACAGGGGTGCAGGCTGCATAAGCTGTGTCAGAACCTACCTGCTTGGCACTATGTTACAGTGGTGCAGGCTGTTTAAGTAGTGTCAGAACCTACTTGCCAAAGACTGTGTTACAGTGGTGAAAGCTATTTCAGCAATGTCGGAGTCTACCTGCAGGGCACTGTGTTACAGTGGTGCAGACTGTTTAAGCCGTGTCAAAACCTACCTACGGGGCACTGTGTTACAGTGATGCAGACTGTTTAAGGGGTGTCTGAACCTACCTACCGGACACTTTGTTACAGTGGTGCAGGCTGTTTAAGCTATGTCAGAACCTACCTGCCGGGCACTGTGTTACAGTGGTATAAGCTGTTTTAGCAATGTCAGAACCTACCTGCCAGGCACTGTGTTGCAGTGGTGCAGGCTGTTTAAGCAATTTCGGAACCTACCTTCCTGGCACTGTGTTACAGTGGTGCAGAATGTTTAAGCAATATCAGAACCTACATGCCGGGCAATGTGTTACAGTGGTGAAAGCTGTTTTAGCAATGTCAGAACCTACCTACCGGGCACTGTGTTATGGTGGCGCAGGCTGTTGAAGCAATGTTGGAGTCTACCTGCCGGGCACTGTTTTTACAGTGGTGAAAGCTGTTTTAGCAATGTCGGAGTCTACCTGCCGGGCACTGTGTTGCAGGGGTGCAGGCTGTTTAAGCAATGTCAGAACCTACCTGCCGGGCACTGTGTTACAGTGGTGAAAGCTGTTTAAGCAAAGTCGGAGTCTACATGCAGGGTACTGTGTTACAGTGATGCAGGCTGTTTAAGCAGTGTCCGAAACTACCTGGTGGGCACTGTGTTACAGTGGTGCAGGCTGTTTAAGCGATGTCAGAACCTACCTGCCGGGCACTGTGTACACATGTGTGCAAACTGTTTAAGCAGTGTCAGAACCTACCTGCCGGGCACTATGTTACAGTGGTGCAGGCCTTTTAAGCGGTGTCGGAACCTACCTGCCGGGCACTGTGTTACAGTGGTGCAGACTGTTCAAGCAGTGTCGGAACCTACCTGCCGGGCACTGTGTTACAGTGGTGTAAGCTGTTTTAGCAATGTCGGAGTCTACCTGCTTGGCACTGTGTTACAGTGATGCAGACTGCTTAAGAAGTGTCGGAACCTAACTGCTGGGCACTGCATTGCAGGGGTTCAGGCTGTTTAAGCTTGCAGGGGTTCAGGCTGTTTAAACGGTGTCAGATCCTACCAGGTGGGCACTGTGTTGCAGGGGTGCAGGCTGTTTAAGCGGTGTCCGAACCAACCTGCCAGGTACTGTGTTACAGGGGTGCAGGCTGTTTAAGCGATTTTGGAAGTTACCTGCAAGCACTGGTTTGCAGGGGTGCAGGCTGTTTAAGCTATGTCAGAACCTACCTGCCGGGCACTGTGTTACAGTGGTATAAGCTGTTTTAGCAATGTCAGAACCTACCTGCCAGGCACTGTGTTGCAGTGGTGCAGGCTGTTTAAGCAATTTCGGAACCTACCTTCCTTGCACTGTGTTACAGTTGTGCAGAATGTTTAAGCAATATCAGAACCTACATGCCGGGCAATGTGTTACAGTGGTGAAAGCTGTTTTAGCAATGTCAGAACCTACCTACCGGGCACTGTGTTATGGTGGCGCAGGCTGTTGAAGCAATGTTGGAGTCTACCTGCCGGGCACTGTTTTTTACAGTGGTGAAAGCTGTTTTAGCAATGTCGGAGTCTACCTGCCGGGCACTGTGTTGCAGGGGTGCAGGCTGTTTAAGCAATGTCAGAACCTACCTGCCGGGCACTGTGTTACAGTGGTGAAAGCTGTTTAAGCAAAGTCGGAGTCTACATGCAGGGTACTGTGTTACAGTGATGCAGGCTGTTTAAGCAGTGTCCGAAACTACCTGGTGGGCACTGTGTTACAGTGGTGCAGGCTGTTTAAGCGATGTCAGAACCTACCTGCCGGGCACTGTGTACACAGGTGTGCAAACTGTTTAAGCAGTGTCAGAACCTACCTGCCGGGCACTATGTTACAGTGGTGCAGGCCTTTTAAGCGGTGTCGGAACCTACCTGCCGGGCACTGTGTTACAGTGGTGCAGACTGTTCAAGCAGTGTCGGAACCTACCTGCCGGGCACTGTGTTACAGTGGTGTAAGCTGTTTTAGCAATGTCGGAGTCTACCTGCTTGGCACTGTGTTACAGTGATGCAGACTGCTTAAGAAGTGTCGGAACCTAACTGCTGGGCACTGCATTGCAGGGGTTCAGGCTGTTTAAGCTTGCAGGGGTTCAGGCTGTTTAAACGGTGTCAGATCCTACCAGGTGGGCACTGTGTTGCAGGGGTGCAGGCTGTTTAAGCGGTGTCCGAACCAACCTGCCAGGTACTGTGTTACAGGGGTGCAGGCTGTTTAAGCGATTTTGGAAGTTACCTGCAAGCACTGGTTTGCAGGGGTGCAGGCTGTTTAAGCTATGTCAGAACCTACCTGCCGGGCACTGTGTTACAGTGGTATAAGCTGTTTTAGCAATGTCAGAACCTACCTGCCAGGCACTGTGTTGCAGTGGTGCAGGCTGTTTAAGCAATTTCGGAACCTACCTTCCTTGCACTGTGTTACAGTTGTGCAGAATGTTTAAGCAATATCAGAACCTACATGCCGGGCAATGTGTTACAGTGGTGAAAGCTGTTTTAGCAATGTCAGAACCTACCTACCGGGCCCTGTGTTATGGTGGCGCAGGCTGTTGAAGCAATGTTGGAGTCTACCTGCCGGGCACTGTTTTTTACAGTGGTGAAAGCTGTTTTAGCAATGTCGGAGTCTACCTGCCGGGCACTGTGTTGCAGGGGTGCAGGCTGTTTAAGCAATGTCAGAACCTACCTGCCGGGCACTGTGTTACAGTGGTGAAAGCTGTTTAAGCAAAGTCGGAGTCTACATGCAGGGTACTGTGTTACAGTGATGCAGGCTGTTTAAGCAGTGTCCGAAACTACCTGGTGGGCACTGTGTTACAGTGGTGCAGGCTGTTTAAGCGATGTCAGAACCTACCTGCCGGGCACTGTGTACACAGGTGTGCAAACTGTTTAAGCAGTGTCAGAACCTACCTGCCGGGCACTATGTTACAGTGGTGCAGGCCTTTTAAGCGGTGTCGGAACCTACCTGCCGGGCACTGTGTTACAGTGGTGCAGACTGTTCAAGCGGTGTCGGAACCTACCTGCCGGGCACTGTGTTACAGTGGTGTAAGCTGTTTTAGCAATGTCGGAGTCTACCTGCTTGGCACTGTGTTACAGTGATGCAGACTGCTTAAGAAGTGTCGGAACCTAACTGCTGGGCACTGCATTGCAGGGGTTCAGGCTGTTTAAGCTTGCAGGGGTTCAGGCTGTTTAAACGGTGTCAGATCCTACCAGGTGGGCACTGTGTTGCAGGGGTGCAGGCTGTTTAAGCGGTGTCCGAACCAACCTGCCAGGTACTGTGTTACAGGGGTGCAGGCTGTTTAAGCGATTTTGGAAATTACCTGCAAGCACTGGTTTGCAGGGGTGCAGGCTGGTTAAGCGGTGTCGGGACCTCCCTCCGCGGCACTGTGGGGCTGGGGTGCAGGCTGTTTAAGTGGTGTTGGAAACTACCTCCCAGGCACTGTGGGGCAGGGGTGCAGACTGTTTAAGCGGTGTCCGAACCTACCTCCCCGGCACTGTGGGGCAGGCTGTTAAAGCGGTGTAGGAACCTACCTCCAGGGCACTGTTGGGCCAGGGGTTCAGGCTGTTTAATTGGGGTTAAAACCTACCTCCTGAGCACTGCTGGGCAG
>OZ026530.1:61071668-61106668 GCA_964019695.1 Loripinus fragilis
AAAACAATCAACAATCATTAATCTTAGTTGCACCAGCAAGACATTTACATAGAGAGATTGTGCTAAAATCTCTGGTTTGGTCTGCCACTAGTGTTTAACACACACACACACACACACACACACACACACACACACACACTAGTGACCTAGTTACAGACTAGAAACAAGGGAAATGAAATGGATGGCGTTTTTTTTGTTTACGTCGAAAGTCTTCAAACAAAAGAGCCAGGCAACAGTATTAGACCTGTTTCCATTTTTGCTGCTCTTTTATTACAGCCTCCTAAAAACGCCACGTTTGATAAATCCAATGGTAATTGAAATTTACCGCTTAATATGTAGATAATCTTACACTACACGAGTGCTTATGTTTTAGTGAATTTATGAGCATTTTATCACTTTTTCGCATTGATTTTAATTGATTCAATAATACAGGAGCATTAATGTCACAGTCTTTTGACTGCATGCCAGAGAACCTCTGTAATCGAACAGCGCAGTCCCCGCTGGTGTTCGCAGTCGACGAGTGCACAAAATCATACTATTTTGGTTTACTGTGATCCATTCTTTGAGCCAGTACTTTACAGCTTTTAATTTTCACGATTTTTTTTTCATTTGGAATTATTGCTTAAGTATTTTAGTCCATTCTGGCCCAATGAGAGTCTTTAAATTTTAAAACCAGCAGAGTACCAGTCAGTTTCTGGCTAGTCAGTTGGAATGTATGTGCCTGAACTGTGTTTAATGACTAATAAGTGAGCTATTAAAGTCATCAATTATCATGTTATGTCATCAAATAATGAAGAATATGTATAAGTGGAGGACTAGACAGTTTGAAATGTTTCTGTTTATTATTTGCGAAGTGGCAAGCCATTTTTCTTCTGTACGCAATTTTTGAGTAGTCAAGTGGACTGTTCCATACGTCGAGTGCCTAAATATTTAATTTGTATGCACTCGTCAAGCTGTAACTGGACGCAGTCGATAGGAGCACGAGCGTTTTTAACAAAGCCAAAGCGATTGAACTGCTTTTTATTTGTCTCCAGCAATGCCAAACCGTCTCGGCAACAATTTCAAAGCAATGCCAAAACATAAAACAAGCTGTGCTACACTCTCTTATAACAATTACAAGGTTTGCTACTTAATTAATCACTGCAGGGTAAGACATGCATTTTAGTGCATAAAATAACCAGGGTCACTGGCTAGTGATACGTAGATCAAGGTTAAAATTTTACGGATTCAATAAAAAAATATAATTATGCGCTTTACAGAATCATAAAAAAACAATGAAACATGTGATTTATGGCATAGTGCGTGCTTGAGGAGTCTGCCCAGGACAACAATGACACTTCATATATCTCTGCTGCATACTCTACTGCAAATATGGTGTTGATCAAGGTATGGGGTCACAAATTACAGTGTATGTTTGAAGAGTATACACAGGACAATTAATATGCATGTTTGGACGTTCACAGCTGTCAGTGCTTCCGAGACACAATTTAGTATGACGTGTTGACAGACGGATGAACAGACAAACAAACTGGTGGATGGTTTGAAAATTGGAACGCTTATGAGACCCTCCTAGGGGGATAACCGTTCCCTTGTTCCCCTAAAATAAATAGGCTTTTTTCCCTGTTCCCCAAGAATCGGAAATTGTTTTCTTATGCTCCATGTTCCCCAATATTGCCTTTGTACCTTGTTCCACTCAAAATTTGACCTTTTTTCCCTGCTCCCCTGGACTAAATGTCATTTCCCCTGTTTTCCAAAACCCCTGGGAGGGACTCCATTATGTGGAAAGCATATTTAGCCATATGCTTACCACTTAGAATAAAAAAGAGGCCAATAGATGGCCGATCTGAGAAAAAAGGATGGTCGGACGAAAGCTTGAAATGTCAACCCGATCTGGATCAAACTATTTGATACTAGCGGGGAACAGTCGATTTTGGTATCAGATTGCTCTGAGTGCTTTGAGACCAGTCTTTGTGTCCATTCTAGTTTTGCAATCATCTTGATGGGGAAGAGAGAGAGAGCTGGTTGCTTTGCTTAGTTTGTCTTCCTGGTGTCTCGTGATAGTTGAGCGGCTCTTCTTTGTGGTGCCATGGGTGTGTCTTCGTGTTGTGATAGTGGTATTTTCTGATCATACTCACTTACTATTTTGACAAAACTTGGAGCCTGGTCTGGACCAAACTGTTCGAGCCTGTACCCAGTAAGCACCTATTATATACTGAACAAAAGTGAAAACGCTACACAACAGTTATCTATATTTTATGAGAAAGTATTGGACAAAAAGTATTTACTAAAGCTTAATAGTGTTGCCCAGACATCCAGCAAACGATTCGTCGAAACTCCACCAATTTGTCTCGTTTGATGTATGAGTTATGCTCGTTTAAGTGTTTAAAGCTTTATTCACTGAAATTTGCTATTGCGCATGCGCAAATCGAAATTGTTATGCTTATCAAATTTGGTCTTAATTGTGTTGCATAAAGACACAAGAAAACTGCTTAATCACTTAAAACAAGCTCAGAAATCAATTTCTAATTTAGCGATTTTGTAAGTTATTGAAAATTATCTCCCTTTGACAAAAACAAATAGGGAATATTAACTGTTTGGTAATCTTCGATTTATCACGATTTTCGATCATTTTCTTTTGCCAAATCAGGTAGACCTCTCAGCACATTGTTTCTACCATTTCTCGACTAGTAATGTCTTCATACTAAGATGCATCAACACATTGATTTTCCTAAGGAGATTTCAGTGTTAAATTTTAAACTTGCCAATTTGAGTGAAAATCCGCTTTTTAAGATTGCTTTTCTAAACGATCAAAACACACTTGAGATAAGTCCTTCACATTTCTGGTTGTCACATGTCTAGACTATCATTTCGTGCTGTCGGATCTCGTAGGTAGTGGATTTCTGAAGGCCTAAATTGTGTTAGATTTCCGTTCAAATTGACAACCTGAAAAAATGGACCCCTGTCACATTGAAATGGCTTTCATGTGTTTCCTCGTGACAACATCCGTAAAACTTTTACTGTTATGCATTACCCAGTATTTGAACATTAAGATACACTTTCCATTGCATTCTTGGTTTGCATAATTTTGTATATAGATGACAAACAATTCAGGTGTAGCGTTTTCACTTTTGTTCAGTATATTAGAAATGTTAAGGACAAAAAAACGTTACTCAGCATGCAAAGAGTTAAGTATTCATGCGTTGCTTATATGACGTAACTTGAGTTATTAATTCTGTTTACCCTAGGACTTTCTTCTAAAAGATGCACTTTGGCAAACAGTGAAGGCCGCAATGAATTGCCGCAAGCATTATACGACTTTTCATCAGGGTCTGCGCACTTTTCAGAGAAAAGCATTACATGTTGGAAATAAACAAAATTTCTAAGGCCGAAAAAACGCTAATCACACACGCTAAAACTTGTTTGTTTTGTCTTCTGCTGGAACATTTTAGAAATATTTTTTTGAAAAAAGTGTAGGCTCAGTCTGATCTGGGTCAATACTGTTTGCCACTCTACTGACAGCAAGACTATTTAACGGTCGACCTCGGCAGATGACATGCCCAGCCAGTATCCAATCTTGGGCCACGATCGGCCCCGCCAGCAAAACGCCGTTCGGATTGCGTTTTGCTTGCGGGCCGATAGTGGCCCGATTTTACGTGCTTACTGGGTATTCGCAGGCTAATTACAAAATCTTCTGGCACTAAGACAGCACAGGAGATTTTGGACGAACAGCCGAGGCTCATGCGAGCCTGTGTATCCGAGCATTCACTGCCCGCATACTCAAAGTAGTATGAAGATGCATACAGGCCTATTCTCATTAGAGAGCTATACATGCATGCATTAAATAGATCTCGTGTGCTAACCTATTTATACTGAAAAAGAAAAATATATAATGCGTTTTAAATTTCATTGTTATATGTTCTTATTTTCTATCATCCGAAAAATTTTGGACTGAGATATCCGCTGATACATTGCCATGTAACATTATGGGGATGAAACCGGTTCTACGTGTGAATATTAGATTATGGTTTGGGTAACTTGGCCTTACGGGGTTGAATACTATTGTGGGATCAACCCATAATTTTACTACGATCACGGACCATTAGGAACTCTAGAATGTAGAAGAAGCCGAACTCCCGTAGAGCATAGATCAACATATGTTCAGATTTAATATATGAATGATTAACAAGTAGCATCCTCTATAAAATCGCCAGAAATAACTCAATCCGCCATCACAGATCAAGTAGCTCATAGACTGTGACCCAGGGTGAGAGAGTGTGTGTGTGGGGGGGGGGGGGGGGGGAGTACTCCCACATTTTCTACATACATAGGATTGGGCCCAGCATCTACCGTTTGCCGCCAAAAAAAATCGGGAATATCAAGCACCCCAAAAAATATTTGAAATTTTTGCCACGCAAAAAAATCTCATTCTGTACATTTATCTTATGAAAAGACCCTAAAATACATAGAAAATACACTTCAAGCTAGTCCAATTTGTCGTGACCCCCCCTCCCCCCCCCAAAAAAAAAAAAAAAAAAAAAAAAAAAAAATATCCAAAAGAATATTCATACCACCAAAAGTATTAATATTTCTGAAACCCCCCAAAAATGATGTAATTCAAAAATTAAAAAAAAAAATGACCCGAGCTTACGCATGTATCAAACTATCAGAGTACCACCCCCCCCCCCCCCCCGCACCCCTTGTGGACCGTGATCGCTTTGTGGCTGTAAATTAGCGTAGGAATGCCAACAAATTTACCAAAATGTGAAAAATATTTAGTTCAACGCGTCCTGACATTAAAGCCATGGTACTTAGCATTTTATCTAAAGTAAGCATAAATTTCAGAGTATGAACAAAAAAATCTTTCATCCTTTTTTTTTGGAGAAAAATCACCTTTTTGTATAAATAAGGCGCTGCATTGACTATCGCTTAACCCACACACGTATTGTTACGCAGATACAAAGCTTGATTTATAAGTGACAATAATAAGCAAAATATACTCTCAGAAGTAAAATATTAAGAAATTTATTACCGTTTTCAACAGCAAGGTGCACATAAACACGCCATTTTTTTCCACTCTTCGACTGTGACCACCACGCGATGACTGCGCTGTTCGAGTACAGAGGTTCTATAGCGTGATTATAAATTACTTAAAAATCTCATTTTTGCGTGATAACGAGACAATTTTGCGATCTTATGCGCAGCGTTATAATAGACGTCATTACGTAATGTTTTAGATATGTAAACTACTAGTGGTTTATCGATTTTATTACAGGGCGTTATATCACTCCAAGGTGTGACGTCATTTGATAAAGATTTTCCTGCAACCACGTGTTTAAATGTGATAATTTTGAAATCCTTCGTGAGTGTGAAGGTGGGATAGGAAATTCCATCCCGAGGATCACCCGTTAGCATCTCAAGGCTTGCCTAATGATGACAAATGATGATTGCGAGGAACGGATTTTACTATCCCATCTTCACACGATTAACAGCTTCTTTTTCTTGCTCACCATCATAAAAAGACATTATCGTGTTTTAAAAAAAGAATCCAGAAGTACCTGAATACGCTGTGATGCATGATAAAATGATAACGTCACATGAACATGTCAATCACGCCACTTGTCTATCGACGTGTGGCTACAGCTCATGGATGACAATAAGTGATTGCGAGGGATGGATTCTTCTATCCCATCTTCACACGATTAATAAATTGTTTTTCTTGCATTCTTTTTCTTGCTCACTATTATTAATTATTACCAAATCGTCTTCGGCCTTATGCAAAAGTGCATCAGGTCGTCCACGGCACCTCAGGGTAATAGTTTGGACTATACTACAAACAGGCATGAAATAACTGTATAATACCGCATTTTCATATAAATAAAAAAAATAAACATCCAGTGATCTAGAATACGCTGTGATGCATGATAAAATGATTACGTTACTTAACGTTTAAATGACGTTAGTTGACTATCAACGTGCAGCTGTTTATTTTTTATCATTCCCATGGGTTTGAAGCTGGTATATGAGACATAATTTTATACCATCCCTCCAACTTAGGCACACACTATCTCGAGATGTGTAAGGTCTACACCAATGTAGGTGGTATACATATTTATACCATGTTGTCCACCTGTTCGTAACATAGTCCACTCGCAAAAACTCGTGGATGATATTCACGTACAGGTGGACAAGCCATGGTATAACTATAACTTCGCATATGTAAAAATCCAGCGGAAACTTTGAGCTAGTGTACAAGAAACAAATCGCTGTAGCTGTCTGAATATATGATAAGTGTTAAACACTCGCAAGAACGTTTGCTGCCTGCATACACTTGCAAGAATCTTTGCTGCTCGCATACACTTGCAAGGACCTTTGCTGCTCGCATACTTTCACAAGAACATTTGCTGCTCGCAACCCTCGCAAGAACAGCTTTATATTATACTACCACCAGTATGAGGCTACCGGGCCTTTATCTCCAAAAGTTTTACGAAAATGCATATGTCTGAAAATCTGGCTCATTCCTAATATGTTCTTAGAGCTGAGTATAAGCAAGTTAGAAGTCATAGAACAGTCCAATTAAAAATGTATTAGCCCTTAAATAATGATAAAACAATGTTGTCTCATTAAGTCATTTGCTTTATATTTATTTGTTACATTATTGGCTTAATTAAGTACGTGGAGGCAAACAGTGCGGACCCAGATTAGACTTCTCCTACAGCAGCAGCCTGATCTGGATCTGCACTGTTTGATCAAGAAACATTTCTGAATTGCATTCTGAAACATATAGAACTGAAGAACATATGAGATGTATGACCATAATGAGGACAAAAAGTGCTATCAGAAGGATACACTTATGCTGATATAACTTATTCACTCCGTTTATACCTAGAAATAACCTATTAGTACAGTACTGAATTAGTTTCAGATTTTTTTTTTAAACATGAGCCAGCTGATCTGGATCCAAATTATTATGAAAAACTGAAGAATGTTTAGTGACAGTAATGGTGTGCTATTGCTATCTTTAGCCATTTGTTAAAACAGACCACCCAAGCTTCAGTTAAACAATCTGGACAATATTCACTACTCCATTCCTTATAAATTGAATTTTTTTTATTTAAGTGATCTATTGTGGGCTACGAAAGCCGGATGGGGCCAAACAAAAATACAATAAAAAGTGTCTCGCCAAAACGAGAAAGTTTCCCGTAATAACGAGACAGTTTCTCGTATTAACGATAATATTTCTCGTAATAACGAGAAAGTTTCTCGTCATAGCGAGAAACTTTCTCGTTATAACGAGAAACTTCATTTTATTTTTTTATTTTTGTTTGACCCTATCCGGCTTTCGCGTTAAAATCGGCAAATCAAGACTTGGGAGAAAATGCACTATCAGCCTTCCACATAACTTGGGTCAGAAATGTAACTGTTAAACTACAGTGTGTCTAAAATAAAGGTACCCATTACCTGATAGAATATTGTAAGAAGAAAAAAAAATACAATCAAAGCCAAGCAACAGCAAGAAACAAAATATAAAAAATCGCACACGTCTGATCATATATTACCCTTAAATTCAAAAAATTAATGTTCACATAGTATCTTGTTAATTTTCTTTCTGAAAAAATAGGACCTACGAGTCTGTGAATCATCTCACTTGAGACTATTCGCTAAACAGGAAGTCCTATAATCTATGAAAAATATGGAAAAAAAAATCTTAATTAAAAATGAGCCGCGGCACAGCAAAGGGTACCACCTGAGCCGCGGCACAGCAAAGGGTACCACCTAGTGAAGTCTCTGATCAGCCTGCACATCCACAATTTCTTGACATGCCCTTACTAGCCAATATCGGTGTAAGATCTTTAAAGCCAGTAACATTATTTAAAACATTATCACTGAACTGACAATTAAGCAATGTGTTTGGTGGCCTCTGGAGCAGAATTCCTGGTTCTTGCAATGTAGTCTGTCCATATTCATCACATGGGTCTCAAGAACAAGATATTGTGGTTTCACACACAGCTTATGGTAGCAAAGGTGGCTAATTTCAACTGATTTGCCTTCATCATTACATGTTGGTATAACTGACAGTTCATGAAATAGACTAGACGATGAACTCTAAATACTTTCGCCTATTGTTCGGCCCTTGGACAGCTATTTGTCCGCCCCCCCCCCCGCTTAAATGTAGCACCTTACCATAATATACAGCCATAATTTAAGGCTTCAATATAGCATTTTTGTTGTATAACAAGTGATATTTCTTCTCGCCATGCTTTGCTTTAAAAACGGTCAGCCATTCTGGTTGCATAGCAACTGGATTCTGGGCTGGTAAACATATGCAGACCTTCCTTTAGGTTATGATCCTGTAATTAATTTTCCATAGACCTCAATACAGAGAAAATAGTCTTTTTCTGGCCACAGGCCTTACTGAAAAGCACCAAGCATAGACGGTCAAAGGGAGGTAGCACCTCACCATATTATACAGGCATAATTTAAGGCTTCAATATAGCATTTTTGTGGTATAACAAGTGATATTTCTTCTCGCCATGCTTTGCTTGAAAAACGGCCAGCCATTCTGGTTGCAAATAGAAACTGGACTCTTGGTTGGTAAATATATGCATCCCTTCCTTTAGGTTATGATCCTGTAATTAATTTTCCATAGACCTCAATACAGAGAAAATAGTCTTTTTCTGGCCACAGGCCTTACTGAAAAGAACCAAGACTCGATTTCATCAAAGACGGTCAAAGGGAGGTAACCAGTACGATTTGCAGAAAAGAAGTTGACATAGCTGAATGCTAGAGTTAGGAAATTCTGATTCGATTATAATATAAAAAAATGCCACTACCACAGCCTATGATAATTTATTAAAGAAGTAGAACTCTACATACCAGTTTCATCATTTTAGCCATTAACATCATTAACATTGTGGTAAACTTGTAACTGTAAGCTCAGTCTACAGAACACAGGCCCCTGACTGGTCAATATTATAGGAGCATAACCTGAGTAGACGTCAGACCATTATATTGGATTTACGTTGTTTTTGTTTGTATTTGCAAACTGTTTTGACGTAAGAATCTAAGGTTGAAACAACGTCAACTTCTGACGTTGTACTGGTGTATGTTTTGATGTCAATTGGACGTCACATTCTGACGTATATCTACCTTCTAAACAACCAAGATCCAACATCCACCCAACTTAAAGTAAATAAGGGTGCAAAGATCAGGAATCGATACAATCAAGTACCACACCTGGCCCAGGATACCAATGGGAAAGTGACAAACTCACAGTTAGACAGCGTCCGTACAACCAATATCCAACGTCCAATCAACCAAAATCCAACTTCCATACAATCAAAATTATATCTTCCAAACAACCACAATCCAACACTCTTTCAACCAAAATCCAAAGTCTATACAACCAAAGTCTAACGCCCACACAACCAAAACCCAACGTCCACACAACGAAATCTCTGCAGACACACATTGTTAAAACAAATTTAAATCAATGCTCCGACGTTAGCAGGAAAATAACTCAAGTTCAATAGCCACATCAATGACTGAATTCGGCATATACGGCCACACAGTGTGGCCCCGGATCAGGCTGCTCTTACGAGAACAGTCTGATCTGGGTCAACACTGTTTGCTACACGGATATGTTATATGTTTACTATGAGACAACATTGTATAAAAGGGACGATATCTACGGAACAATAAATCCAAAACATTTGTCTGCTGATGTCGTCTGCTGCATATAAATGCTTACGTCAATGACAATCTTCGGTATACAGACAACCAGTGTGGACCAGATCAGACTACTCATAGGAGAGCAGTGTGAGATTGGTCCCCGCTGTTTGCTACAGAGAGATTTAAGCCACGACATGAAATTTCCAACAATATGGTATACGCGACCAGCAAAGGCTCAGACCAGCCTTCGCATACGCGCAGTCTGATCAGAGCCTTTGCTAGTCGCGTGAATTTTCTATGAGTATTAAACTACTAACCGAAGAGCCTTAGTTGTTGTTGTTGTTGTTGTTGTTTTTGTTGCTTTACGTCCCATGTCAACAGCTATGGTCATTGCGGGACGGTCAGTTCACTTAACCACACTTTTTCCTGGGCAGGCTTGAGCAAGCGGTTAACCAGTAATTTGTGCACATACTTTCGCTTGTAACTGACAACAAAAGAGCCTTTGGAGTTTCATATTGGTTGCAATACTCGATCTGGGCTGCCACGAGATTCGCTTGAAAAAATGCACATTTTTATTTTCTTAGTACTTATTTATTGCACTTTCAAAGACCAAGTTTGAAGAAGCCTTCAAATTGTTGTCCGGTGTGTACATATGTACCTTAAGATATACAGGAAAAAAATCGTAGTTGATATTACCGTCGCGCGCGAGTGGATGGGTTTGAATAATCTTGTGGGTGCCCAAAACCTTTACGAATGTAAGCATCGGCATTGTGCATACATGCGGTCCGGATCCCCTGAATAATCACAAAGCTACCAAGCCAGCTATCAATGTTGTGCCATCATGGGCCCGCCAGCGAAACACCATTTAAATGGCGTTTCGCTTGCGGGCCGATGATGGCCCGGTTTTAGTGGTATTTGGATCACCATTCCCCTCGTCAAGAAAAAAATTGGACCCCCTCTGTCATAACATTTTAGATCGGCGCATGTGCTCGTCTGTCTGTTTGTCTGTGCGTTCTATATACATGTACCACTGTTGACATATCTAACGAAGCTAAACTCCGTTAAGAAATTGTGTGGCACCGGTTTTTCGCAGTTTCTGCTTTTATACGTCGTTTTAGGTCCTGCATTGCTACGAGAAAGTTATTCTTGAAGACCTCCACTAATATCTCCAGCAGGTTCCATGACAGCTTGTGCGTCTGGCAAAGCCCTGATATCTTGGGGAAATTCACAGAATTCAGAAATGCGCCCACAGACTAAGCCCAGTTGACGATTATTGCCACATAAAATACATCAATATTCATCGATATGCTTCACGTGTTTTGGATCTATTTTTAAATTGCTCAAATGCAACACACCCTTTACTCGACTATTGAATGTTTCGATAACAAGTTAGAATAAAAACTATTCTATAATCTACAAAAAATATTCTATTTTTTTTCCAGTCCTATTACACGTGAAAGTAAGGATTGACAGGGGTTGATAAGGGGGGCTGGGGGCTGCAATGGCGGCAAGTAGTTATTAGTTCTAGGAGCCTCCTTCCAAAGCAATGTTCAAGCGAGCTCATGTTATAAACCCACGTTGTGACGCGAGTGCATGGATGTGGCAAGCTCGACGTAAGTTTTGCCATTTCGACAGGGATGCCTTTAACCTCATTGACCATTACAAATTCAGCATTTTTCACGAAAGTATGGCTATGCTCACAAAAAAGACACAGTAAAGGTAATACCTTGGTAGTAGGACATTGTCAGCATGTTATTATTAAATTATAGTTGAAAGGAACATTTCTATCAGCATTTATAATCGCTTGGTTTAAACGACAATACAACTTGATTTGTGTTTTATGATACCATACCCGTGCATTTTTGATTGAACGATTAAACTCATTTTAACGGTGTATATATTCCAAAATTGTTCGTTGTCGGATTGGATGTAGCTTAACAGCCATTGATCTTGGTGTGTCCTTTAACTGCTTTAAAGCTATATTATGTTCAATAACTACAACAATATCAGGTAGAAATGTTTACTAATTAATCTTGAGAAATGTTAGCCTCAAGTTGTAATGGTAGGAATTGTTATTTTCACTAACATAAGCGCGTATGTTTAATTTTCAAGATATACGGTGCGTAGTCACACTTTTCCCACGAACTTCTCGCCAATTGGAATAAACACTCCCAAATATTATAATGAAAATACTATCATTTCCAAATACGTTCATGGAGGGCGGTTCAAACGTGTCAAATTGTCTTAGTCTGCTGGCGTGTTTCTCAATTTCTTGATTGTTCCCAAGATATCCGGGCTTTGCCAGAGCCTCGTACAGCCACAGAACCTGCTAGAGAAATTAGGTGAGGCCTACACGAGCAACTTTCTCACAGCGATGTAGGACCTAAAATGATATATAAAAGCAGTAACCGCAAAAAACCGGTGCCACACAATTTCTGAACGGAGTTTAGGGGTTTTCATCTACATGTGCGTCTATACTTCAGGTAGACGTGCCCTCGCTGGTCAATGATGCGATACGTACCTCACTTCCATGTACTGGTCCTTTTATTGAAAGTACAATGACAAACATAATACAACTAGTTGAGTCTTCGCTGGGCCATAGGGCATGCGTTTGTTATATACTAGCTAAAATCTCTAACCGGCCACTTGCATTTTATTAATTTTCTTCACAACGTAGAATGATACGACTACTCGTTTTGCATTTCGAAATAGCCAGACGTGTCCTGTACCCTTGGTAGTGAAGAGTTTGACAAAATGTTCAACAGTGCGTGCAGGATGCAAATTTGAATAGTGGTACCCCCATTTTCAAAATTCGCATTTTGGCACAATTTGTGAGTCACGACTTTATGAAGTAACCCCTTTTCACACGCAAAACGTTTTCATTTCAAAAGTCAAACTCCTATTGAACACAAAAGTGCTGAAATGAACACTCCATTTGCATGAGACTCGTTGCTATTGACAAAAGTGTCAAAAATTATCCCACCATCCAATGCAAATTATTGTGAATTTTGAAATTGAGGGTATGTGAACTCGACAAAGCCTCCCGGATACAATTTTATGAATTTTGCTTAGCGGTTTTTTGGTATCATTTACAGATCGATTGGCCTAATCGGGAATGCAAATGAATTTGATATAGTGCTTATAGTTTTTCAGAAAAAACGGTAAAAACACACGTGGCCGGTTAGAACTTTTGACTAGTATATATAATACCGCGCTATGAACTAGAGCGATTCCCCGTCGTGATCTCGATAATAAACAAACGCACTCCGTAATATGTTCAACCGACCATAAGAGAAATTGGAGGATTGTATTATTACATGTTCATACCATGGGATATTCAAGGTCAGAATTTAACCAATTAATTTAACAAAGGCAATAACTATCATTTTTAGCTCACCAGAGCCGAAGGCTCAGGGCGAGCTTATAGTATGCGACTCGAGCCGACGTCCGTCCGTCCGTGCGTGCGTGCGTCCAAACGTTCAAACATAAATATATCAGAGACCAGTCGGCAGATCGTTATCAAATTTCATCTGGAGCATCGTTCCGGTGGGGGATTGACTGCATTAGGTTTTGGGCTAGATCGGATCAGAACTCTGGTTTCCATGGCAACAGATTGCTCCCATAGGGTTATAATGGGGAAAACCTTGTGACCACCCTAGCTCCTTCATTTTAATTGGTTCTTCTTTATTCTTGCAGATAACGAGTATAACCATAAAATCTCGAATGGGTTCGAAATTTGGCAGGATCCGACCATGGACTTATGAGTCAGCTGCCCTTGCGCGTCTGGAAAAATCCCCATAGACTTATAATGGGAAAATGTTGTGACCACTCTAGTACCTTCATTTTTGAATGGATCTTCTTTATTCTTGCAGATAACAAGACCAACCATAAAAGCTCGGATGAATTTGAATTTCGGTAAGATTCCATCACTGACTTCAGAGTTAGCTGCCCTTGAGCGTCAGAAAAGTAATGAATAATGTTGTGACTACTCTGACTACTCTTCTTCGTTCTTGCAGGCAACAAGCAAACCCATAATTTCTTAGATGGGTTCAAAATTCAGCAGGATCCGACCAGGGACTTATAAATTACCTGCCCTTGAGCGTTCGGAAAAATCTCCATAGACTTATAATGGGAGAAATGTTGTGACCACTCTGATGCTTTCAATTTTAAATGGATTTTCTTTATCTTGCCTACAATAAGGACAGCTATAACAGCTTGGATGAGTTTGAATTTCGTCAAGATCCCATCACCTATTTTGGAGTTAGCTCCCATTGAGCATCTTAAAAATTGATGGATAATGCTGTGACCGCTCTAGCGTCTACATTTTTGATTGGATCTTCTTCACTTTTTCATCTAACATGGACAAACATAAAAGCTTGAATGAGTTTGAAATTCTGCAGGATCTGACTAAGGACTTATGAGTAAGCTGCCCTTGAGCATCTGGAAAAATACTCATATACTTATAATGGGAGAAATGTTGTGACCACTCTAGTGCTTTCAATTTTAAATGGATCTTCTTTATTCTTGCAGATAAGAAGGAAAACTATTAAAGCTTGGATGAGTTTGAATTTTGTCAAGAAATCTCAATATATTATGGAGTTAGCTCCCCTTGATCATCTTTAAAATTGATGGACAATGTTGTGACCACTCTAGCGCTTTAATTTTTTGATTGGATCTTCTTCATTTTTTAAGGTAACAAGGACAACCATACAACTTGGAAGAATTTGAACTTTAAGTAGAACTAACCTAAGACTAATGAGTTAACAGAACTTGAGTTTTGTAAGAAATCAGCATGGACTTACAATGGGAGGTCTTTTGTGACCACTCTAGCACCCTCATTTTTGAATGGATCTTCCCCAGTCTTGCAGGTAACAATGACACTCATAACAGCTTCAATGGGTTAGATTATCCGCCACACCAGACCACCAATTACAGAGTTAGCTGCACTTGAGCGTCTAATATAGCTGTAATATGAATTAAATAGGCACTACCTATTTCCGTGCGTCCAAGTTAGTTTATGAGAAGAAAAAATATACTTTTTTGAAATTAATTAAATCAGATTCATTCTACAAGGGTTAGGAAACCGAGTATTGATTTTGCTCTTGTAGGTACAGTACCATATATACGGACAGTAAAAGAAGTGGTTAATTAACTTACTAAAAGGTGAATTTCTAAGAATAAAAATGATGATTAATTATTTAATGAAGTTTAAAAAATCCAGTGCATTATGCAGCATTTCAGCTTCAAAACCATATAGTTGTCAAAGGTTGCATTGTACAATTCTCTAAATCATCACATCGAAAGTTGGTATGAGCACCAGAGCTGCAATAAAAGTAAACAATGAGTACATATTGCAATACAATAGATACACATTCCAATGATGTTTAATGGTTAGATTGTGTTATTCACCATATTATGGTGAAGAAACATTAATTCAAATGAGTTATTAAGTAAAATTTGACATTAATGATAATTTCTGAATGAACAAGTTGTGTGTGAGTAAAGTGACATATCTACATAGGTGCACTTACCTGGAGCTTGTGCAAGTAGTATGTCGCACGGGTTTATTAAGCGGCTACCAATATGCTAGACGGCCTAACCGTAAATTAAGCCATGCAGGTAAAGATAATTTGGATTTACCAAATTATATACATGTACTCTCAGTACAACAATAGACATTTTAGGCAAGTAAAGCAGACAATGTGATAACATACTTTTTTAACAGGGTAGATGTGCAATTGTTTTAATATCCAAGTTAATTTAAATTCACATTCTAAAGATTTTAGACATAGCATCTTCAGTTTTTATGTCTTATAATCTTACTGAACACGTTAGTTACATGTTTTATCGCATCCTTTACCATTTTAAATCACAAATGCTCATGTACATAATGTAAATTGTTTTTATATGTTGTTTATATGTTTTCTTTTATAGAGGGCCACTTGGTAGACTGGCTAATTTAGCTAAAAGTGAAACCCTCTTGAAATATTGTATAAATAAATAAATAAATAAAAATAAAAACATTAATTACTGGTTCCCAGTCTACAGGCAGTCAGTAATTTTAATACAGGTAACCAGTACCGCTAAACTCCAGGTATTGCCCGTTTTTCCATTACTGATCACCTATGAACAATGAACCAGCAATTAATGTAGGTATTGGGTATGGTCAATACACACTGGCCTACAACAGTTTTTGAACATATGGTAAAGATTCCTAACACTGTATAGAAAGACCCTGATTAAATGAAAAAAATGTTTAATATAAGCAATATTTTAATGCCATGCCCCATAAGTAAAGCATAGCCACTTGCTACTTTTACAAACAATACCCATGCAAGGACAATACCGTTAAGTTCTGATATATGTACATAAGGGAAAACATCCACGCCCTTGTTTTTTGACAGACCAAATTCGTTTATAATAAACTTTTTGTAGGTCACCCAGTGGCCACTACTGCCAACTTGTTTTGAATTCTGACGAGTGCTTTAAGAGGAGTTTTTTAACAATTTTCCTTACCATGATATTACGCCCCCTGGTGGACATCATTTTTGACAGATCAAATTCGTTTTAGCTATTTTGTATAGGGTCACCTAGTGATCATTTATGCCAAATTGTGCGTAATTCTTACCATTGATTTCATAGAAGATTTTTTTAAATTTCTTATATAGATACTTAAGGGAAACTTACCACACACCCTGGTCGTCATGCTTTTTGGTTGATCAAATTTAGTTGGGCTAATTTTGTAGAAAGTCTTCCAAGTGATTTTGAATTCTGGCCACCAGTTTCAGGGGAGATTTAAAAAACCCTGTTTGGAAAAAAACACCCACCCCCCCCACCCCCTGGAAGCCATGCTTTTTGATGGATCAAAATTCAATCTAGCTATTTTTGAAGAGGGTCATCCAGGAAACACATTCCTGTGACGTTTGGTTGAAATTGGCTATGTGGTATAGGAGGACTTGTCATTTATGACGGATGAGGCTCGATGGGCATTGACTGATCTCAATAGCTTGATCACTTCATGTTCAGTTCATTTTTGGGAGTATTTCGCCCCATCAACACTGAGGACAATATGCCGGGCGCGTAGCGCAGTCGGTCACGTGTCTGACTGCAGATACATGCCTGACGGCAGTTCCAGGGGTAAAGAGTTTGATCCCAGTCTGGACTCATACTTTCATGGAGATTGATCTTAAATAATTTCTACGACCATTCTCCTTCCTTCCTCTGATTCAAAGAAAGGTTGTTGAGAGTTACAAGCAAAAGTATGTGCATGAAGTACTGTTCAACCGCTTAGTCAAGCTTGCACAGAAAAAAAAAGTGTGGTTAGGTGAACTGACGGTCCCGACACAAACTGAAACATTAAGCATCAAACCAAACAAAAACAGAGGTCAATACAACTAAATGAGCAATTATAATTATATTACCCAATGTGGGTTCACTTTCATCCACCTCGATGGGTAGTCTGACATGTCTGTGATTAAATGTGCCTTCGCAAGAGAGCCCATGGCCCTTAAGTCACTTACTCGAGTTCAGGGCTAACCCTGGCTCAGATTTGTTGTATCCAACACTCTAGCCAAATGGAAAAAGTTGGAGCCAAATGAAATTAACTTTAGCCAAGGTTTTAGCCAGAAAGTAGTATCAACATGTTGTTTTGTATTTATCTCTTTGCCCGCTAGGGACGACTTTTGCTGTCTGCTGATAACCTTTGCAAACAGGTTGGAACCAGATCAGACCCAACATAATGCCGGGCCTGATCAGGATCTAAACTGTTTGACACCCATCAGTGCTGATGGTATTTGATGGTATTGAAAAATTCAAGCATCCAAAGGGTAAAATATGGCACAATAAATAATAAAAGCAACATTGGAAAATCCAAAAGCTGATCAAAATACACTTTTTCACAAATATGTAATTTTTGAACCACCTAGACTGTACTTTTAGCCACTGACTTATATTTGTAGCCATTCTACATTTTAGTAGCAAATGGCTGCAATGGCTAATGGCAGGGTGAGCCCTACGAGTTTCAATATTCCCTTTAAGGACCACAACATGAAGTTGCAATTCAATACTCAAACCTTTAGGTGAATTAATTTAAAATAAGAAGAATGTTTGTGTTCCCTTATTAGCCTATGTAAATCATATCACTTCATAGGACGGGGCTATCCCAGAGTCATTGTTTGAATAATTTAGTAGTGGACCCACCAGACAATGTTTCATGTAAAAACCCATATACTGACGCACAGGACCAAATAGTTTCAGAATAAAAAGTTTTCCCCTTTTATAAGTCTAATTAAAATCTATGACATCACATGGGGGCAATAATTTTGAATAACTCTGGTCAACCATGTACTTGTGCTTAACTGTTTTCAAATCAGGCCTTTGTTTATACATGTATCAAGAAATTTTAAAAGTTTTCTCATTTATATATAGTACAGTTGTATATGAAAAACTAAAACCCGCCATAGGTGCCATGTTCCAATCAATCAGAAACATTTGAACAAACTTGGGAGAGGTACATGCAAGATCCAGTTGGGCCAAATTATACTGAGGGAAAAAAGTTTAGCAATTATTTATTTTGGATTTCCGATAGGCGATCTTTAAGCCTTATATCTTTTTATTAGCAAGTGCACATATATGTCAATTGTTTGAAAGTGATCTAATGGCTACCCGCTAGAGGTCAAAAGAAACACATTCTAATTTCATTGCGAGAAATTAATCTGCTGAACATTTTAATTTCAAACGCTAATCAATTGAAAGGGACTTAATTTTAAAAAAAATGTGATTTTCAGCTAAAAACTGTACAAAAAATGGTGACCAAAACATTCAGTTTTAAACCGTTTTTTACTTTTTGGCTTTTAGATCTAAACATTTGATAGAAAAATGAAATTTTTAGCAGAAAAAGATTCGAGCTATTGCCAGATAAGCTGTTTTAGCAAGGGGACTTAAAATCTCACTTGCATTATGTGAAAATGTCAACAGGCTAATTTTATTGTACTCGTAAATGTTTGTCAACATAAATTGTTGATATTATGAAATTAAAAATCCTATTTCTTCTAAACCGTGAATCCCCAAAGTTTATTGCTAAACTTATTTCCCTCAGTATATATTCAGATCTGCCAAGGCTATTTTCTGACAACACTAATCTAAGGCTACTTTGCTTTAATGCTAGCCACCATTGTTTGAATTTGAATTTCTCAGTCACATGTATATCATTATTTGTCCCATCTCTTGCAATCAGCTAGGACTCCAGAAAAGTTCATAATAAACAATACAACATTCAGCGTGGTCAGTTTTGGCTGTTGTTGTAGTTGTTAAATTGTGTTTGTTTTGTTATTTTTCGCTTAACCTACATGTACATGTACATCTTCAGGGCTTACCCTAGCTCAGAATTTGTTGTAGCCAACACTTTAGCCAATTGGAAAAAGTTGGAGCCAAATGAAATTGACTTTAGCCAAGGTTTTAGCCAGAGAGTAGTATGTAACTCTTTGCCGGCTAGTGGCAACTTTTGCATCTGCTGATAACCTTTGCAAACAGTTTGGACCCAGATCAGGCCCATCAAAATGTCGGGCCTGATCTTGATCCAAAACTGTTTGACACCCTGATGGTATTGAAAAAATCCAGTATCCAAAGAGTTAATATGGCACAATATTAAAAATGGAAGGAATAATAAAAGCAATATTGGAAAATCAGCTGATCAAAATACACTTTTTCGCAAAAATGTAATTTTTGAACCACCTAGAGTGTACTTTTAGCCAATGACTTATATTTTTAGCCACTCTACATTATTAGTATCAAATGGCTACAATGGCTAAGTGCAGGGTGAGTCTTCTTTCTCCTTTTAGCTTTTTTCATGTACATCAGGAACCGTGTGTCTTCTTAGCACTTTGATAGGAACAGCAAAGGCTCTGGCGAGCATGTGCAGCAAATATGCAGACTAGCCTCAGCCATGGCTGCTCACCTTTGCAATTAAACACAACTTTGATTGTGTGCTTACTGAGCACATGTTCTGAATGTGAGGATCGAGACTTTGCAAATACTCATGCTAGTCTTCCCCTACACACTATGATAAAAATCAACAATGATTGCACACCTTCTATCCATTTTTTGGTGTTCCATGCAAACAGCAAAGGCTCTTGTGAGAATGAGCAAATGCACATGTTCATCTGAGCCTTGGCTGTTGAAAACAAAATGGTTTTCTAATTTTCTCTTTTATTATTTTTTTTCTTATCTGTTAAAACCAACTACATTCCACTTAATTAAATCTTTCCCAACTAGTGTTGTCTGCTGATATTTTTTGTAAACAGTTTGGACCCAGATCCAATCTGATAAAACGTCGGGCTTGATCTAGATCCAAACTTTTTGACACTCTGATGGTATTCATGAAATTCTTTTTCAAATGTGTTGCTTTTGAAAATTAAAGTAAAAAACAGCGGCTAGTTTTTGTAACCCAGTAAATATGACGCTCGCCAGGTCAGATTGTAAATTAGTTTTTTTCAGACATTAATTCAGTTTATACCTATAAAACTTTAACGGCGATAATATTGGGTCTAATTTTTCATGGATTCTGGCCACAAAATTATGGTTATATTATCATTGATGGACTGTTTCCTGGATTCTGGCGATAATAAAAGTATCACCAGTGTACAGTTTGAAGCTAAGTTAATCGTTGAGTATTGCTGATGCCTGGCAGTAACCGCAGTAGTACTGTCAAACTTTTCGCACAAGGAGGCTTGCAGTTGTAGTAGCTCCATCCTTTCAAACTCTTTATATTTAATCATCTCTGAATAGAATCATCTCTTTGTATTATCTGAAAGTAAATTTTGAAAGACTTAGGTTCTAAATAACAGACACACTTACATGCAGCATAAAAATTATATAACACAAGATTTACCCATTTAAGCATAGCTACCTTTTTATGGGACATACACAAAGAATGCAGACGCAGATCTGATGTTCCCCAGCACCTGATCAAAAACTACACTTCTATCTTAAAAAATATTCTACAGAGCCTTGAATAAAAATGAGAAATTCAAGAAATCATTCTAGAACAGTTCTTGAACATACAGTTTATCTACGGTATGATATTAAAGGTTATTTCCAGTACCAGCTCATGGTTTGTGTAAGGATTCTCTCTAGTACAAATAAACATTCATATAGGAGTTCTCTCCAGTATGAATAGATATCTATATTGTTAATAACCCTTTATGCAGTAACAAATTTATCCTTCTGATTTGATAAGGTGATTTTGAATTTGGGATGGTCCATTGAATATTTGAGGGTTCACTCAGCTATAATTTCCAAATAAAGATCAATGTATTTGATAACATAGTGTAGTCCTTGATGAAATGCCGCAAAGTACGCATTTATGAGTCACTAGTGTACAAAGGATTACCAAATAGTGTAGACCTTGATGAAATGACTTCTGTAGCATTAGACCTGGGTATACATGTCACATGATTATTATTGATTAACTTATTACAATGTATTTATTCTCTCCGGTATGAAATTGAATAAATAAAGGTCAATTAATGTTAAATTACCATCAGTTTTCACATATTTCACATGTGTTTTGGGGGCTCTGGGGAGTTTCTCATTGTAGAGACATTTCTTTTGAGTACCCACATGTTTTGGCTGAGAAATGTGAATACTGAATAATGAGTTTTGATTATGCTCATTTTCACCTGTGTCTTGTGGTTCTTTCAAGTCTCTGTTACAATGTGTCACATGTTTTGGTTGAGATTTTCTATTACACACTCTTAAATCTTATCTAGAGACCAGACTCTGTAGATGAACTGCTAGACGCAAAGTGAATTCTATTTATTGATTATGCAGATACTCCCTCACACCTATTTTTGTGTATCATCAGTTTTTCCAGCAGAATTGTCTCATTGTCATTGAGATGGATCTTTTGAGCACCCACAACATAGGTTTGGGTGAGGTATGAAAACAAGTTTTGAATACAGATACTATTCAGTATTCATGATTAAAGTGACACTCATACACATTATTTTGTATACAATCAGTTTTTATATGTGTTTTGGGAGCTCAAAGGAATCATCTCATTAAGACGGTTCTTTTGAGTACCCAGAGCATGTTGTGATAAATAAAAAATATATTTTGGTTATGCATTTTTATCCAAGGGTCTGTCTTAATTCAAGCCTTGAAGGTGAATTTTAGTCATTATCTTAAATTTTGTTCCAACTTTCCTTAGAATGTTTGTTTCATTTATGTTGTTAGTATGCTTTTTTGGGGAAAAATACTTCTTCTTCTGCAAGCAAAATTGGTGAATATTAAAATGTTCTATATAGACTCTACATAGCTGCTTGCTTGCTTGCTATACCCTGATATAACTAATATATACCGGTAACTGGGTTATTGATAACTGAGCTGCATATAATGAGTATTTTTCCCAAGAGTGTGTGGTGGGGGGGGGGTAGGGGTGGGGGAGACGGCATAAGTACAAGGGGAATTAGACCGCAAACAAATCCTAAGCCCCAGAAATTAGATAGAGTACCTTAACCCTGGGGTGAGAAATTAGGTACTTCATCTGTATTTTCTAAATAACAAATTTGATGGCCTGTACAAGGGATTTTAGACAGTGACAAAAAAAAAACACATACCACATACTTATGCAAGAGTGGGTAATTAGACAACAGTTTTTTAAAATTGTCTCATTTCCCATCGGTATCGCCCCTTACCCCTCTCTCTCTCTCTGTGGGAAATACATGCAATGACAGGTGCATAAGTCTTCAAATAAAATATACATACCTGAAGTTGAATATTCCTGTAATGTAACAGCTTTCCATTTCTCTAGATAGGACCTTACACTTGCTAGGTAGAAACCAGACTAGATTTAAGTGTTGTACTCCTTGCTTAAAGATAATGGTGTCAATGCTGATCATGACATCTAGGTGTAGCTTCGACAATACTGGCAATGATCTATCTATCTCTTTATAAGATTTCCTGAACCCTCTTCTGTGTATAATTGGGATGTTTACATGATCTTTATATCTGTACAACTGCTATTCACATACGAAATATTCCTACTTGCCGTTTACCGAAGTTTCACTTTAAAAAAATTATGTCATTGTTATTGTTGTTTTGAACAAACGCATCTGTCAGTGCAAATCTGGCACTGAATCTGTAATTTGCAGAGCCTTTCCGCATTGATGCAACAGGGAGTGCTGGGTAGATAAATAGCTAGTCTAGACTCACTATGATGGACGGCTTTTCTGAAGATGTCAAATAGATCTACCACACAATATCATCATCCAAACGGTTACAGTTGATGATAGTCCTGGGGAAGAAGGAGTTCTTGTAGATTTCAGAATTACAAGTGTAGTGTCAAAACATTTATGATTTGTAGATTGTTTGTCAATGGTGTAAACTAGTGACACAGTCTGTATATTCTTTAAGTTTAATTAGCCGTTTCCTCCGAAAAGTAGTCAAATAGTCGTGGAATTACATTGCTAGCACCAGCCCCTCTGCCAGTCACTCACGAATACTGGTTACATCGAAATAAAAACTGCCTCAAAAATCACAATCTGGGATACCGTATCTATCACCCATTGCGTCTTACATTGTGAACCCCGACGGTCAGACCGGCGGACTGTAGATTTACAAAGTTTACCATCATTGCGTACCAATGCCACCATAAACCAGACTAATGTTGTTGTTAAAACAGATTTCAAACATCGTTTGTCAAAATCCAAGACCGATAATTCTTACAGTATTTAGATCAGGAGAGAACTGCAAATGCAGTCGTAGGTGTTCAACAAAAACGGAGATAATTTCTCGCCGTTACCGAGTGAAATGCTGAGATTGTTCAGTAATTTGTCAAACGAAGTGTGAAATGGCCTAGTGGATGCCTGCTTAATTGTAGGAGAGCTCATAATTAAACTGAAGCGGGAAACAAAATGGCCGCGATTTGGAAAATTATATTGCAGCCGTGCCTTTCAGAAATGTTTTCTATTGGCTAACCAAGTCACGTGTAGTTAGTAAGAAAATACGTTGGTTGCCGAGCTATTCCAAATAGCATTGTCTCTGCTGCACAGGCGCTCGAAAAAAATGAAGCATTGAAACGCGGACCGAAATCAAGCTCTTACTGATAGAGCAAATCATTGGAAAATTGGCTGAAAGATACCTAATCCTGAATGTATGAGCCTGCGTCCCATTGGACGACACGCGCTTCGCGCGTGCCGTCCAGGACGCACGTATAATGTTGTGACCACTCTAGCACTTTCATTTTTCATTTGATTTTTTCATCCTTGTTGGTTATCAGGACATACATTAAAGATTGGATTGGTCGGATTCCATCACAGACTACAGAGTTAGCTGCCCTTGAGCATCTGAAAATACACTTCACCATTTTTATTCAGATCCTGTTAATACTCAGTGGTAAAGTGCTTGACTCGAGACCGAGGGGCCGCGGGTTCGAGCCCAACCGGTGTCACTGCATTGTGTTTCTTGAGCATGACACATTTATCCTAGCATAGTACTGGTTCAACCCAGGAAGACCCGTCCCTGTTTAACTGAAAGATTGTTGATGGGACGTAAAGAATCAAATCAAACAACACTTTCAGATAACCAGGACTGGCATAATATCTTATGTTTTTAATTAGTTCCTGGGCACTGTTTCAAGTTCAGAGTTACCTGCCTTTGAGCATCATCAATTATGGTATCTCCAAACATTTAGCTGGCTCCCAGGTAAGCGATCGTTGCCCATTGGGCTACTTGTTAAGAACTCGAGAGAAATATGTGTAGATATATCCTGTATTTATATCGGTATTTTTATATTCAATTTTGATCGTTTGAATGGGACTATTGAAACCCCAACTTCGGATGCAGAAAAAGAATCCATCATGAGGGTGAGGGTGGGATATAAAAATCCGTCCCTAGGATCACCGATTGGCATCACGAGGCTTGCGGGTGATGACAAACGGTGATCACGAGGGATACAATGACGTCACGGATCATACATGTAGTGCGGCCAGCGTGCGGCTGTTCGTTTTTTCCCGATCTGGTGTGCGAGAAATGGTTTTATGTATTTGTTTCGAATAACATGTACAAGAGGTCGTGTTGTTCCCATAGCCATGCTATATGAGTGAACTTTGTATCTGTTCAATAAGTTCTCAAGGATAGCCTCCCTCACATAAATCCTCATTCGGGAAAGTCCGGCACAATTATTCGAGAGTCGAATCAAGCCTCTGGTGTACGTAAGGCACATTACGTGTAGAACTATGCACGAAAAAAACCCAGCGTTAGCTTCCTAGCATGTGAGTTCAATCCTGTTTAAATCCATTTGTCTGATAACCCGAAAATTTTAATCAGCAAAATAAATTGAATTGTATGTATTTTCAATAAAATATCGATAGCAATATTTTTTGCACCGCCCCCCCCCCCCATAAACTTCATTTGTGATCACTTGTTTTGCTGCAATAGCACTTGTAATAATGTTAACATGGTTTCTGTGACGTCAGCGTCACGTTATATAACCCAACCATCACGCTATCACCCGCGTTATCAAAGTAGATCCTCGACATACATCCGTGGTCTGATTCCACTGAATTTTGCGGAATTGGCCGAGGCAGTTCCGATAGATAAATCCTTAAAACAACGTAGTATCAATGACGATGTGACGTCATTACGTTGATACGATGTTGTACCGATGTCATGTGCCGGCTGGATCTAACATGTCTTTGATAAAAAAGTAAGATATGCTGCTTTCTTCGGTTTTTCCAGCATTAACACACAATTCTACTACATGTTGTAAACACACTAATTCCGTGAGTTTCGGAGGTGCATACATCTGTACAGTGTACAATTACACGTACATCTTACATTTGTACTTTTGATAAATAAGGTCAAGACGCGAGCAACTACTACTGTTGAATTTCCTGTCTCGACATAACTGAAAAAAGGTTGATTGGGACGTAAAATATAAATAAAAAGTACTGCTGCATGTAGACTGGTCGACGCCTTCGGTTTGCGTTCACTGCAAAGTGTGATACTCGGGGCTTGCTTCATACTACTTACATGTAGTTGCAGAATTGCGATTTTGTTCAATCTGGCTGAGTCTAATCTGGCAAAACCAAAGTCAAACAAGGCAAATTCATTTAATTTATATCCCAAAATGAAGGGTTATTTGAGAGAAATGTGTAAATCACAAAACATAAATCTCATTTCTCCAACCCCTAAGTTGAACTTGCGTATCACACAGATCACAATTTATTGGCTATCAACTATTTTAGTGCTTAGTTCGATAAAAATATACTTTTCTGTACAATTTCAATATATCTGACTATAACCTGAGCATGAGTCAGGAGTGTGTGTAAGGTCAAAGTTGTTTCTTGTATGTTGGTCTGTACTTCTTTCCCTTTAATTTGATATGCAATTTAACCACATTCAGAATAAAATTGTTTTGACTTTTTTGACCCACCCCTGCCCGTCGAGGTTGTGTGTAAGGACAGAATATGTGCCTGCATGTTGCTCTACACTCCATTTACTTTATTTTGATGTACAACATACATGTTGCACGGTACTTTCAGAAAAAAAAATAGTTTGATCTTTTGACCCCACCCTGGGGGCCGAGGATGTGTTTTAGGACAGAATATGTGCTTGCATGGTGTTCTATGCCCCTCCCAATTAGTTTGATATGCAACATGACTACTTACAGAAAAAAATGTTCTGATCTTTGACCCATCCAGGGGTCGAGGGTGCGTGTAATGACAGAATATGCACTAATAGCTCAATATCTTTAACTGAAAATTCGCATTCAGACAGGTACAATAAGTATATCAAATGGGACTTTAGATCAAAGGGCTGGGTCCGACCCTCTGGTTGGACTAAGGGGACGGGGTCAAAAGGTCAAAATTCAACGTTTTTAGAACATGGTCATGTTGCATATCAAATTAAAGGGAATCAAAAATAGTAAGTGTGTATGATCAGGAAATACCACAATCACAAACCGCAGACAACCCTGTGGCACCGCGAGGAAGAGCCGCTCAACCACCACGGGACACCAGTAAGACAAATTAAGCAAAGCAACCAGCTCTCTCTTCCCCATCAAGTATGCAGCAGCACAGTAGCAAATATTTTGCCCGCAGACCCCCCTCCCTGACCCTGGGGTTGGGGTCGAAAGGTCAAAAATCAACCTTTTTTCAGAATTTGGCATGTTACATATCAATTTAAAGGGAATGACACATGCAGCAGTATGGTAGCAAATATTTGCTCGCACTCCCCAATCCTTGGTGTGGGGAGCGCAATGGTTCAGTTGTAGAGTGCTTGAATCGAGACCGAAGGGCCGCGAGTTCGAGCCTCACCGTCGTCACTGCGTTGTGGTCCTTGAGCAAGACACATTAATCCTAGCTTAGTACTGGTTCAACCCAGGAAGACCCGTCCCTGCATAACTGAACGCTTGTAAATGGGACGTGAAGAATAAAATCAAACAAAATCAAATCCTTGGTGTGGGATCAAAGGGTCAAAATTAAACTTTTTCAAAACACGATCATGTTGCATACCAATTTAAATGAAATCGCGAAATGCAGTAGCATGGCAGCAAATATTTTGCCAGCAGACCCCTACCGTCCCATGCCCCCTGGCTCTAGGGTTGGGGTCAAAATTAAACTTTTTCAAAACACGATCATGTTGCATACCAAATTAAATGAAATCGCGAAATGCAGTAGCATGACAGCAAATATTTTGCCAGCAGACCCCTACCGTCCCATACCCCCTGGCTCTAGGGATGGGGTCAAAATTAAACTTTTTCAGAACATGGTCATGTTGTATATCAAATAAAAGGTGATCACGAACGCAGCAACATGGTAGTAAATATTTTGCCTGCAGACCCCCCCCCCTTCCGACCCTGGGGATGGGGTCAATAGTAAGAAAGACAACATGGATCAGGAATCCATACAATCAAGTACCGCACCTGTCCCTGGATACCAAATTGGAAAGTAAGAAAATTACAATAAACATCACAAACAAGAGCCAAGAGGTCAGCCCTTTCCCTTCAGGTGACCACAAGGAAGCAATTAACAGAAGTAGAAGCATGACAAACACAAGACACAAATAACAAGAATAATCCACAAAAAGTGCGGCCTTGGAACGGTCAGAAAAAATTTTTACTGGAGGGCTTAAACCGGTTTCACGGCGCGCCAACCTCACCCTTAGTTCAGACTTGGATCAAGACACATAGATGTTTGGTTTGCATAAAAGACCCCTAACTTATCCATACATCATCTCCTAGAACATATAAATCAAGATATAAAAAGGAGATAAAGCAAAGATCAGGACTCAACCGTACATAAAACTGAATACTGGAGCAAATGAAATCCAACTGGTAAATCCTGGTGGGCCTGACAACAGCCGAAGCATCAGGGAAAATTAAGCAACATGGTAACAAATAATTTCCCGCAGACACCCTCCCTCCACGACGCAAGGGGGATTGGGTCAAAAGGTCAAAGTTCAACTTTTTGAGAACATGTTCGTGTTGCATATCAAATTAATGCAATCACGAAACATAGCACATGGTAGCAAATATTTTGCCAGCACCCCCACACTGACCCTAGGGGTCAAAAGGTCAAAATTCAACTTTTTCAGAACAATTTCATGTTGCATATCAAATTAAAGGGAATCAGGAATGCAGAAACATGGTCACAAACATTTTTCTTGCAGACCGCCCCCATCCCCTGACCCGGGGGTTGGGGTCGAAAGGTCAAATATCAACTTTTTCAGAACATGGCCATGTTGCAAATCAAATAAAAGGGAATCATGAATGCAGTAACATGGCAGCAAATATTTTGCTTGCAGATCACAAGAACCCTAGGGATGGGGTCAACAGGTCGATCTTCAACTTTTCAAGAACAAAGTCATAATGCTAATTAAATTAAAGGGAATCATGAATTCAGGAACATGGTAGCAAATGTTTTGCACGCAGACCCCCCTCCCCCACGACCCTAGGGAATGGGCTCAAAATTCAACATTTTCAGAACATGGTCATGTGGCATATCAAATTAAAGGGAATCACAAATGCAGCGACTTGGTTGCAAATATTTAGCCCGCAGACCCCCTCCCCCACCTGACACTAGGAGTCAAAAAGTTAAAACATTTTCAGCACATTGTCATGTTGCAAAACAAATTAAAGGGAATGGAGCATAGAGCACCATGTAAGCACATATTCTTTCCTTACACACACCCTCAACCTGTGGGTTGGGTTAAAAGGTAAAAAAATCTGAATGTGGTCATGTTGCATATCAAATTAATGGGAAAGAAGTATGTACTACAATAGAAGCAAACACTTTTATCTTACACATCCCTAACCTCTTGGTCAGGTTGAATTCAGATATTAAATTGTACCGATTAGTTTATATTTGATTGAACTAACCGCTTGAAAACTAGTTGATATGCTTATAACGTTGATCTGTATTATAAGGGGATGGAGAAATGGGATTATTGTTTTGTGATTTATGATTTTCTCTAAAATAAACCTTCGCCCGGGATATACATTCGACAGCTTTGCCTTGTTTGACGTCTGTTTGGCCAGTCGACACATACGATTCTCGGAATTTTATCATGTATAAGTTATTGTATCGTTTGTGCGTATGTACGGGAATATTATCCACTAAAGTTCGTGGATTATCTCCCGTACCTCTGATACCTGACATACAGTGATGCCATGAAGAACTCTTTTCCCCCGGCTATTCCACAGTGGAATAGTCTTTCTCTTTCGGTGGTCAATTCCCAGACTCCTTAGGAGTTGAGGGCACTCCTCATTTTGTCAAAAACAAACCCGAAAGATTTTTCTTCTTTTTTTTCGTTTTATTTTGTTTAGTTTGTTTATGTTTTGTGTTTTTTTCTTCTTTAAAACTCCAAATTCGCACTCCCTGACGTAACGATCAAAATTTGATAGAGTCAGTAATAGACGAAAGAATGAAAAACTGTCTTATTGAACTAGAATGAATTTGAGATATTTGATGTAAAACACTGGAATATCACTTAAAGGTGCGGTATAGATAGTGTCATGACTAATTTAACTTTTGAACATATATTCTTACTGTCGTGCCAACCAAAAGTGACAGTGACTTCGTGTTTTGTTTACAATTGTTAAGTAAACTTTTACACTCCACTTGAACTAATGAAAATCGATAGATCACATGTGTGTTAATCCTATCCTGTGGATAGGATTAATACATTAGTGATCTAAGGATTATAAGCCCCTGATAACTTTGTAAACAAAACATATAAGTATATCTTACGTATTCGCAGTGTGGTATACCTTTTGCATCTAAATCCACTCAAGCGTCATTCTGATTCTAAGCATTCCTGGAAGTCATACTCATGCGAATGTGGAAAGACTTTTACATACCAGAGTGCATTGAGCAGACACAGAAAGAGGAAGAGCCATTGAACTACAGGAGTTGAAATAAGAGTTTGGGTGTTTACTTTCCATAATGCCTCCTTGTAATTAAGTACTACTGTCCTGCCAGCCAAGAGTGACAATGAATTCATGTTTGTTTACAAAATTATCAGGGACTTATAATCGATAGATCACTTGTGTATTAATCCTATCCACAGGATATGATTAATACACAAGTGATATATCGATTCGCGTAAGCTCAAGTGAAATGTGCACGTAAGTGTTTTATTTAGCAATTGTAAACAAAGTATTTCGTCACTGACACTATTGGTTGGCACGACAGTACCTTAGTTAACTATTGACCGTTTACGATACGAAAACAAAAATAACTTGAAATGTTTTTCAACGAAAAAACAGATGCCCCCCCCCCCCACTCCAACCTTTTAGGAATAGAAAAAATCACAAAAAAATGCATTTTGTTATGTTACAAGGGGAATAATTGAAAAATATACATGCAAGAGTCATGGTTCTTATGCATGACAAGTTTTCTGAATGTGCTTTACAAATGTACGAAGTTTCGTTGATATATCTCTGTCGGTTATCAAGTTATAGAGCGGACACGATTTTGAGATGGACGGACCCATGAACAAACGCAAGGGGAAAATATACATGCACGAGTTATGCGTGCATTACACGTCGTCTGAATGTGCTTTTCAAATGTATGAAGTTTCGCTGAATTACCTCTAATGGTTATCAAGTTCTAAAGCGATCAAAAAAGAGCATTGCAAATGATCAAAGGGAATAACTCCAAAAATATTCAAGCAGTGTTATGGTTCTTGTGCAATAGACATCGTCGTCTGAATTTGCTTTACAAATGTATGAAGTTTTGTCGAAATATCCCTTATGGTTTTCAAGTTATAGAGCGGACACGGTTTTGTGACGGACAGCCATACAGACAGACGGACATATAGACAGACAGACAGACGGTCGGACGCAAGGGGAAAACAATATGTCTCCCGACCCTTGCAGGGGGGAGACATAATTCAAGCTTCTTAAAATCGAAATTGTATCACACATTCTGCAGATCACAACGACATCTTTGAAGATATGTGCTGCACCAAGCCTAACAATTCATAAAGCATTTATGTCATCATATTGGAAATATTAACAATGAACTAAGTTACTACTTAACTTTAAGAGTGCATTGTAGTTTTGGACCCTGGTGTGTTTTTTAAAGCCCCGTTGTGAAAAAGCGGGGTTAAAATGAATTTGGTTTATCTGTTATTCCATCATCCTGTCCATCATAATATTTCGTTTCCACTCAATATCTTGATAAAATTTGATAGAATTAACCAATATTTTCTTGTGCATTGATATTGCCATGATCTAGATCGGTAGTGTTACGCATCATATTCACGTATGCATAAAAGAGTTATGGACATTGACTGATCTCAGAATTTTATTTCTGCTCAATACCTTGAAAAGGAATAGATAGAATTTGACCAAATTAAGTATGTGAATTGATATTGACAAGATCTAGGCCCAGGGTGGGTACTCTGATATGTTCATACATATACTCAAACAATAAAGTTATGTCCGCTTGACGTTCATGTTTGCCAGTTCTAAATATATGAACGCATTTCATTCAAATTTTCGCATTACCAACTGCAAACATTTTGAAACGTTTTGCACTTAAGATAAATGCATTTGAATGTCAGCAGAGCCGCTGACAAAGCAGCCAACACGAGTACCCTTAAAATCAAAAGTCACACCACCAATAGCTTGTGTGTCCGTCATTAACCCGTACCGTTCAAGCACATTTAAACATCACTGAGCAAATTCTCTACTAAGATAAGCGTGTAAGCTGTATGCATTGCTTTTACAACCACAACCATTAATCTTTAACATACTCTGACGTCACAAACATCGATCACGAGCGTGCGTGAAGCACTCAGAAAATTAAATTTATGGTCCAGCAATTTGATAATCAACAGAATCGGACAAATTTGATTTTTGCTTCGTCATCACAAGCATTTTAACATTAATTAAGACCAATCAGCATCAAAACAATTGATAATGGATTTTTTCTGATGATTTTGCAGTAAGGGATGGGGTATAAAACGCAGATTTAGTAAATTTTTGATGCACAACATCAGCCATAGTTTTTATTGCTCTCTTTTGTGTAATTGTTGTCATAAACAAACACAACACTTAAAACAAAAACGGTCTCAAAATGATGATAGGTTAAGAAGATTTTGAAGTTCTAAAATTGTTATTTGTTTAATTTAAAGGGAGGTAATTTCAGTTAATTTTGTAAATTAAAGGTTTTGATTTGCAATTTCGCTCATTCAATAAGTAGACTTGGAATTTTTAGATGCTTTTCATCGTCAGACGTTTCTGGTTGCCTTTCAACGTTAAATGTGTCACGTTTTTATGATTAACTTCCTGATGATAATGGAAAAGCTGTGCGCATATAAGGTTCAATAACCCTTCAAGATAAGAAGATAAAATCAAATAATTACCAATTTATGTGTGTCGGACGGTTTATAAACATTTTGGTTTTAATTTTGTTGCGACATCTTAACTGGATCGAAAATTACAGTACCATGAAAATCGGACGTTTCTTTTTTGCTCGAGTATGCGTAGGCTCGGGTCATTGTTTGGGGTTCAAAATTTTGAATTTCAATATTTTTTGGGGTTTCAATAAAATAAATATTTTTTGGGGGTATGAAGATTTTGTGAATATTGTTTGGGGTTATCAAAAAATTGGACTATATTTAGGTGTCATTTCTATGCATTTTAGGGTCTTTTCTTAGGGTCTAGGTACAGAATGGGGGTATTTTTTTGGGTTGCTAAAATTTCAAATATTTATTTGGGATTCTTGAAATTCCTGATATTTTTGGGGGGTGAAGGGTACGTGCTGGGCCCGAGCCTTCGTTTGCAGACAAAAATGAGGATACCCCCTGGTCCTTGATTGATGTTAGACTTTTTCCGTCCAACAACTAAGGTGCATGTCAGACTGTTTGTAAGTCCAGACCTAAGATCTGCTGTTCGTTATGTTATTAGATGTGTTTTTCCACATGCTGGCACATTTAGACTCACGATTATAAGAACATATTGAAGTAGTGGCTACAGAGTTTTGTTTTATGACATTATTATGTCAAAAGTTACAAAAATATAATAAAATGCGCCTTAAAGACAATGAACCCTGTACAGTTTGCATACGTTTTATATCTGTACTCTTAGCGACATTGCGATAGCCAAATAAATACCACGTGTGTTTTAAAGCAATTTAGCTTTTTTGTCGGTTACCAGTTCATTCTTAAAAGTATAAGTATATAGATTTCCACATAACATATACCCGTAGAATATGTAAGATGTTGCAGTTTCGCAGAAAATCCGATCTTTATTTTTTTCTTTTTGCGTGTTTAAGCTTCACATAGAAGTATAGGTCCTCATATTCAGGTAACAGCAGTCCAAGTATCACAATGCGTCTTTTAAACAGTTTTATTTTTCATTCTATGAGAAGCAATATGAATGAGTTGCATATATTTAAGATATTTTAAAAATTTGGCATCTGTTACCATGACAAATGAAAACAACTACATGTATTTGTAACATGCTATAGATTTGAACTTATAAAAGCAAAATACTTCCCATTTCTGTAAAGTCTAAGTCTTTACATGTTATTAGATCTTTCTGCAACTATTTGCAGCAGGATTTTAAAATATCAGTAGTTCAATAAATGCACATGGGTGCTTTCCTTTTCAGAAAAGGCTGGGCAATCGGTTTAATACTGTTTATTCATCGTAAATTAGCCAATTGGAGTTTGGTTACAGGATTTTTTAAACAAATCAAGTTTGGTAGTTTTTTATAGTTGTGATGCTTCTTCTGCTATCTTTAATAGAGGCCCTCCCAGGAGCTACCTGTTCCCTTGTTCTTCTTAAATATTGACTTGCCTCCCTGTTTCCTAAATCATGTAAAACTTTTTATTTATTAATTTCCCTGTTCCTTGGCAATTTTGTTTTTGCATTTGTCCCTTTCTCCCTGGAATAAATTGGCCTGTCCCAATAGACCTCAAACTCCTGAGAGGGCCTCATCGTAAACGCTAGGGCATACAGAGAGTGGATTGGCATTCGAATAGGAACTCCTATGTCAAGTTCTTAATTAGAATCCTCCCTGCTAGCACGTTATAACATTTGGTTTTACCATTAGGAGAGAGAGAGAGAGAGAGAGAGAGAGAGAGAGAGAGAGAGAGAGAGAGAGAGAGAGAAAAAAAAAGATAGGATAGAACAGAGAAAAAGGGGGAGTAGAACAGATAGAGAGAAAGAGAAAAACAGGGAGAGAGGGGGTAGAACAGAGCGAGATAGATAGAAAGAGAGAGTAGAGAGAGAGAGAGAGAGAGAGGATAGAACAGAGCGAGATATATGGAGAGAGAAGAACAGAGAGAGATAGAGGGAATAGAACAGAATGAGGGAGTAGAACAGAGCGAAATAGATAGAGAGAGTTAAACAGAGAGAGAGAGAGAAGAAGAAGAGAAAGAGAGAGAGAGAGGGGGGGAGTAAAACAGAGATAAAGGGGGGAGAACAGAGAGAGAGAGATTGAGTAGAACAGATAGAGAGAGCGAGAAAGAGTAGAATACAGAGAGAGGGTTTAGAACAGAGCGAGATAGATAGAGAGAGAGTAGAACAGAGAGAGAGAGAGAGAGAGAGGGGAGTAGAACATGGAGAGAGATGGGGTAGAACAGGGCGAGGTAGATAGAGAGAGAGTAGAACAGAGAGAGAGAGGGAGTAGAAAAGAGAGAGAGAGAGAGAGAGGGTGTAGAACATAGAGAGAGGGGAGAACAGAGCAAGATAGAGAGAGAGGGAGTAGAACACATAGAGAGAGAGAGAAACAGAGAAGAACAGAGAGAGAGAGGGGAGAGAGAGGGAGTAGAACAGAGAGAGAGAGAGAGAGGGAGAGAGAAAGAGAGAGAGAG